>OX451740.1:456753596-456756096 GCA_948472305.1 Vicia faba
TGTTTATTTGACGTTGTTGTTGTTTTTTATTTCACGTTGTTGTTGTTGTTGTTTTGACATTGTTGTTGTTATTGTTGTTGTTGATGTTGTTGTTGTTGTTTATTTGATGTTGTTTTAGTTGTTGTTGTTTATTTGTTGTGGTTGTTGTTGTTTATTTGATGTTGTTTTAGTTGTTGTTGTTTATTTGACGTTGTTGTTTTTTATTTGACGTTGTTGTTGTTATTTGACGTTTTTGTTGTTGTTGTTGTTATTGTTATTTGACGTTGTTATTGTCGTTGTTGTTGTTTATTTGACGTTGTTGTTGTTGTTGTTGTTTATTTGACGTTGTTGTTGTTGTTGTTGTTTATTTGACGTTGTTGTTGTTGTGTATTTGACGTTGTTGTTGTTGTTGTTGTTGTTTATTTGACGTTGTTAATGTTGTTGACGTTGTTGTTGTTGTTTTTTGTTATTTATTTGACGTTGTTGTTGTTGTTTTTTGTTATTTATTTGACGTTGTTGTAGTTGTTGTTGTTTTTGTTGTTGTTATTGTTGGTGTTGTTGTTGTTTATTTGACGTTGTTGTTGTTGTTGTTGTTGTTGTTTATTTGACGTTGTTGTTGTTGTTGTTTATTTGACGTTGTTGTTGTTGTTTATTTGACGTTGTTGTTGTTGTTGTTGTTGTTTATTTGACGTTGTTAATGTTGTTGACGTTGTTGTTGTTGTTTTTTGTTATTTATTTGACGTTGTTGTAGTTGTTGTTGTTTTTGTTGTTGTTATTGTTGGTGTTGTTGTTGTTGTTTATTTGACGTTGTTGTTGTTGTTGTTGTTTATTTGACGTTGTTGTTGTTGTTGTTGTTTATTTGACGTTGTTGTTGTTGTTTATTTGACATTGTTGTTGTTATTGTTGTTGTTGACGTTGTTGTTGTTGTTTATTTGACATTGTTGTTGTTTATTTGATGTTGTTTTAGTTGTTGTTGTTTATTTGTTGTTGTTGTTGTTGTTTATTTGATGTTGTTTTAGTTGATGTTGTTTATTTGACGTTGTTGTTTTTTATTTGACGTTGTTGTTGTTGACATTGTTGTTGTTGTTATTTATTTGACGTTTTTGTTGTTGTTGATGTTGTTGATGTTGTTGTTTTTTATTTGACGTTGTTGTTGTTATTTGACGTTTTTGTTTTTGTTGTTGTTGTTGTTGTTGTTGTTGTTATTTGACGTTGTTAATGTCGTTGTTGTTGTTTATTTGACGTTGTTGTTGTTGTTGTTGTTTATTTGACGTTGTTGTTGTTGTTTATTTGACGTTGTTTTTGTTATTTGACGTTGTTGTTGTTGTTGTTTATTTGATGTTGTTTTAGTTGTTGTTGTTTATTTGACGTTGTTGTTGTTGTTGTTGTTTATTTGATGTTGTTAATGTTGTTGACGTTGTTGTTGTTGTTGTTGTTGTTGTTTTTTGTTATTTATTTGACGTTGTTGTTGTTGTTGTTGTTTTTGTTGTTGTTATTGTTGGGGTTGTTGTTGTTTATTTGACGTTGTTGTTGTTGTTGTTTATTTGACGTTGTTGTTGTTGTTGTTTATTTGACCTTGTTGTTGTTATTTATTTGACATTGTTGTTGTTATTGTTGTTGTTGATGTTGTTGTTGTTTTTTATTTGACATTGTTGTTGTTTATTTGATGTTGTTTTAGTTGTTGTTGTTTATTTGTTGTGGTTGTTGTTGTTTATTTGATGTTGTTTTAGTTGTTGCTGTTTATTTGACGTTGTTGTTTTTTATTTGACGTTGTTGTTGTTATTTGACGTTTTTGTTGTTGTTGTTATTGTTATTTGACGTTGTTATTGTCGTTGTTGTTGTTTATTTGACGTTGTTGTTGTTGTTGTTTATTTGACGTTGTTGTTGTTGTTGTTTATTTGACGTTGTTGTTGTTGTTGTTTATTTGACGTTGTAGTTGTTGTTGTTGTTTATTTGACGTTGTTAATGTTGTTGACGTTGTTGTTGTTGTTTTTTGTTATTTATTTGACGTTGTTGTAGTTGTTGTTGTTTTTGTTGTTGTTATTGTTGGTGTTGTTGTTGTTTATTTGACGTTGTTGTTGTTGTTGTTTATTTGACGTTGTTGTTGTTGTTGTTTATTTGACGTTGTTGTTGTTGTTTATTTGACATTGTTGTTGTTATTGTTGTTGTTGACGTTGTTGTTGTTGTTTATTTGACATTGTTGTTGTTTATTTGATGTTGTTTTAGTTGTTGTTGTTTATTTGTTGTTGTTGTTGTTGTTTATTTGATGTTGTTTTAGTTGTTGTTGTTTATTTGACGTTGTTGTTTTTTATTTGACGTTGTTGTTGTTGACATTGTTGTTGTTGTTATTTATTTGACGTAGTTTTTGTTATTGACGTTGTTGTTGTTGTTGTTGTTTATTTGACGTTTTTGTTGTTGTTGATGTTGTTGTTGTTGTTTTTTATTTGACGTTGTTGTTGTTGTTGTTTATTTGACGTTGTTGTTGTTGTTATTTGACGTCGTTGTTGTTGACATTGTTGTT
>OX451740.1:456766096-456768596 GCA_948472305.1 Vicia faba
CGTTGTTGTTGTTATTTGACGTTTTTGTTTTTGTTGTTGTTGTTGTTGTTGTTGTTATTTGTTGTTGTTATTGTCGTTGTTGTTGTTTATTTGACGTTGTTGTTGTTGTTGTTTATTTGACGTTGTTGTTGTTGTTTATTTGACGTTGTTTTTGTTATTTGACGTTGTTGTTGTTGTTGTTTATTTGATGTTGTTTTAGTTGTTGTTGTTTATTTGACGTTGTTGTTGTTGTTGTTTATTTGATGTTGTTAATGTTGTTGACGTTGTTGTTGTTTTTTGTTATTTATTTAACGTTGTTGTTGTTGTTGTTGTTTTTGTTGTTGTTATTGTTGGTGTTGTTGTTGTTTATTTGACGTTGTTGTTGTTGTTGTTGTTTATTTGACGTTGTGGTTGTTGTTGTTGTTGTTGTTGTTGTTTATTTGACGTTGTTGTTGTTTTTTATTTCACGTTGTTGTTGTTGTTGTTTTGACATTGTTGTTGTTATTGTTGTTGTTGATGTTGTTGTTGTTGTTTATTTGATGTTGTTTTAGTTGTTGTTGTTTATTTGTTGTGGTTGTTGTTGTTTATTTGATGTTGTTTTAGTTGTTGTTGTTTATTTGACGTTGTTGTTTTTTATTTGACGTTGTTGTTGTTATTTGACGTTTTTGTTGTTGTTGTTGTTATTGTTATTTGACGTTGTTATTGTCGTTGTTGTTGTTTATTTGACGTTGTTGTTGTTGTTGTTGTTTATTTGACGTTGTTGTTGTTGTTGTTGTTTATTTGACGTTGTTGTTGTTGTGTATTTGACGTTGTTGTTGTTGTTGTTGTTGTTTATTTGACGTTGTTAATGTTGTTGACGTTGTTGTTGTTGTTTTTTGTTATTTATTTGACGTTGTTGTTGTTGTTTTTTGTTATTTATTTGACGTTGTTGTAGTTGTTGTTGTTTTTGTTGTTGTTATTGTTGGTGTTGTTGTTGTTTATTTGACGTTGTTGTTGTTGTTGTTGTTGTTGTTGTTTATTTGACGTTGTTGTTGTTGTTGTTTATTTGACGTTGTTGTTGTTGTTTATTTGACGTTGTTGTTGTTGTTGTTGTTGTTTATTTGACGTTGTTAATGTTGTTGACGTTGTTGTTGTTGTTTTTTGTTATTTATTTGACGTTGTTGTAGTTGTTGTTGTTTTTGTTGTTGTTATTGTTGGTGTTGTTGTTGTTGTTTATTTGACGTTGTTGTTGTTGTTGTTGTTTATTTGACGTTGTTGTTGTTGTTGTTGTTTATTTGACGTTGTTGTTGTTGTTTATTTGACATTGTTGTTGTTATTGTTGTTGTTGACGTTGTTGTTGTTGTTTATTTGACATTGTTGTTGTTTATTTGATGTTGTTTTAGTTGTTGTTGTTTATTTGTTGTTGTTGTTGTTGTTTATTTGATGTTGTTTTAGTTGATGTTGTTTATTTGACGTTGTTGTTTTTTATTTGACGTTGTTGTTGTTGACATTGTTGTTGTTGTTATTTATTTGACGTTTTTGTTGTTGTTGATGTTGTTGATGTTGTTGTTTTTTATTTGACGTTGTTGTTGTTATTTGACGTTTTTGTTTTTGTTGTTGTTGTTGTTGTTGTTGTTGTTATTTGACGTTGTTAATGTCGTTGTTGTTGTTTATTTGACGTTGTTGTTGTTGTTGTTGTTTATTTGACGTTGTTGTTGTTGTTTATTTGACGTTGTTTTTGTTATTTGACGTTGTTGTTGTTGTTGTTTATTTGATGTTGTTTTAGTTGTTGTTGTTTATTTGACGTTGTTGTTGTTGTTGTTGTTTATTTGATGTTGTTAATGTTGTTGACGTTGTTGTTGTTGTTGTTGTTGTTGTTTTTTGTTATTTATTTGACGTTGTTGTTGTTGTTGTTGTTTTTGTTGTTGTTATTGTTGGGGTTGTTGTTGTTTATTTGACGTTGTTGTTGTTGTTGTTTATTTGACGTTGTTGTTGTTGTTGTTTATTTGACCTTGTTGTTGTTATTTATTTGACATTGTTGTTGTTATTGTTGTTGTTGATGTTGTTGTTGTTTTTTATTTGACATTGTTGTTGTTTATTTGATGTTGTTTTAGTTGTTGTTGTTTATTTGTTGTGGTTGTTGTTGTTTATTTGATGTTGTTTTAGTTGTTGCTGTTTATTTGACGTTGTTGTTTTTTATTTGACGTTGTTGTTGTTATTTGACGTTTTTGTTGTTGTTGTTATTGTTATTTGACGTTGTTATTGTCGTTGTTGTTGTTTATTTGACGTTGTTGTTGTTGTTGTTTATTTGACGTTGTTGTTGTTGTTGTTTATTTGACGTTGTTGTTGTTGTTGTTTATTTGACGTTGTAGTTGTTGTTGTTGTTTATTTGACGTTGTTAATGTTGTTGACGTTGTTGTTGTTGTTTTTTGTTATTTATTTGACGTTGTTGTAGTTGTTGTTGTTTTTGTTGTTGTTATTGTTGGTGTTGTTGTTGTTTATTTGACGTTGTTGTTGTTGTTGTTTATTTGACGTTGTTGTT
>OX451740.1:456783596-456786096 GCA_948472305.1 Vicia faba
TGTTGTTGTTTATTTGACGTTGTTAATGTTGTTGACGTTGTTGTTGCTGTTATTTATTTAACGTTGTTGTTGTTGTTGTTATTGTTGTTGTTGTTGTTGTTTATTTGACGTTATTGTTGTTTTTGTTGTTGTTTATTTGACGTTGTTATTGTTGTTGTTGTTGTTTATATGACGTTGTTGTTGTTGACGTTGTTGTTGTTGTTATTGTTTATTTAACGTTGTTGTTGTTGTTGTTTATTTGACGTTGTGAATGTTGTTGACGTTGTTGTTGTTGTTTTTGTTTTTTATTTGACGTTATTGTTGTTGTTGTTGTTGTTTTTGTTGTTGTTATTGTTGTTGTTGTTATTATTGTTGATTTGACGTTGTTGTTGTTGTTGTGTATTTGACGTTGTTGTTGTTGTTGTTTATTTGACGTTTTTGTTGTTGTTGATGTTGTTGATGTTGTTGTTTTTTATTTGACGTTGTTGTTGTTATTTGACGTTTTTGTTTTTGTTGTTGTTGTTGTTGTTGTTGTTGTTGTTATTTGACGTTGTTATTGTCGTTGTTGTTGTTTATTTGACGTTGTTGTTGTTGTTGTTTATTTGACGTTGTTGTTGTTGTTTATTTGACGTTGTTTTTGTTATTTGACGTTGTTGTTGTTGTTGTTTATTTGATGTTGTTTTAGTTGTTGTTGTTTATTTGACGTTGTCGTTGTTGTTGTTTATTTGATGTTGTTAATGTTGTTGACGTTGTTGTTGTTTTTTGTTATTTATTTGACGTTGTTGTTGTTGTTGTTGTTTTTGTTGTTGTTATTGTTGGTGTTGTTGTTGTTTATTTGACGTTGTTGTTGTTGTTGTTTATTTGACGTTGTTGTTGTTGTTTATTTGACATTGTTGTTGTTATTGTTGTTGTTGATGTTGTTGTTGTTGTTTATTTGACATTATTGTTGTTTATTTGATGTTGTTTTAGTTGTTGTTGTTTATTTGTTGTGGTTGTTGTTGTTTATTTGATGTTGTTTTAGTTGTTGTTGTTTATTTGACGTTGTTGTTTTTTATTTGACGTTGTTGTTGTTATTTGACGTTTTTGTTGTTGTTGTTGTTATTG
Source organism: Vicia faba (assembly GCA_948472305.1). Lineage (NCBI taxonomy): Eukaryota > Viridiplantae > Streptophyta > Magnoliopsida > Fabales > Fabaceae > Vicia > Vicia faba. The sequence goes on from OX451740.1 coordinate 456,784,680, forward strand.
TTATTTGACGTTGTTATTGTCGTTGTTGTTGTTTATTTGACGTTGTTGTTGTTGTTGTTGTTTATTTAACGTTGTTGTTGTTGTTGTTTATTTGATGTTGTTGTTGTTGTTTATTGGACGTTGTTGTTGTTGTTTATTTGACGTTGTTAATGTTGTTGACGTTGTTGTTGTTGTTTTTTGTTATTTATTTGACGTTGTTGTAGTTGTTGTTGTTTTTGTTGTTGTTATTATTGGTGTTGTTGTTGTTTATTTGACGTTGTTGTTGTTGTTGTTTATTTGACGTTGTTGTTGTTGTTTATTTGACATTGTTGTTGTTATTGTTGTTGTTGACGTTGTTGTTGTTTTTTATTTGACATTGTTGTTGTTTATTTGATGTTGTTTTAGTTGTTGTTGTTTATTTGTTGTTGTTGTTGTTGTTTATTTGATGTTGTTTTAGTTGTTGTTGTTTATTTGACGTTGTTGTTTTTTATTTGACGTTGTTGTTGTTGACATTGTTGTTGTTGTTATTTATTTGACGTAGTTTTTGTTATTGACGTTGTTGTTGTTGTTGTTGTTTATTTGACGTTTTTGTTGTTGTTGATGTTGTTGTTGTTGTTTTTTATTTGACGTTGTTGTTGTTGTTGTTTATTTGACGTTGTTGTTGTTGTTATTTGACGTCGTTGTTGTTGACATTGTTGTTGTTGTTGTTTATTTGACGTTGTTGTTGTTGTTGTTTATTTGACGTAGTTGTTGTTATTGACGTTGTTGTTGTTTATTTGACGTTTTTGTTGTTGGTTATGTTGTTGTTGTTTTTTATTTGACGTTGTTGTTGTTGTTGTTTATTTGACGTTGTTGTTGTTGTTATTGTTGTTGTTGTTGTTTATTTTACGTTGTTGTTATTGTTTATTTGACGTTGTTGTTGTTGTTTATTTGACGTTGTTGTTGTTGTTTATTTGACGTTGTTGTTGTTATTTAATTGACGTTGTTGTTGTTGTTGTTATTGTTTATTTGACGTTGTTGTTGTTGTTTATTTGACGTTGTTAATGTTGTTGACGTTGTTGTTCTTGTTTTTGTTATTTATTTGACGTTGTTGTTGTTGTTGTTTTTGTTGTTGTTATTGTTGGTGTTGTTGTTGTTTATTTGACGTTGTTGTTGTTGTTGTTGTTTATTTGACGTTGTTGTTGTTGTTGTTGTTGTTGTTGTTTATTTGACGTTGTTGTTGTTTTTTATTTCACGTTGTTGTGGTTGTTGTTTATTTGACGTTGTTGTTGTTGTTGTTGTTTATTTGACGTTGTTGTTGATGTTGTGGTTGACGTTGTTGTTGTTGTTTATTTGACGTTGTTGTTATTTTTTATTTCACGTTGTTGTTGTTGTTGTTGTTGTTGTTGTTGTTGTTTATTTGACGTTGTTGTTGTTGTTGTTGTTTATTTGACGTTGT
>OX451740.1:456788596-456811096 GCA_948472305.1 Vicia faba
CGTTGTTGTTGTTGTTTATTTGACATTGTTGTTGTTATTGTTGTTGTTGACGTTGTTGTTGTTGTTTATTTGACATTGTTGTTGTTTATTTGATGTTGTTTTAGTTGTTGTTGTTTATTTGTTGTTGTTGTTGTTTATTTGATGTTGTTTTAGTTGTTGTTGTTTATTTGACGTTGTTGTTTTTTATTTGACGTTGTTGTTGTTGACATTGTTGTTGTTGTTATTTATTTGACGTAGTTTTTGTTATTGACGTTGTTGTTGTTGTTGTTGTTTATTTGACGTTTTTGTTGTTGTTGATGTTGTTGTTGTTGTTTTTTATTTGACGTTGTTGTTGTTGTTGTTTATTTGACGTTGTTGTTGTTGTTATTTGACGTCGTTGTTGTTGACATTGTTGTTGTTGTTGTTTATTTGACGTTGTTGTTGTTGTTGTTTATTTGACGTAGTTGTTGTTATTGACGTTGTTGTTGTTGTTGTTTATTTGACGTTTTTGTTGTTGGTTATGTTGTTGTTGTTTTTTATTTGACGTTGTTGTTGTTGTTGTTTATTTGACGTTGTTGTTGTTATTTGACGTTTTTGTTTTTGTTGTTGTTGTTGTTGTTGTTGTTGTTATTTGACGTTGTTATTGTTGTTGTTGTTGTTTATTTGACGTTGTTGTTGTTGTTGCTTATTTGACATTGTTTTTGTTATTTGACGTTGTTGTTGTTGTTGTTTATTTGATGTTGTTTTAGTTGTTGTTGTTTATTTGACGTTGTTGTTGTTGTTGTTTATTTGATGTTGTTAATGTTGTTGACGTTGTTGTTGTTGTTGTTGTTGTTTTTTGTTATTTATTTGACGTTGTTGTTGTTGTTGTTGTTGTTGTTGTTTTTGTTGTTGTTATTGTTGGTGTTGTTGTTGTTTATTTGACGTTGTTGTTGTTGTTGTTTATTTGACGTTGTTGTTGTTGTTTATTTGACGTTGTTGTTATTGTTGTTTATTTGACATTGTTGTTGTTATTGTTGTTGTTGATGTTGTTGTTGTTGTTTATTTGACATTGTTGTTGTTTATTTGATGTTGTTTTAGTTGTTGTTGTTTATTTGTTGTGGTTGTTGTTGTTTATTTGATGTTGTTTTAGTTGTTGTTGTTTATTTGACGTTGTTGTTGTGTATTTGACGTTGTTGTTGTTATTTGACAGTTTTGTTGTTGTTGTTGTTATTGTTATTTGACGTTGTTATTGTCGTTGTCGTTGTTTATTTGACGTTGTTGTTGTTGTTGTTGTTGTTTATTTGACGTTGTTGTTGTTGTTTATTTGACGTTGTTGTTGTTGTTTATTTGACGTTGTTGTTGTTGTTGTTGTTTATTTGACGTTGTTAATGTTGTTGACGTTGTTGTTGTTGTTTTTTGTTATTTATTTGACGTTGTTGTAGTTGTTGTTGTTTTTGTTGTTGTTATTGTTGGTGTTGTTGTTGTTTATTTGACGTTGTTGTTGTTGTTGTTTATTTGACGTTGTTGTTGTTGTTGTTTATTTGACGTTGTTGTTGTTGTTTATTTGACATTGTTGTTGTTATTGTTGTTGTTGACGTTATTGTTGTTGTTTATTTGACATTGTTGTTGTTTATTTGATGTTGTTTTAGTTGTTGTTGTTTATTTGTTGTTGTTGTTGTTGTTTATTTGATGTTGTTTTAGTTGATGTTGTTTATTTGACGTTGTTGTTTTTTATTTGACGTTGTTGTTGTTGACATTGTTGTTGTTGTTATTTATTTGACGTTTTTGTTGTTGTTGATGTTGTTGATGTTGTTGTTTTTTATTTGACGTTGTTGTTGTTATTTGACGTTTTTGTTTTTGTTGTTGTTGTTGTTGTTGTTGTTTATTTGACGTTGTTGTTGTTGTTTATTTGACGTTGTTTTTGTTATTTGACGTTGTTGTTGTTGTTGTTTATTTGATGTTGTTTTAGTTGTTGTTGTTTATTTGACGTTGTTGTTGTTGTTGTTTATTTGATGTTGTTAATGTTGTTGACGTTGTTGTTGTTGTTGTTGTTTTTTGTTATTTATTTGACGTTGTTGTTGTTGTTGTTGTTGTTGTTGTTGTTTTTGTTGTTGTTATTGTTGGTGTTGTTGTTGTTTATTTGACGTTGTTGTTGTTGTTGTTTATTTGACGTTGTTGTTGTTGTTGTTTATTTGACGTTGTTGTTGTTATTTATTTGACATTGTTGTTGTTATTGTTGTTGTTGATGTTGTTGTTGTTGTTTATTTGACATTGTTGTTGTTTATTTGATGTTGTTTTAGTTGTTGTTGTTTATTTGTTGTGGTTGTTGTTGTTTATTTGATGTTGTTTTTGTTGTTGTTGTTTATTTGACGTTGTTGTTTTTTATTTGACGTTGTTGTTGTTATTTGACGTTTTTGTTGTTGTTGTTGTTATTGTTATTTGACGTTGTTATTGTCGTTGTTGTTGTTTATTTGACGTTGTTGTTGTTGTTGTTGTTGTTTATTTGACGTTGTTGTTGTTGTTTATTTGACGTTGTTGTTGTTGTTTATTTGACGTTGTAGTTGTTGTTGTTGTTTATTTGACGTTGTTAATGTTGTTGACGTTGTTGTTGTTGTTTTTTGTTATTTATTTGACGTTGTTGTAGTTGTTGTTGTTTTTGTTGTTGTTATTGTTGGTGTTGTTGTTGTTTATTTGACGTTGTTGTTGTTGTTGTTGTTTATTTGACGTTGTTGTTGTTGTTTATTTGACGTTGTTGTTGTTGTTTATTTGACATTGTTGTTGTTATTGTTGTTGTTGACGTTGTTGTTGTTGTTTATTTGACATTGTTGTTGTTTATTTGATGTTGTTTTAGTTGTTGTTGTTTATTTATTGTTGTTGTTGTTGTTTATTTGATGTTGTTTTAGTTGTTGTTGTTTATTTGACGTTGTTGTTTTTTATTTAACGTTGTTGTTGTTGACATTGTTGTTGTTGTTATTTATTTGACGTAGTTTTTGTTATTGACGTTGTTGTTGTTGTTGTTGTTTATTTGACGTTTTTGTTGTTGTTGATGTTGTTGTTGTTGTTTTTTATTTGACGTTGTTGTTGTTGTTGTTTATTTGACGTTGTTGTTGTTGTTATTTGACGTCGTTGTTGTTGACATTGTTGTTGTTGTTGTTTATTTGACGTTGTTGTTGTTGTTGTTTATTTGACGTAGTTGTTGTTATTGACGTTGTTGTTGTTGTTTATTTGACGTTTTTGTTGTTGGTTATGTTGTTGTTATTTTTTATTTGACGTTGTTGTTGTTGTTGTTTATTTGACGTTGTTGTTGTTATTTGACGTTTTTGTTTTTGTTGTTGTTGTTGTTGTTGTTGTTGTTATTTGACGTTGTTATTGTCGTTGTTGTTGTTTATTTGACGTTGTTGTTGTTGTTGCTTATTTGACGTTGTTTTTGTTATTTGACGTTGTTGTTGTTGTTGTTTATTTGATGTTGTTTTAGTTGTTGTTGTTTATTTGACGTTGTTGTTGTTGTTGTTTATTTGATGTTGTTAATGTTGTTGACGTTGTTGTTGTTGTTGTTGTTGTTTTTTGTTATTTATTTGACATTGTTGTTGTTGTTGTTGTTGTTGTTGTTGTTTTTGTTGTTGTTATTGTTGGTGTTGTTGTTGTTTATTTGACGTTGTTGTTGTTGTTGTTTATTTGACGTTGTTGTTGTTGTTTATTTGACGTTGTTATTGTTGTTTATTTGACATTGTTGTTGTTATTGTTATTGTTGATGTTGTTGTTGTTGTTTATTTGACATTGTTGTTGTTTATTTGATGTTGTTTTAGTTGTTGTTGTTTATTTGTTGTGGTTGTTGTTGTTTATTTGATGTTGTTTTAGTTGTTGTTGTTTATTTGACGTTGTTGTTTTTTATTTGACGTTGTTGTTGTTATTTGACAGTTTTGTTGTTGTTGTTGTTATTGTTATTTGACGTTGTTATTGTCGTTGTTGTTGTTTATTTGACGTTGTTGTTGTTGTTGTTGTTTATTTGACGTTGTTGTTGTTGTTGTTTATTTGACGTTGTTGTTGTTGTTTATTTGACGTTGTTGTTGTTGTTGTTGTTGTTGTTTATTTGACGTTGTTAATGTTGTTGACGTTGTTGTTGTTGTTTTTTGTTATTTATTTGACGTTGTTGTAGTTGTTGTTGTTTTTGTTGTTGTTATTGTTGGTGTTGTTGTTGTTTATTTGACGTTGTTGTTGTTGTTGTTGTTTATTTGACGTTGTTGTTGTTGTTGTTTATTTGACGTTGTTGTTGTTGTTTATTTGACATTGTTGTTGTTATTGTTGTTGTTGACGTTGTTGTTGTTGTTTATTTGACATTGTTGTTGTTTATTTGATGTTGTTTTAGTTGTTGTTGTTTATTTGTTGTTGTTGTTGTTGTTTATTTGATGTTGTTTTAGTTGTTGTTGTTTATTTGACGTTGTTGTTTTTTATTTGACGTTGTTGTTGTTGACATTGTTGTTGTTGTTATTTATTTGACGTAGTTTTTGTTATTGACGTTGTTGTTGTTGTTGTTTATTTGACGTTGTTGTTGTTGTTATTTGACGTCGTTGTTGTTGACATTGTTGTTGTTGTTGTTTATTTGACGTTGTTGTTGTTGTTGTTTATTTGACGTAGTTGTTGTTATTGACGTTGTTGTTGTTGTTGTTTATTTGACGTTTTTGTTGTTGGTTATGTTGTTGTTGTTTTTTATTTGACGTTGTTGTTGTTGTTGTTTATTTGACGTTGTTGTTGTTGTTATTGTTGTTGTTGTTGTTTATTTTACGTTGTTGTTATTGTTTATTTGACGTTGTTGTTGTTGTTTATTTGACGTTGTTGTTGTTGTTTATTTGACGTTGTTGTTGTTATTTATTTGACGTTGTTGTTGTTGTTGTTATTGTTTATTTGACGTTGTTGTTGTTGTTTATTTGACGTTGTTAATGTTGTTGACGTTGTTGTTCTTGTTTTTGTTATTTATTTGACGTTGTTGTTGTTGTTTTTTTGTTGTTGTTATTGTTGTTGTTGTTGTTATTTATTTGACGTTGTTGTTGTTGTTTATTTGACGTTGTTGTTGTTTATTTGACGTTGTTAATGTTGTTGACGTTGTTGTTGCTGTTATTTATTTAACGTTGTTGTTGTTGTTGTTATTGTTGTTGTTGTTGTTGTTTATTTGACGTTATTGTTGTTTTTGTTGTTGTTTATTTGACGTTGTTATTGTTGTTGTTGTTGTTTATATGACGTTGTTGTTGTTGACGTTGTTGTTGTTGTTATTGTTTATTTAACGTTGTTGTTGTTGTTGTTTATTTGACGTTGTGAATGTTGTTGACGTTGTTGTTGTTGTTTTTGTTTTTTATTTTACGTTATTGTTGTTGTTGTTGTTGTTTTTGTTGTTGTTATTGTTGTTGTTGTTATTATTGTTTATTTGACGTTGTTGTTGTTGTTGTTGTGTATTTGACGTTGTTGTTGTTGTTGTTTATTTGACGTTGTTGTTGTTGTTGTTTATTTGACGTTGTCGTTGTTGTTTATTTGACGTAGTTGTTGTTATTGACGTTGTTGTTGTTATTTATTTGACCTTTTTGTTGTTGTTGTTGATGTTGTTGTTGTTGTTGTTTTTTATTTGACGTTGTTGTTGTTGTTGTTTATTTGACGTTGTTGTTGTTTTTTATTTTACGTTGTTGTTGTTGTTTATTTGACGTTGTTTTTGTTATTTATTTGACGTTGTTGTTGTTGTTATTGTTTATTTGAAGTTGTTGTTGTTGTTGTTGTTGTTGTTTATTTGACGTTGTTAATGTTGTTGACGTTGTTGTTGTTGTTTTTGTTATTTATTTGACGTTTTTGTTGTTGTTGATGTTGTTGTTGTTTTTTATTTGACGTTGTTATTGTTGTTTATTTGACGTTGTTGTTGTTGTTATTATTGTTGTTGTTGTTTTTTATTTGACGTTGTTGTTGTTGACATTGACGTTGTTGTTGTTTTATTTGATGTAGTTGTTGTTATTGACGTTGTTGTTGTTGTTTATTTGACGTTTTTGTTGTTGTTGATGTTGTTGTTGTGATTTTTATTTGACGTTGTTGTTGTTGTTTATTTGACGTTGTTGTTGTTATTATTGTTGTTGTTGTTTATTTGACGTTGTTGTTGTTGTTATTTATTTGACGTTGTTGTTGTTGTTTATTTGACATTGTTGTTGTTGTTTATTTGACGTTGTTGTTGTTATTTATTTGACGTTGTTGTTGTTGTTTATTTGACGTTGTTGTTGTTGTTGTTTATTTGACGTTGTTAATGTTGTTGATGTTGTTGTTTTTGTTATTTATTTGACGTTGTTGTTGTTGTTGTTTTTGTTGTTATTGTTGGTGTTGTTGTTGTTTATTTGACGTTGTTGTTGTTGTTGTTTATTTGACGTTGTTGTTGTTGTTTATTTGTAGTTGTTAATGTTGTTGACGTTGTTGTTGTTGTTGGTGTTATTGTTGTTGTTGTTGTTGTTTATTTGACGTTATTGTTGTTGTTGTTGTTGTTTATTTGACGTTGTTATTGTTGTTGTTGTTGTTTGTATGACGTTGTTGTTGTTGACGTTGTTGTTATTGTTTTTTATTTGACGTTGTTGTTGTTGTTTATTTGACGTTGTTGTTGTTTATTTGACGTTGTTGTTGTTGTTGTTGTTGTTGTTTATTTGACATTGTTTTTGTTATTTATTTGACGTTGTTGTTGTTGTTATTGTTTATTTGAAGTTGTTATTGTTGTTGTTGTTTATTTGACGTTGTTAATGTTGTTGACGTTGTTGTTGTTGTTTTTGTTATTTATTTGACGTTTTTGTTGTTGTTGATGTTGTTGTTGTTTTTTATTTGACGTTGTTGTTGTTTATTTGACGTTGTTGTTATTGTTATTGTTGTTGTTGTTGTTTATTTGACGTTGTTGTTGTTTTTTATTTGACGTTGTTGTTGTTGACATTATCGTTGTTGTTGTTTTATTTGACGTAGTTGTTGTTATTGACGTTGTTGTTGTTGTTGTTTATTTGACGTTATTGTTGTTGTTTATTTGACGTTGTTGTTATTGTTGTTGTTTATTTGACGTTGTTGTTGTTATTTATTTGACGTTGTTGTTTTATTTGACGTAGTTGTTGTTATTGACGTTGTTGTTGTTGTTGTTTATTTGACGTTGTTGTTGTTGTTTATTTGACGTTGTTGTTATTGTTGTTGTTCATTTGACGTTGTTGTTGTTATTTATTTGACGTTGTTGTTGTTGTTGTTATTGTTTTATTTGACGTTGTTGTTGTTGTTGTTTATTTGACGTTGTTAATGTTGTTGACGTTGTTGTTGTTTTTGTTATTTATTTGACGTTGTTGTTGTTGTTGTTGATTTTGTTGTTGTTCTTGTTGGTGTTGTTGTTGTTTATTTGACGTTGTTGTTGTTGTTGTTGTTGTTTGTTTGACGTTGTTGTTATTGTTTATTTGACGTTGTTAAAGTTGTTGACGTTGTTGTTGTTGTTGTTGTTGTTTATTTCACGTTGTTGTTGTTGGTGTTATTGTTGATGTTGTTGTTTATTTGACGTTATTGTTGTTGTTGTTGTTTATTTGACGTTGTTATTGTTGTTGTTGTTTATATTGTTGTTGTTGACGTTGTTGTTGTTGTTATTGTTTATTTAACGTTGTTGTTGTTGTTTATTTGACGTTGTTGTTGTTGTTATTTATTTGACGTTATTGTTTTTGTTGTTATTGTTTATTTGACGTTGTTGTTGTTGTTTATTTGACGTTGTTAATGTTGTTGACGTTGTTGTTATTGTTTTTGTTATTTATTTGACGTTGTTTTTGTTGTTGTTGTTGTTGTTGTTTTTGTTGTTGTTATTGTTGGTGTTGTTATTGTTTATTTGACGTTGTTGTTGTTGTTGTTTATTTGACGTTGTTGTTGTTGTTTATTTGACGTTGTTGTTGTTGTTGTTTATTTGACGTTGTTGTTGTTGTTGTATTTGTTGTTGCTTATTTGACGTTGTTGTTTATTTGACGTTGTTGTTGCTGTTGTTTATTTGACGTTGTTGTTGTTGTTGTTTATTTGACGTTGTTGTTGTTGTTGTTGTTTATTTGATGTTGTTTTAGTTGTTGTTGTTTATTTGACGTTGTTGTTATTTTTTATTTGACGTTGTTGTTGTTGGCATTGTTGTTGTTGTTGTTGTTGTTGTTTATTTGACGTTGTTGTTGTTGTTTATTTGACGTAGTTGTTGTTATTGACGTTGTTGTTGTTGTTGTTGTTTATTTGACGTTTTTGTTGTTGTTGATGTTGTTGTTGTTGTTTTTTATTTGACGTTCTTGTTGTTGTTGTATAGTTGACGTTGTTGTTGTTGTTTATTTGACGTTGTTGTTGTTATCTATTTGACGTTGTTGTTGTTGTTGTTGTTATTGTTTATTTGACGTTGTTGTTGTTGTTGTTGTTTATTTGACGTTGTTAATGTTGTTGACGTTGTTGTTGTTGTTTTTTGTTATTGATTTGACGTCGTTGTTGTTGTTGTTGTTTTTGTTGTTGTTATTGTTGGTCTTGGTGTTGTTTATTTGACGTTGTCTTTGTTGTTGCTTATTTGACGTTGTTGTTGTTGTTTATTTGACGTTGTTGTTGTTGTTTATTTGACATTATTGTTATTGTTATTGTTGACGTTGTTGTTGTTGTTGTTGTTTATTTGACGTTGTTATTATTGTTTATTTGATGTTGTTTTAGTTGTTGTTGTTTATTTGTTGTTGTTGTTGTTGTTGTTGTTTATTTAATGTTGTTTTAGTTGTTGTTGTTTATTTGACGTTGTTGTTTTTTTTTATTTGACGTTGTTGTTGTTGACATTGTTTTTGTTGTTGTTTATTTGACGTAGTTGTTGTTATTGACGTTGTTGTTGTTGTTGTTGTTTATTTGATGTTTTTGTTGTTGTTGATGTTGTAGTTGTTGTTTTTTATTTGACGTTGTTGTTGTTTATTTGACGTTGTTGTTGTTGTTATTGTTGTTGTTGTTATTTATTTGACGTTGTTGTTGTTATTTGTTTATTTGACGTTGTTGTGGTTGTTTATTTGACGTTGTTATTGTTGTTGTTGTTGTTGTTTATTTGACGTTGTTGTTGTTGTTGTTTTTTTGACGTTGTTGTTGTTTATTTGACATTGTTGTTGTTGTTGTTGTTGACGTTGTTGTTGTTGTTTATTTGACGTTGTTGTTGTTATTTATTTGATGTTGTTTTAGTTGTTGTTGTTTATTTGACGTTGTTGTTGTTGTTTATTTGATGTTGTTTTAGTTGTTGTTGTTTATTTGACGTTGTTGTTGTTGACATTGTTGTTGGTGTTGTTCATTTAACGTAGTTGTTGTTATTGACGTTGTTGTTGTTGTTGTTTATTTGACGTTTTTGTTGTTGTTATTGTTTATTTAACGTTGTTGTTGTTGTTTATTTGATGTTGTTGTTGTTGTCGTTGTTTATTTGACGTTGTTGTTGTTGTTGTTTATTTGACGTTGTTGTTGTTTATTTGACATTGTTGTTGTTGTTGTTGTTGACGTTGTTGTTGTTGTTTATTTGACGTTGTTGTTGTTGTTTATTTGATGTTGTTTTAGTTGTTGTTGTTTATTTGACGTTGTTGTTGTTGTTTATTTGATGTTGTTTTAGTTGTTGTTGTTTATTTGACGTTGTTGTTGTTTTTTATTTGACGTTGTTGTTGTTGACATTGTTGTTGTTGTTGTTTATTTAACGTAGTTGTTGTTATTGACGTTGTTGTTGTTGTTTATTTGACGTTTTTGTTGTTGTTGTAGTTGTTGTTGTTGTTTTTTATTTGACGTTGTTGTTGTTGTTGTTTATTTGACGTTGTTGTTGTTGTTATTGTTGTTGTTGTTATTTATTTGACGTTGTTGTTGTTATTGTTTATTTGACGTTGTTGTTGTTTATTTGACGTTGTTGTTGTTGTTGTTTATTTGACGTTGTTGTTGTTATTTATTTGACGTTGTTGTTATTGTTGTTGTTGTTATTGTTTATTTGACGTTGTAGTTGTTGTTTGATTGATGTTGTTAATGTTGTTGACGTTGTTGTTGTTGTTTTTGTTATTTATTTGACGTTGTTGTTGTTGTTGTTTTTGTTGTTGTTATTGTTGGTGTTGTTGTTGTTTATCTGACGTTGTTGTTGTTGTTAATTTGACAGTGTTGTTGTTTATTTGACATTGTTAATGTTGTTGACGTTGTTGTTGCTGTTGTTTATTTCACGTTGTTGTTGGTGGTGTTATTGTTGTTGTTGTTGTTGTTTATTTGACGTTATTGTTGTTGTTGTTGTTTATTTGACGTTGTTATTGTTGTTGTTGTTTATATGATGTTGTTGTTGTTGTTGTTTATTTGACGTTGTTGTTGTTGTTGTTATTTATTTTACGTTGTTATTGTTGTTGTTATTTATTTGATGTTATTGTTGTTGTTATTGTTTATTTGACGTTGTTGTTTTTTTGACGTTGTTAATGTTGTTGACGTTGTTGTTGTTGTTTTTGTTATTTATTTGACGTTGTTGTTGTTGTTATTTTTGTTGTTGTTATTGTTGGTGTTGTTGTTGTTTACTTGACGTTGTTGTTGTTGTTGTTTATTTGACGTTGTTGTTGTTGTTGTTTATTTGACGTTGTTGTTGTTTATTTGACGTTATTGTTGTTGTTGTTTATTTGACGTTGTTGTTGATGTTGTTGTTGTTTATTTGACGTTGTTGTTGTTGTTGTTTATTTGACGTTGTTGTTGTTGTTGTTGTTTTTTATTTGACGTTGTTGTTGTTGTTGTTTTTTATTTGACGTTGTTGTTGTTGTTGTTTATTTGACGTTGTTGTTGTTTTTTATTTTACGTTGTTGTTGTTGTTTATTTGACGTTGTTTTTGTTATTTATTTGACGTTGTTGTTGTTGTTATTGTTTATTTGAAGTTGTTGTTGTTGTTGTTGTTGTTGTTGTTGTTTATTTGACGTTGTTAATGTTGTTGACGTTGTTGTTGTTGTTTTTGTTATTTATTTGACGTTTTTGTTGTTGTTGATGTTGTTGTTGTTTTTTATTTGACGTTGTTATTGTTGTTTATTTGACGTTGTTGTTGTTGTTATTATTGTTGTTGTTGTTTTTTATTTGACGTTGTTGTTGTTGACATTGACGTTGTTGTTGTTTTATTTGACGTAGTTGTTGTTATTGACGTTGTTGTTGTTGTTTATTTGACGTTTTTGTTGTTGTTGATGTTGTTGTTGTGATTTTTATTTGACGTTGTTGTTGTTGTTTATTTGACGTTGTTGTTGTTATTATTGTTGTTGTTGTTTATTTGACGTTGTTGTTGTTGTTATTTATTTGACGTTGTTGTTGTTGTTTATTTGACATTGTTGTTGTTGTTTATTTGACGTTGTTGTTGTTATTTATTTGACGTTGTTGTTGTTGTTGTTTATTTGACGTTGTTGTTGTTGTTGTTTATTTGACGTTGTTAATGTTGTTGATGTTGTTGTTTTTGTTATTTATTTGACGTTGTTGTTGTTGTTGTTTTTGTTGTTATTGTTGGTGTTGTTGTTGTTTATTTGACGTTGTTGTTGTTGTTGTTTATTTGACGTTGTTGTTGTTGTTTATTTGTAGTTGTTAATGTTGTTGATGTTGTTGTTGTTGTTGGTGTTATTGTTGTTGTTGTTGTTGTTTATTTGACGTTATTGTTGTTGTTGTTGTTGTTTATTTGACGTTGTTATTGTTGTTGTTGTTGTTTGTATGACGTTGTTGTTGTTGACGTTGTTGTTATTGTTTTTTATTTGACGTTGTTGTTGTTGTTTATTTGACGTTGTTGTTGTTTATTTGACGTTGTTGTTGTTGTTGTTGTTGTTTATTTGACATTGTTTTTGTTATTTATTTGACGTTGTTGTTGTTGTTATTGTTTATTTGAAGTTGTTATTGTTGTTGTTGTTTATTTGACGTTGTTAATGTTGTTGACGTTGTTGTTGTTGTTTTTGTTATTTATTTGACGTTTTTGTTGTTGTTGATGTTGTTGTTGTTTTTTATTTGACGTTGTTGTTGTTTATTTGACGTTGTTGTTATTGTTATTGTTGTTGTTGTTGTTTATTTGACGTTGTTGTTGTTTTTTATTTGACGTTGTTGTTGTTGACATTATCGTTGTTGTTGTTTTATTTGACGTAGTTGTTGTTATTGACGTTGTTGTTGTTGTTGTTTATTTGACGTTATTGTTGTTGTTTATTTGACGTTGTTGTTATTGTTGTTGTTTATTTGACGTTGTTGTTGTTATTTATTTGACGTTGTTGTTTTATTTGACGTAGTTGTTGTTATTGACGTTGTTGTTGTTGTTGTTTATTTGACGTTGTTGTTGTTGTTTATTTGACGTTGTTGTTATTGTTGTTGTTCATTTGACGTTGTTGTTGTTATTTATTTGACGTTGTTGTTGTTGTTGTTATTGTTTTATTTGACGTTATTGTTGTTGTTGTTGTTTATTTGACGTTGTTAATGTTGTTGACGTTGTTGTTGTTTTTGTTATTTATTTGACGTTGTTGTTGTTGTTGTTGATTTTGTTGTTGTTCTTGTTGGTGTTGTTGTTGTTTATTTGACGTTGTTGTTGTTGTTGTTGTTGTTTGTTTGACGTTGTTGTTATTGTTTATTTGACGTTGTTAAAGTTGTTGACGTTGTTGTTGTTGTTGTTGTTGTTGTTTATTTCACGTTGTTGTTGTTGGTGTTATTGTTGATGTTGTTGTTTATTTGACGTTATTGTTGTTGTTGTTGTTTATTTGACGTTGTTATTGTTGTTGTTGTTTATATTGTTGTTGTTGACGTTGTTGTTGTTGTTATTGTTTATTTAACGTTGTTGTTGTTGTTTATTTGACGTTGTTGTTGTTGTTATTTATTTGACGTTATTGTTTTTGTTGTTATTGTTTATTTGACGTTGTTGTTGTTGTTTATTTGACGTTGTTAATGTTGTTGACGTTGTTGTTATTGTTTTTGTTATTTATTTGACGTTGTTTTTGTTGTTGTTGTTGTTGTTGTTTTTGTTGTTGTTATTGTTGGTGTTGTTATTGTTTATTTGACGTTGTTGTTGTTGTTGTTTATTTGACGTTGTTGTTGTTGTTTATTTGACGTTGTTGTTGTTGTTGTTTATTTGACGTTGTTGTTGTTGTTGTATTTGTTGTTGCTTATTTGACGTTGTTGTTTATTTGACGTTGTTGTTGCTGTTGTTTATTTGACGTTGTTGTTGTTGTTTATTTGACGTTGTTGTTGTTGTTGTTGTTTATTTGATGTTGTTTTAGTTGTTGTTGTTTATTTGACGTTGTTGTTATTTTTTATTTGACGTTGTTGTTGTTGGCATTGTTGTTGTTGTTGTTGTTGTTGTTGTTTATTTGACGTTGTTGTTGTTGTTTATTTGACGTAGTTGTTGTTATTGACGTTGTTGTTGTTGTTGTTTATTTGACGTTTTTGTTGTTGTTGATGTTGTTGTTGTTGTTTTTTATTTGACGTTCTTGTTGTTGTTGTATAGTTGACGTTGTTGTTGTTGTTTATTTGACGTTGTTGTTGTTATCTATTTGACGTTGTTGTTGTTGTTGTTGTTATTGTTTATTTGACGTTGTTGTTGTTGTTGTTGTTGTTTATTTGACGTTGTTAATGTTGTTGACGTTGTTGTTGTTGTTTTTTGTTATTGATTTGACGTCGTTGTTGTTGTTGTTGTTTTTGTTGTTGTTATTGTTGGTCTTGGTGTTGTTTATTTGACGTTGTCTTTGTTGTTGCTTATTTGACGTTGTTGTTGTTGTTTATTTGACGTTGTTGTTGTTGTTTATTTGACATTATTGTTATTGTTATTGTTGACGTTGTTGTTGTTGTTGTTGTTTATTTGATGTTGTTTTAGTTGTTGTTGTTTATTTGTTGTTGTTGTTGTTGTTGTTGTTTATTTAATGTTGTTTTAGTTGTTGTTGTTTATTTGACGTTGTTGTTTTTTTTTATTTGACGTTGTTGTTGTTGACATTGTTTTTGTTGTTGTTTATTTGACGTAGTTGTTGTTATTGACGTTGTTGTTGTTGTTGTTGTTGTTGTTTATTTGATGTTTTTGTTGTTGTTGATGTTGTAGTTGTTGTTTTTTATTTGACGTTGTTGTTGTTTATTTGACGTTGTTGTTGTTGTTATTGTTGTTGTTGTTATTTATTTGACGTTGTTGTTGTTGTTGTTTATTTGACGTTGTTGTGGTTGTTTATTTGACGTTGTTATTGTTGTTGTTGTTGTTGTTTATTTGACGTTGTTGTTGTTGTTGTTTTTTTGACGTTGTTGTTGTTTATTTGACATTGTTGTTGTTGTTGTTGTTGACGTTGTTGTTGTTGTTTATTTGACGTTGTTGTTGTTATTTATTTGATGTTGTTTTAGTTGTTGTTGTTTATTTGACGTTGTTGTTGTTGTTTATTTGATGTTGTTTTAGTTGTTGTTGTTTATTTGACGTTGTTGTTGTTGACATTGTTATTGGTGTTGTTCATTTAACGTAGTTGTTGTTATTGACGTTGTTGTTGTTGTTGTTTATTTGACGTTTTTGTTGTTGTTATTGTTTATTTAACGTTGTTGTTGTTGTTTATTTGATGTTGTTGTTGTTGTCGTTGTTTATTTGACGTTGTTGTTGTTGTTGTTTATTTGACGTTGTTGTTGTTTATTTGACATTGTTGTTGTTGTTGTTGTTGACGTTGTTGTTGTTGTTTATTTGACGTTGTTGTTGTTGTTTATTTGATGTTGTTTTAGTTGTTGTTGTTTATTTGACGTTGTTGTTGTTGTTTATTTGATGTTGTTTTAGTTGTTGTTGTTTATTTGACGTTGTTGTTGTTTTTTATTTGACGTTGTTGTTGTTGACATTGTTGTTGTTGTTGTTTATTTAACGTAGTTGTTGTTATTGACGTTGTTGTTGTTGTTTATTTGACGTTTTTGTTGTTGTTGTAGTTGTTGTTGTTGTTTTTTATTTGACGTTGTTGTTGTTGTTGTTTATTTGACGTTGTTGTTGTTGTTATTGTTGTTGTTGTTATTTATTTGACGTTGTTGTTGTTATTGTTTATTTGACGTTGTTGTTGTTTATTTGACGTTGTTGTTGTTGTTGTTTATTTGACGTTGTTGTTGTTATTTATTTGACGTTGTTGTTATTGTTGTTGTTGTTATTGTTTATTTGACGTTGTAGTTGTTGTTTGATTGATGTTGTTAATGTTGTTGACGTTGTTGTTGTTGTTTTTGTTATTTATTTGACGTTGTTGTTGTTGTTGTTTTTGTTGTTGTTATTGTTGGTGTTGTTGTTGTTTATCTGACGTTGTTGTTGTTGTTAATTTGACAGTGTTGTTGTTTATTTGACATTGTTAATGTTGTTGACGTTGTTGTTGCTGTTGTTTATTTCACGTTGTTGTTGGTGGTGTTATTGTTGTTGTTGTTGTTGTTTATTTGACGTTATTGTTGTTGTTGTTGTTTATTTGACGTTGTTATTGTTGTTGTTGTTGTTTATATGATGTTGTTGTTGTTGTTGTTGTTTATTTGACGTTGTTGTTGTTGTTGTTATTTATTTTACGTTGTTATTGTTGTTGTTATTTATTTGATGTTGTTGTTGTTGTTATTGTTTATTTGACGTTGTTGTTTTTTTGACGTTGTTAATGTTGTTGACGTTGTTGTTGTTGTTTTTGTTATTTATTTGACGTTGTTGTTGTTGTTATTTTTGTTGTTGTTATTGTTGGTGTTGTTGTTGTTTACTTGACGTTGTTGTTGTTGTTGTTTATTTGACGTTGTTGTTGTTGTTGTTTATTTGACGTTGTTGTTGTTTATTTGACGTTATTGTTGTTGTTGTTTATTTGACGTTGTTGTTGATGTTGTTGTTGTTTATTTGACGTTGTTGTTGTTGTTGTTTATTTGACGTTGTTGTTGTTGTTGATGTTGTTGTTGTTGTTTTTTATTTGACGTTGTTGCTGTTGTTATTGTTGTTGTTATTCTTTATTTGACGTTGTTGTTATTGTTTATTTGACGTTGTTCTTGTTGTTGTTGTTTATTTGACGTTGTTGTTGTTATTTATTTGACGTTGTTGTTGTTGTTATTGTTTATTTGACGTTGTTGTTGTTGTTTATTTGACGTTGTTAATGTTGTTGACGTTGTTGTTGTTGTTTTTGTTATTTATTTGACGTTGTTGTTGTTATTGTTGGTGTTCTTGTTGTTTATTTGACGTTGTTGTTGTTGTTTATTTGACGTTGTTGTTGTTGTTTATTTGACGTTGTTAATGTTGTTAACGTTGTTGTTCCTGTTGTTTATTTCACGTTGTTGTTGGTGTTATTGTTGTTGCTGTTGTTTATTTGACGTTATTGTAGTTGTTGTTGTTGTTGTTTATTTGACGTTGTTATTGTTGTTGTTGTTGTTGTTTATATGACGTTGTTGTTGTTGACGTTGTTGTTGTTGTTATTGTTTATTTAACGTTGTTGTTGTTGTTTATTTGACGTTGTTGTTGTTGTTGTTGTTGTTATTTATTTGACGTTGTTGTTGTTGTTGTTTATTTGACGTTGTTGTTGTTGTTGTTATTTATTTTACGTTGTTATTGTTGTTGTTATTTATTTGATGTTATTGTTGTTGTTATTGTTTATTTGACGTTGTTGTTTTTTTGACGTTGTTAATGTTGTTGACGTTGTTGTTGTTGTTTTTGTTATTTATTTGACGTTGTTGTTGTTGTTATTTTTGTTGTTGTTATTGTTGGTGTTGTTGTTGTTTACTTGACGTTGTTGTTGTTGTTGTTTATTTGACGTTGTTGTTGTTGTTGTTGTTTATTTGACGTTGTTGTTGTTTATTTGACGTTATTGTTGTTGTTGTTTATTTGACGTTGTTGTTGATGTTGTTGTTGTTTATTTGACGTTGTTGTTGTTGTTGTTTATTTGACGTTGTTGTTGTTGTTGTTGTTTTTTATTTGACGTTGTTGTTGTTGTTGTTTTTTATTTGACGTTGTTGTTGTTGTTGTTTATTTGACGTTGTTGTTGTTTTTTATTTTACGTTGTTGTTGTTGTTTATTTGACGTTGTTTTTGTTATTTATTTGACGTTGTTGTTGTTGTTATTGTTTATTTGAAGTTGTTGTTGTTGTTGTTGTTGTTGTTGTTTATTTGACGTTGTTAATGTTGTTGACGTTGTTGTTGTTGTTTTTGTTATTTATTTGACGTTTTTGTTGTTGTTGATGTTGTTGTTGTTTTTTATTTGACGTTGTTATTGTTGTTTATTTGACGTTGTTGTTGTTATTATTGTTGTTGTTGTTTTTTATTTGACGTTGTTGTTGTTGACATTGACGTTGTTGTTGTTTTATTTGACGTAGTTGTTGTTATTGACGTTGTTGTTGTTGTTTATTTGACGTTTTTGTTGTTGTTGATGTTGTTGTTGTGATTTTTATTTGACGTTGTTGTTGTTGTTTATTTGACGTTGTTGTTGTTATTATTGTTGTTGTTGTTTATTTGACGTTGTTGTTGTTGTTATTTATTTGACGTTGTTGTTGTTGTTTATTTGACATTGTTGTTGTTGTTTATTTGACGTTGTTGTTGTTATTTATTTGACGTTGTTGTTGTTGTTGTTTATTTGACGTTGTTGTTGTTGTTGTTTATTTGACGTTGTTAATGTTGTTGATGTTGTTGTTTTTGTTATTTATTTGACGTTGTTGTTGTTGTTGTTTTTGTTGTTATTGTTGGTGTTGTTGTTGTTTATTTGACGTTGTTGTTGTTGTTGTTTATTTGACGTTGTTGTTGTTGTTTATTTGTAGTTGTTAATGTTGTTGACGTTGTTGTTGTTGTTGGTGTTATTGTTGTTGTTGTTGTTGTTTATTTGACGTTATTGTTGTTGTTGTTGTTGTTTATTTGACGTTGTTATTGTTGTTGTTGTTGTTTGTATGACGTTGTTGTTGTTGACGTTGTTGTTATTGTTTTTTATTTGACGTTGTTGTTGTTGTTTATTTGACGTTGTTGTTGTTTATTTGACGTTGTTGTTGTTGTTGTTGTTGTTTATTTGACATTGTTTTTGTTATTTATTTGACGTTGTTGTTGTTGTTATTGTTTATTTGAAGTTGTTATTGTTGTTGTTGTTTATTTGACGTTGTTAATGTTGTTGACGTTGTTGTTGTTGTTTTTGTTATTTATTTGACGTTTTTGTTGTTGTTGATGTTGTTGTTGTTTTTTATTTGACGTTGTTGTTGTTTATTTGACGTTGTTGTTATTGTTATTGTTGTTGTTGTTGTTTATTTGACGTTGTTGTTGTTTTTTATTTGACGTTGTTGTTGTTGACATTATCGTTGTTGTTGTTTTATTTGACGTAGTTGTTGTTATTGATGTTGTTGTTGTTGTTGTTTATTTGACGTTATTGTTGTTGTTTATTTGACGTTGTTGTTATTGTTGTTGTTTATTTGACGTTGTTGTTGTTATTTATTTGACGTTGTTGTTTTATTTGACGTAGTTGTTGTTATTGACGTTGTTGTTGTTGTTGTTTATTTGACGTTGTTGTTGTTGTTTATTTGACGTTGTTGTTATTGTTGTTGTTCATTTGACGTTGTTGTTGTTATTTATTTGACGTTGTTGTTGTTGTTGTTATTGTTTTATTTGACGTTGTTGTTGTTGTTGTTGTTGTTTATTTGACGTTGTTAATGTTGTTGACGTTGTTGTTGTTTTTGTTATTTATTTGACGTTGTTGTTGTTGTTGTTGATTTTGTTGTTGTTCTTGTTGGTGTTGTTGTTGTTTATTTGACGTTGTTGTTGTTGTTGTTGTTGTTTGTTTGACGTTGTTGTTATTGTTTATTTGACGTTGTTAAAGTTGTTGACGTTGTTGTTGTTGTTGTTGTTGTTGTTTATTTCACGTTGTTGTTGTTGGTGTTATTGTTGATGTTGTTGTTTATTTGACGTTATTGTTGTTGTTGTTGTTTATTTGACGTTGTTATTGTTGTTGTTGTTTATATTGTTGTTGTTGACGTTGTTGTTGTTGTTATTGTTTATTTAACGTTGTTGTTGTTGTTTATTTGACGTTGTTGTTGTTGTTATTTATTTGACGTTATTGTTTTTGTTGTTATTGTTTATTTGACGTTGTTGTTGTTGTTTATTTGACGTTGTTAATGTTGTTGACGTTGTTGTTATTGTTTTTGTTATTTATTTGACGTTGTTTTTGTTGTTGTTGTTGTTGTTGTTTTTGTTGTTGTTATTGTTGGTGTTGTTATTGTTTATTTGACGTTGTTGTTGTTGTTGTTTATTTGACGTTGTTGTTGTTGTTTATTTGACGTTGTTGTTGTTGTTGTTTATTTGACGTTGTTGTTGTTGTTGTATTTGTTGTTGCTTATTTGACGTTGTTGTTTATTTGACGTTGTTGTTGCTGTTGTTTATTTGACGTTGTTGTTGTTGTTGTTTATTTGACGTTGTTGTTGTTGTTGTTGTTTATTTGATGTTGTTTTAGTTGTTGTTGTTTATTTGACGTTGTTGTTATTTTTTATTTGACGTTGTTGTTGTTGGCATTGTTGTTGTTGTTGTTGTTGTTTATTTGACGTTGTTGTTGTTGTTTATTTGACGTAGTTGTTGTTATTGACGTTGTTGTTGTTGTTGTTTATTTGACGTTTTTGTTGTTGTTGATGTTGTTGTTGTTGTTTTTTATTTGACGTTCTTGTTGTTGTTGTATAGTTGACGTTGTTGTTGTTGTTTATTTGACGTTGTTGTTGTTATCTATTTGACGTTGTTGTTGTTGTTGTTGTTGTTATTGTTTATTTGACGTTGTTGTTGTTGTTGTTGTTTATTTGACGTTGTTAATGTTGTTGACGTTGTTGTTGTTGTTTTTTGTTATTGATTTGACGTCGTTGTTGTTGTTGTTGTTTTTGTTGTTGTTATTGTTGGTCTTGGTGTTGTTTATTTGACGTTGTCTTTGTTGTTGCTTATTTGACGTTGTTGTTGTTGTTTATTTGACGTTGTTGTTGTTGTTTATTTGACATTATTGTTATTGTTATTGTTGACGTTGTTGTTGTTGTTGTTGTTTATTTGACGTTGTTATTGTTGTTTATTTGATGTTGTTTTAGTTGTTGTTGTTTATTTGTTGTTGTTGTTGTTGTTGTTGTTGTTTATTTAATGTTGTTTTAGTTGTTGTTGTTTATTTGACGTTGTTGTTTTTTTTTATTTGACGTTGTTGTTGTTGACATTGTTTTTGTTGTTGTTTATTTGACGTAGTTGTTGTTATTGACGTTGTTGTTGTTGTTGTTGTTGTTTATTTGATGTTTTTGTTGTTGTTGATGTTGTAGTTGTTGTTTTTTATTTGACGTTGTTGTTGTTTATTTGACGTTGTTGTTGTTGTTATTGTTGTTGTTGTTATTTATTTGACGTTGTTGTTGTTGTTGTTTATTTGACGTTGTTGTGGTTGTTTATTTGACGTTGTTATTGTTGTTGTTGTTGTTGTTTATTTGACGTTGTTGTTGTTGTTGTTTTTTTGACGTTGTTGTTGTTTATTTGACATTGTTGTTGTTGTTGTTGTTGACGTTGTTGTTGTTGTTTATTTGACGTTGTTGTTGTTATTTATTTGATGTTGTTTTAGTTGTTGTTGTTTATTTGACGTTGTTGTTGTTGTTTATTTGATGTTGTTTTAGTTGTTGTTGTTTATTTGACGTTGTTGTTGTTGACATTGTTGTTGGTGTTGTTCATTTAACGTAGTTGTTGTTATTGACGTTGTTGTTGTTGTTGTTTATTTGACGTTTTTGTTGTTGTTATTGTTTATTTAACGTTGTTGTTGTTGTTTATTTGATGTTGTTGTTGTTGTCGTTGTTTATTTGACGTTGTTGTTGTTGTTGTTTATTTGACGTTGTTGTTGTTTATTTGACATTGTTGTTGTTGTTGTTGTTGACGTTGTTGTTGTTGTTTATTTGACGTTGTTGTTGTTGTTTATTTGATGTTGTTTTAGTTGTTGTTGTTTATTTGACGTTGTTGTTGTTGTTTATTTGATGTTGTTTTAGTTGTTGTTGTTTATTTGACGTTGTTGTTGTTTTTTATTTGACGTTGTTGTTGTTGACATTGTTGTTGTTGTTGTTTATTTAACGTAGTTGTTGTTATTGACGTTGTTGTTGTTGTTTATTTGACGTTTTTGTTGTTGTTGTAGTTGTTGTTGTTGTTTTTTATTTGACGTTGTTGTTGTTGTTGTTTATTTGACGTTGTTGTTGTTGTTATTGTTGTTGTTGTTATTTATTTGACGTTGTTGTTGTTATTGTTTATTTGACGTTGTTGTTGTTTATTTGACGTTGTTGTTGTTGTTGTTTATTTGACGTTGTTGTTGTTATTTATTTGACGTTGTTGTTATTGTTGTTGTTGTTATTGTTTATTTGACGTTGTAGTTGTTGTTTGATTGATGTTGTTAATGTTGTTGACGTTGTTGTTGTTGTTTTTGTTATTTATTTGACGTTGTTGTTGTTGTTGTTTTTGTTGTTGTTATTGTTGGTGTTGTTGTTGTTTATCTGACGTTGTTGTTGTTGTTAATTTGACAGTGTTGTTGTTTATTTGACATTGTTAATGTTGTTGACGTTGTTGTTGCTGTTGTTTATTTCACGTTGTTGTTGGTGGTGTTATTGTTGTTGTTGTTGTTGTTTATTTGACGTTATTGTTGTTGTTGTTGTTTATTTGACGTTGTTATTGTTGTTGTTGTTGTTTATATGATGTTGTTGTTGTTGTTGTTGTTTATTTGACGTTGTTGTTGTTGTTGTTATTTATTTTACGTTGTTATTGTTGTTGTTATTTATTTGATGTTGTTGTTGTTGTTATTGTTTATTTGACGTTGTTGTTTTTTTGACGTTGTTAATGTTGTTGACGTTGTTGTTGTTGTTTTTGTTATTTATTTGACGTTGTTGTTGTTGTTATTTTTGTTGTTGTTATTGTTGGTGTTGTTGTTGTTTACTTGACGTTGTTGTTGTTGTTGTTTATTTGACGTTGTTGTTGTTGTTGTTTATTTGACGTTGTTGTTGTTTATTTGACGTTATTGTTGTTGTTGTTTATTTGACGTTGTTGTTGATGTTGTTGTTGTTTATTTGACGTTGTTGTTGTTGTTGTTTATTTGACGTTGTTGTTGTTGTTGATGTTGTTGTTGTTGTTTTTTATTTGACGTTGTTGCTGTTGTTATTGTTGTTGTTATTCTTTATTTGACGTTGTTGTTATTGTTTATTTGACGTTGTTCTTGTTGTTGTTGTTTATTTGACGTTGTTGTTGTTATTTATTTGACGTTGTTGTTGTTGTTATTGTTTATTTGACGTTGTTGTTGTTGTTTATTTGACGTTGTTAATGTTGTTGACGTTGTTGTTGTTGTTTTTGTTATTTATTTGACGTTGTTGTTGTTATTGTTGGTGTTCTTGTTGTTTATTTGACGTTGTTGTTGTTGTTTATTTGACGTTGTTGTTGTTGTTTATTTGACGTTGTTAATGTTGTTAACGTTGTTGTTCCTGTTGTTTATTTCACGTTGTTGTTGGTGTTATTGTTGTTGCTGTTGTTTATTTGACGTTATTGTAGTTGTTGTTGTTGTTGTTTATTTGACGTTGTTATTGTTGTTGTTGTTGTTGTTTATATGACGTTGTTGTTGTTGACGTTGTTGTTGTTGTT
>OX451740.1:456813596-456841096 GCA_948472305.1 Vicia faba
ATTGACGTTGTTGTTGTTTATTTGACGTTTTTGTTGTTGTTGATGTTGTTGTTGTGATTTTTATTTGACGTTGTTGTTGTTGTTTATTTGACGTTGTTGTTGTTATTATTGTTGTTGTTGTTGTTTATTTGACGTTGTTGTTGTTGTTATTTATTTGACGTTGTTGTTGTTGTTGTTTATTTGACATTGTTGTTGTTGTTTATTTGACGTTGTTGTTGTTATTTATTTGACGTTGTTGTTGTTGTTGTTTATTTGACGTTGTTGTTGTTGTTGTTTATTTGACGTTGTTAATGTTGTTGATGTTGTTGTTTTTGTTATTTATTTGACGTTGTTGTTGTTGTTGTTTTTGTTGTTATTTTTGGTGTTGTTGTTGTTTATTTGACGTTGTTGTTGTTGTTGTTTATTTGACGTTGTTGTTGTTGTTTATTTGTAGTTGTTAATGTTGTTGACGTTGTTGTTGTTGTTGGTGTTATTGTTGTTGTTGTTGTTGTTTATTTGACGTTATTGTTGTTGTTGTTGTTGTTTATTTGACGTTGTTATTGTTGTTGTTGTTGTTTGTATGACGTTGTTGTTGTTGACGTTGTTGTTGTTGTTTTTTATTTGACGTTGTTGTTGTTGTTTATTTGACGTTGTTGTTGTTTATTTGACGTTGTTGTTGTTGTTGTTGTTGTTTATTTGACATTGTTTTTGTTATTTATTTGACGTTGTTGTTGTTGTTATTGTTTATTTGAAGTTGTTATTGTTGTTGTTGTTTATTTGACGTTGTTAATGTTGTTGACGTTGTTATTGTTGTTTTTGTTATTTATTTGACGTTTTTGTTGTTGTTGATGTTGTTGTTGTTTTTTATTTGACGTTGTTGTTGTTTATTTGACGTTGTTGTTATTGTTATTGTTGTTGTTGTTGTTTATTTGACGTTGTTGTTGTTTTTTATTTGACGTTGTTGTTGTTGACATTATCGTTGTTGTTGTTTTATTTGACGTAGTTGTTGTTATTGATGTTGTTGTTGTTGTTTATTTGACGTTGTTGTTGTTGTTTATTTGACGTTGTTGTTATTGTTGTTGTTTATTTGACGTTGTTGTTGTTATTTATTTGACGTTGTTGTTTTATTTGACGTAGTTGTTGTTATTGACGTTGTTGTTGTTGTTGTTTATTTGACGTTGTTGTTGTTATTTATTTGACGTTGTTGTTATTGTTGTTGTTTATTTGACGTTGTTGTTGTTATTTATTTGACGTTGTTGTTGTTGTTGTTATTGTTTTATTTGACGTTGTTGTTGTTGTTGTTGTTGTTTATTTGACGTTGTTAATGTTGTTGACGTTGTTGTTGTTTTTGTTATTTATTTGACGTTGTTGTTGTTGTTGTTGATTTTGTTGTTGTTCTTGTTGGTGTTGTTGTTGTTTATTTGACGTTGTTGTTGTTGTTGTTGTTTGTTTGACGTTGTTGTTATTGTTTATTTGACGTTGTTAAAGTTGTTGACGTTGTTGTTGTTGTTGTTGTTTATTTCACATTGTTGTTGTTGGTGTTATTGTTGATGTTGTTGTTTATTTGACGTTATTGTTGTCGTTGTTGTTTATTTGACGTTGTTATTGTTGTTGTTGTTTATATTGTTGTTGTTGACGTTGTTGTTGTTGTTATTGTTTATTTAACGTTGTTGTTGTTGTTTATTTGACGTTGTTGTTGTTGTTATTTATTTGACGTTATTGTTTTTGTTGTTATTGTTTATTTGACGTTGTTGTTGTTGTTTATTTGACGTTGTTAATGTTGTTGACGTTGTTGTTATTGTTTTTGTTATTTATTTGACGTTGTTTTTGTTGTTGTTGTTGTTGTTGTTTTTGTTGTTGTTATTGTTGGTGTTGTTATTGTTTATTTGACGTTGTTGTTGTTGTTGTTTATTTGACGTTGTTGTTGTTGTTGTTTATTTGACGTTGGTGTTGTTGTTTATTTGACGTTGTTGTTGTTGTTGTTTATTTGACGTTGTTGTTGTTGTTGTTGTTGTTTATTTGATGTTGTTTTAGTTGTTGTTGTTTATTTGACGGTTTTGTTATTTTTTATTTGACGTTGTTGTTGTTGGCATTGTTGTTGTTGTTGTTGTTTATTTGACGTTGTTGTTGTTGTTTATTTGACGTAGTTGTTGTTATTGACGTTGTTGTTGTTGTTGTTTATTTGACGTTTTTGTTGTTGTTGATGTTGTTGTTGTTGTTTTTTATTTGACGTTCTTGTTGTTGTTGTTGTATAGTTGACGTTGTTGTTGTTGTTTATTTGACGTTGTTGTTGTTATCTATTTGACGTTGTTGTTGTTGTTGTTATTGTTTATTTGACGTTGTTGTTGTTGTTGTTGTTTATTTGATGTTGTTAATGTTGTTGACGTTGTTGTTGTTGTTTTTTGTTATTGATTTGACGTCGTTGTTGTTGTTGTTGTTTTTGTTGTTGTTATTGTTGGTCTTGGTGTTGTTTATTTGACGTTGTCTTTGTTGTTGCTTATTTGACGTTGTTGTTGTTGTTTATTTGACGTTGTTGTTGTTGTTTATTTGACATTGTTGTTATTGTTATTGTTGACGTTGTTGTTGTTGTTGTTGTTTATTTGACGTTGTTATTGTTGTTTATTTGATGTTGTTTTAGTTGTTGTTGTTTATTTGTTGTTGTTGTTGTTGTTGTTGTTTATTTAATGTTGTTTTAGTTGTTGTTGTTTATTTGACGTTGTTGTTTTTTTTTATTTGACGTTGTTGTTGTTGACATTGTTTTTGTTGTTGTTTATTTGACGTAGTTGTTGTTATTGACGTTGTTGTTGTTGTTGTTGTTGTTGTTGTTGTTTATTTGATGTTTTTGTTGTTGTTGATGTTGTAGTTGTTGTTTTTTATTTGACGTTGTTGTTGTTTATTTGACGTTGTTGTTGTTGTTATTGTTGTTGTTGTTTATTTGACGTTGTTGTTGTTGTTGTTTATTTGACGTTGTCGTTGTTGTTTATTTGACGTAGTTGTTGTTATTGACGTTGTTGTTGTTATTTATTTGACCTTTTTATTGTTGTTGTTGATGTTGTTGTTGTTGTTGTTTTTTATTTGACGTTGTTGTTGTTGTTGTTTATTTGACGTTGTTGTTGTTTTTTATTTGACGTTGTTGTTGTTGTTTATTTGACGTTGTTTTTGTTATTTATTTGACGTTGTTGTTGTTGTTATTGTTTATTTGAAGTTGTTGTTGTTGTTGTTGTTGTTTATTTGACGTTGTTAATGTTGTTGACGTTGTTGTTGTTGTTTTTGTTATTTATTTGACGTTTTTGTTGTTGTTGATGTTGTTGTTGTTTTTTATTTGACGTTGTTATTGTTGTTTATTTGACGTTGTTGTTGTTGTTATTATTGTTGTTGTTGTTTTTTATTTGACGTTGTTGTTGTTGACATTGACGTTGTTGTTGTTTTATTTGACGTAGTTGTTGTTATTGACGTTGTTGTTGTTTATTTGACGTTTTTGTTGTTGTTGATGTTGTTGTTGTGATTTTTATTTGACGTTGTTGTTGTTGTTTATTTGACGTTGTTGTTGTTATTATTGTTGTTGTTGTTGTTTATTTGACGTTGTTGTTGTTGTTATTTATTTGACGTTGTTGTTGTTGTTTATTTGACATTGTTGTTGTTGTTTATTTGACGTTGTTGTTGTTATTTATTTGACGTTGTTGTTGTTGTTGTTTATTTGACGTTGTTGTTGTTGTTGTTTATTTGACGTTGTTAATGTTGTTGATGTTGTTGTTTTTGTTATTTATTTGACGTTGTTGTTGTTGTTGTTTTTGTTGTTATTGTTGGTGTTGTTGTTGTTTATTTGACGTTGTTGTTGTTGTTGTTTATTTGACGTTGTTGTTGTTGTTTATTTGTAGTTGTTAATGTTGTTGACGTTGTTGTTGTTGTTGGTGTTATTGTTGTTGTTGTTGTTGTTTATTTGACGTTATTGTTGTTGTTGTTGTTGTTTATTTGACATTGTTATTGTTGTTGTTGTTGTTTGTATGACGTTGTTGTTGTTGACGTTGTTGTTGTTGTTTTTTATTTGACGTTGTTGTTGTTGTTTATTTGACGTTGTTGTTGTTTATTTGACGTTGTTGTTGTTGTTGTTGTTGTTTATTTGACATTGTTTTTGTTATTTATTTGACGTTGTTGTTGTTGTTATTGTTTATTTGAAGTTGTTATTATTGTTGTTGTTTATTTGACGTTGTTAATGTTGTTGACGTTGTTGTTGTTGTTTTTGTTATTTATTTGACGTTTTTGTTGTTGTTGATGTTGTTGTTGTTTTTTATTTGACGTTGTTGTTGTTTATTTGACGTTGTTGTTATTGTTATTGTTGTTGTTGTTGTTTATTTGACGTTGTTGTTGTTTTTTATTTGACGTTGTTGTTGTTGACATTATCGTTGTTGTTGTTTTATTTGACGTAGTTGTTGTTATTGATGTTGTTGTTGTTGTTGTTTATTTGACGTTGTTGTTGTTGTTTATTTGACGTTGTTGTTATTGTTGTTGTTTATTTGACGTTGTTGTTGTTATTTATTTGACGTTGTTGTTTTATTTGACGTAGTTGTTGTTATTGACGTTGTTGTTGTTGTTGTTTATTTGACGTTGTTGTTGTTATTTATTTGACGTTGTTGTTATTGTTGTTGTTTATTTGACGTTGTTGTTGTTATTTATTTGACGTTGTTGTTGTTGTTGTTATTGTTTTATTTGACGTTGTTGTTGTTGTTGTTGTTGTTTATTTGACGTTGTTAATGTTGTTGACGTTGTTGTTGTTTTTGTTATTTATTTGACGTTGTTGTTGTTGTTGTTGATTTTGTTGTTGTTCTTGTTGGTGTTGTTGTTGTTTATTTGACGTTGTTGTTGTTGTTGTTGTTTGTTTGACGTTGTTGTTATTGTTTATTTGACGTTGTTAAAGTTGTTGACGTTGTTGTTGTTGTTGTTGTTTATTTCACATTGTTGTTGTTGGTGTTATTGTTGATGTTGTTGTTTATTTGACGTTATTGTTGTCGTTGTTGTTTATTTGACGTTGTTATTGTTGTTGTTGTTTATATTGTTGTTGTTGACGTTGTTGTTGTTGTTATTGTTTATTTAACGTTGTTGTTGTTGTTTATTTGACGTTGTTGTTGTTGTTATTTATTTGACGTTATTGTTTTTGTTGTTATTGTTTATTTGACGTTGTTGTTGTTGTTTATTTGACGTTGTTAATGTTGTTGACGTTGTTGTTATTGTTTTTGTTATTTATTTGACGTTGTTTTTGTTGTTGTTGTTGTTGTTGTTTTTGTTGTTGTTATTGTTGGTGTTGTTATTGTTTATTTGACGTTGTTGTTGTTGTTGTTTATTTGACGTTGTTGTTGTTGTTTATTTGACGTTGGTGTTGTTGTTTATTTGACGTTGTTGTTGTTGTTGTTTATTTGACGTTGTTGTTGTTGTTGTTGTTGTTTATTTGATGTTGTTTTAGTTGTTGTTGTTTATTTGACGGTTTTGTTATTTTTTATTTGACGTTGTTGTTGTTGGCATTGTTGTTGTTGTTGTTGTTTATTTGACGTTGTTGTTGTTGTTTATTTGACGTAGTTGTTGTTATTGACGTTGTTATTGTTGTTGTTTATTTGACGTTTTTGTTGTTGTTGATGTTGTTGTTGTTGTTTTTTATTTGACGTTCTTGTTGTTGTTGTTGTATAGTTGACGTTGTTGTTGTTGTTTATTTGACGTTGTTGTTGTTATCTATTTGACGTTGTTGTTGTTGTTGTTATTGTTTATTTGACGTTGTTGTTGTTGTTGTTGTTTATTTGATGTTGTTAATGTTGTTGACGTTGTTGTTGTTGTTTTTTGTTATTGATTTGACGTCGTTGTTGTTGTTGTTGTTTTTGTTGTTGTTATTGTTGGTCTTGGTGTTGTTTATTTGACGTTGTCTTTGTTGTTGCTTATTTGACGTTGTTGTTGTTGTTTATTTGACGTTGTTGTTGTTGTTTATTTGACATTGTTGTTATTGTTATTGTTGACGTTGTTGTTGTTGTTGTTGTTTATTTGACGTTGTTATTGTTGTTTATTTGATGTTGTTTTAGTTGTTGTTGTTTATTTGTTGTTGTTGTTGTTGTTGTTGTTTATTTAATGTTGTTTTAGTTGTTGTTGTTTATTTGACGTTGTTGTTTTTTTTTATTTGACGTTGTTGTTGTTGACATTGTTTTTGTTGTTGTTTATTTGACGTAGTTGTTGTTATTGACGTTGTTGTTGTTGTTGTTGTTGTTGTTGTTTATTTGATGTTTTTGTTGTTGTTGATGTTGTAGTTGTTGTTTTTTATTTGACGTTGTTGTTGTTTATTTGACGTTGTTGTTGTTGTTATTGTTGTTGTTGTTTATTTGACGTTGTTGTTGTTGTTGTTGTTTATTTGACGTTGTTGTGGTTGTTTATTTGACGTTGTTGTTGTTGTTGTTGTTTATTTGACGTTGTTGTTGTTGTTGTTGTTGTTGTTGTTGTTTTTTTGACGTTGTTGTTGTTTATTTGACATTGTTGTTGTTGTTGTTGTTGACGTTGTTGTTGTTGTTTATTTGACGTTGTTGTTGTTATTTATTTGATGTTGTTTTAGTTGTTGTTGTTTATTTGACGTTGTTGTTGTTGTTGTTTATTTGATGTTGTTTTAGTTGTTGTTGTTTATTTGACGTTGTTGTTGTTGACATTGTTGTTGTTGTTGTTTATTTAACGTAGTTGTTGTTATTGACGTTGTTGTTGTTGTTGTTTATTTGACGTTTCTGTTGTTGTTATTGTTTATTTAACGTTGTTGTTGTTGTTTATTTGATGTTGTTGTTGTTGTCGTTGTTTATTTGACGTTGTTGTTGTTGTTTTTTATTTGACGTTGTTGTTGTTTATTTGACATTGTTGTTGTTGTTGTTGTTGACGTTGTTGTTGTTGTTTATTTGACGTTGTTGTTGTTGTTTATTTGATGTTGTTTTAGTTGTTGTTGTTTATTTGACGTTGTTGTTGTTGTTGTTGTTTATTTGATGTTGTTTTAGTTGTTGTTGTTTATTTGACGTTGTTGTTGTTTTTTATTTGACGTTGTTGTTGTTGACATTGTTGTTGTTGTTGTTTATTTAACGTAGTTGTTGTTATTGACGTTGTTGTTGTTGTTGTTTATTTGACGTTTTTGTTGTTGTTGTAGTTGTTGTTGTTGTTTTTTATTTGACGTTGTTGTTGTTGTTGTTTATTTGACGTTGTTGTTGTTGTTATTGTTGTTGTTGTTGTTTATTTGACGTTGTTGTTGTTGTTGTTTATTTGACGTTGTTGTTGTTTATTTGACGTTGTTGTTGTTGTTGTTTATTTGACGTTGTTGTTGTTATTTATTTGACGTTGTTGTTATTGTTGTTGTTGTTATTGTTTATTTGACGTTGTTGTTGTTGTTTGATTGATGTTGTTAATGTTGTTGACGTTGTTGTTGTTGTTTTTGTTATTTATTTGACGTTGTTGTTGTTGTTGTTTTTGTTGTTGTTATTGTTGGTGTTGTTGTTGTTTATCTGACGTTGTTGTTGTTGTTTATTTGACAGTGTTGTTGTTTATTTGACATTGTTAATGTTGTTGACGTTGTTGTTGCTGTTGTTTATTTCACGTTGTTGTTGGTGGTGTTATTGTTGTTGTTGTTGTTGTTTATTTGACGTTATTGTTGTTGTTGTTGTTGTTTATTTGACGTTGTTATTGTTGTTGTTGTTGTTTATATGATGTTGTTGTTGTTGTTGTTGTTTATTTGACGTTGTTGTTGTTGTTGTTATTTATTTTACGTTGTTATTGTTGTTGTTATTTATTTGATGTTGTTGTTGTTGTTATTGTTTATTTGACGTTGTTGTTTTTTTGAGGTTGTTAATGTTGTTGACGTTGTTGTTGTTGTTTTTGTTATTTATTTGACGTTGTTGTTGTTGTTATTTTTGTTGTTGTTATTGTTGGTGTTGTTGTTGTTTACTTGACGTTGTTGTTGTTGTTGTTTATTTGACGTTGTTGTTGTTGTTGTTTATTTGACGTTGTTATTGTTTATTTGACGTTATTGTTGTTGTTGTTTATTTGACGTTGTTGTTGATGTTGTTGTTGTTTATTTGACGTTGTTGTTGTTGTTGTTTATTTGACGTTGTTGTTGTTGTTGTTTATTTGTTGTTGTTGTTGATGTTGTTGTTGTTGTTGTTTTTTATTTGACGTTGCTGCTGTTGTTATTGTTGTTGTTGTTCTTTATTTGACGTTGTTGTTATTGTTTATTTGACGTTGTTCTTGTTGTTGTTGTTTATTTGACATTGTTGTTGTTATTTATTTGACGTTGTTGTTGTTGTTATTGTTTATTTGACGTTGTTGTTGTTGTTTATTTGACGTTGTTAATGTTGTTGACGTTGTTGTTGTTGTTTTTGTTATTTATTTGACGTTGTTGTTGTTATTGTTGGTGTTCTTGTTGTTTATTTGACGTTGTTGTTGTTGTTTATTTGACGTTGTTGTTGTTGTTTATTTGACGTTGTTAATGTTGTTAACGTTGTTGTTCCTGTTGTTTATTTCACGTTGTTGTTGGTGTTATTGTTGTTGTTGTTGTTTATTTGACGTTATTGTAGTTGTTGTTGTTGTTGTTTATTTGACGTTGTTATTGTTGTTGTTGTTGTTGTTTATATGATGTTGTTGTTGTTGACGTTGTTGTTGTTGTTATTGTTTATTTAACGTTGTTGTTGTTGTTTATTTGACGTTGTTGTTGTTGTTGTTATTTATTTGACATTGTTGTTGTTGTTGTTATTGTTTATTTGACGTTGTTATTGTTGTTGTTTATTTGACGTTGTTAATGTTGTTAACGTTGTTGTTGTTGTTTTTGTTATTTATTTGACGTTGTTGTTGTTGTTGTTTTTGTTGTTGTTATTGTTGGTGTTGTTGTTGTTTATTTGACGTTGTTGTTGTTGTTGTTGTTGTTTATTTGACGTTGTTGTTGTTGTTGTTGTTTATTGTACGTTGTTGTTGTTTTTTATTTCATGTTGTTGTTGTTGTTGTTGTTTATTTGACGTTGTTGTTGTTGTTGTTGTTGTTGTTGTTTATTTGACGTTGTTGTTGTTGTTGTTGTTGTTGACGTTGTTGTTGTTGTTGTTGTTTATTTGACGTTGTTGTTGTTGTTGTTGTTTATTTGATGTTGTTTTAGTTGTTGTTGTTTATTTGACGTTGTTATTGTTTTTTATTTGACGTTATTGTTGTTGACATTGTTGTTGTTGTTGTTTATTTGACTTTGTTGTTGTTTATTTGACGTTGTTGTTGTTGTTGTTGTTTATTTGACGTAGTTGTTGTTATTGACGTTGTTGTTGTTGTTATTTATTTGAC
This sequence comes from Vicia faba, assembly GCA_948472305.1. NCBI lineage: Eukaryota > Viridiplantae > Streptophyta > Magnoliopsida > Fabales > Fabaceae > Vicia > Vicia faba. The sequence continues at coordinate 456,822,894 of OX451740.1, forward strand.
GTTTTTGTTGTTGTTGATGTTGTTGTTGTTGTTGTTTTTTATTTGACGTTGTTGTTGTTATTTGACGTTTTTGTTTTTGTTGTTGTTGTTGTTGTTGTTGTTGTTATTTGACGTTGTTATTGTCGTTGTTGTTGTTTATTTGACGTTGTTGTTGTTGTTGTTTATTTGACGTTGTTGTTGTTGTTTATTTGACGTTGTTTTTGTTATTTGACGTTGTTGTTGTTGTTGTTGTTTATTTGATGTTGTTTTAGTTGTTGTTGTTTATTTGACGTTGTTGTTGTTGTTGTTGTTTATTTGATGTTGTTAATGTTGTTGACGTTGTTGTTGTTGTTGTTTTTTGTTATTTATTTGACGTTGTTGTTGTGGTTGTTGTTGTTGTTATTTTTGTTGTTGTTATTGTTGGTGTTGTTGTTGTTTATTTAACGTTGTTGTTGTTGTTGTTTATTTGACGTTGTTGTTGTTGTTGTTGTTTATTTGACGTTGTTGTTGTTGTTTATTTGACATTGTTACTGTTATTGTTGTTGTTGATGTTGTTGTTGTTGTTTATTTGACATTGTTGTTGTTTATTTGATGTTGTTTTAGTTGTTGTCGTTTATTTGTTGTGGTTGTTGTTGTTTATTTGATGTTGTTTTAGTTGTTGTTGTTTATTTGACGTTGTTGTTTTTTATTTGACGTTGTTGTTGTTATTTGACGTTTTTGTTGTTGTTGTTGTTGTTGTTGTTATTTGACGTTGTTATTGTCGTTGTTGTTGTTTATTTGACGTTGTTATTGTTGTTGTTGTTTATTTGACGTTGTTGTTGTTGTTGTTTATTTGACGTTGTTGTTGTTGTTTATTTAACGTTGTTGTTGTTGTTTTGTTGTTGTTTATTTGACGTTGTTAATGTTGTTGACGTTGTTGTTGTTGTTTTTTGTTATTTATTTGACGTTGTTGTTGTTGTTGTTGTTTTTGTTGTTGTTATTGTTGGTGTTGTTGTTGTTTATTTGACGTTGTTGTTGTTGTTGTTGTTTATTTGACGTTGCTGTTGTTGTTGTTTATTTGACGTTGTTGTTGTTTATTTGACATTGTTGTTGTTATTGTTGTTGTTGACGTTGTTGTTGTTGTTTATTTGACATTGTTGTTGTTAATTTGATGTTGTTTTAGTTGTTGTTTATTTGTTGTTGTTGTTGTTGTTTATTTGATGTTGTTTTAGTTGTTGTTGTTTATTTGACGTTGTTGTTTTTTATTTGACGTTGTTGTTGTTGACATTGTTGTTGTTGTTATTTATTTGACGTAGTTTTTGTTATTGACGTTGTTGTCGTTGTTGTTTATTTGACGTTTTTGTTGTTGTTGATGTTATTGTTGTTGTTTTTTATTTGACGTTGTTGTTGTTGTTGTTGTTTATTTGACGTTGTTGTTGTTTTTATTTGACGTCGTTGTTGTTGACATTGTTGTTGTTGTTGTTTATTTGACGTTGTTGTTGTTGTTGTTTATTTGACGTAGTTGTTGTTATTGACGTTGTTGTTGTTGTTGTTTATTTGACGTTTTTGTTGTTGTTGATGTTGTTGTTGTTTTTTATTTGACGTTGTTGTTGTTGTTGTTTATTTGACGTTGTTGTTGTTGTTATTGTTGTTGTTGTTGTTTATTTTACGTTGTTGTTGTTGTTTATTTGACGTTGTTGTTGTTGTTTATTTGACGTTGTTGTTGTTGTTTATTTGACGTTGTTGTTGTTATTTATTTGACGTTGTTGTTGTTGTTGTTATTGTTTATTTGACATTGTTGTTGTTGTTTATTTGACGTTGTTAATGTTGTTGACGTTGTTGTTGTTGTTTTTGTTATTTATTTGACGTTGTTGTTGTTGTTTTTTTTTGTTGTTGTTGTTATTGTTGTTGTTATTGTTGTTTATTTGACGTTGTTGTTGTTGTTTATTTGACGTTGTTGTTATTTATTTGACATTGTTAATGTTGTTGACGTTGTTGTTGTTGTTGTTGTTTATTTAACGTTGTTGTTGTTGTTGTTATTGTTGTTGTTGTTGTTTATTTGACGTTATTGTTGTTTTTGTTGTTGTTTATTTGACGTTGTTATTGTTGTTATTGTTGTTTATATGACGTTGTTGTTGTTGACGTTGTTGTTGTTGTTATTGTTTATTTAACGTTGTTGTTATTGTTGTTTATTTGACGTTGTAAATGTTGTTGACGTTGTTGTTGTTGTTTTTATTTTTTATTTGACGTTGTTGTTGTTGTGGTTGTTGTTTTTGTTGTTGTTATTGTTGTTTTTGTTATTATTGTTTATTTGACGTTGTTGTTGTTGTTGTTTATTTGACGTTGTTGTTGTTGTTGTTGTTGTTGTTGTTTATTTGACGTTGTTGTTGTTGTTGTTTATTTGACGTTGTTGTTGTTGTTTATTTGACGTAGTTGTTGTTATTGACGTTGTTGTTGTTATTTATTTGACCTTTTTGTTGTTGTTGTTGATGTTGTTGTTGTTGTTGTTTTTTATTTGACGTTGTTGTTGTTGTTGTTTATTTGACGTTGTTGTTGTTTTTTATTTGACGTTGTTGTTGTTGTTTATTTGACGTTGTTTTTGTTATTTATTTGACGTTGTTATTGTTGTTATTGTTTATTTGAAGTTGTTGTTGTTGTTGTTGTTTATTTGACGTTGTTAATGTTGTTGACGTTGTTATTGTTGTTTTTGTTATTTATTTGACGTTTTTGTTGTTGTTGATGTTGTTGTTTTTTATTTGACGTTGTTATTGTTGTTTATTTGACGTTGTTGTTGTTGTTATTATTGTTGTTGTTGTTTTTTATTTGACGTTGTTGTTGTTGACATTGACGTTGTTATTGTTTTATTTGACGTAGTTGTTGTTATTGACGTTGTTGTTGTTGTTTATTTGACGTTTTTGTTGTTGTTGATGTTGTTGTTGTGATTTTTATTTGACGTTGTTGTTGTTGTTTATTTGACGTTGTTGTTGTTATTGTTGTTGTTGTTGTTGTTGTTTATTTGACGTTGTTGTTGTTGTTATTTATTTGACGTTGTTGTTGTTGTTGTTTATTTGACATTGTTGTTGTTGTTGTTTATTTGACGTTGTTGTTGTTATTTATTTGACGTTGTTGTTGTTGTTGTTGTTGTTTATTTGACGTTGTTGTTGTTGTTGTTGTTTATTTGACGTTGTTAATGTTGTTGATGTTGTTGTTTTTGTTATTTATTTGACGTTGTTGTTGTTGTTGTTTTTGTTGTTATTGTTGGTGTTGTTGTTGTTTATTTGACGTTGTTGTTGTTGTTGTTGTTGTTTATTTGACGTTGTTGTTGTTATTTATTTGACGTTGTTAATGTTGTTGACGTTGTTGTTGCTGTCGTTTATTTCACGTTGTTGTTGTTGGTGTTATTGTTGTTGTTGTTGTTGTTGTTGTTTATTTGACGTTATTGTTGTTGTTGTTGTTTATTTGACGTTGTTATTGTTGTTGTTGTTGTTGTTTGTATGACGTTGTTGTTGTTGACGTTGTTGTTGTTGTTTTTTATTTGACGTTGTTGTTGTTGTTGTTTATTTGACGTTGTTGTTGTTTATTTGACGTTGTTGTTGTTGTTTATTTGACATTGTTTTTGTTATTTATTTGACGTTGTTGTTGTTGTTATTGTTTATTTGAAGTTGTTATTGTTGTTGTTGTTTATTTGACGTTGTTAATGTTGTTGACGTTGTTGTTGTTTTTGTTATTTATTTGACGTTTTTGTTGTTGTTGATGTTGTTGTTGTTTTTTATTTGACGTTGTTGTTGTTTATTTGACGTTGTTGTTGTTGTTATTGTTGTTGTTGTTGTTTATTTGACGTTGTTGTTGTTTTTTATTTGACGTTGTTGTTGTTGACATTATCGTTGTTGTTGTTTTATTTGACGTAGTTGTTGTTATTGACGTTGTTGTTGTTGTTTATTTGACGTTGTTGTTGTTGTTTATTTGACGTTGTTGTTATTGTTGTTGTTTATTTGACGTTGTTGTTGTTATTTATTTGACGTTGTTGTTGTTGTTGTTATTGTTTATTTGACGTTGTTGTTGTTGTTGTTGTTTATTTGACGTTGTTAATGTTGTTGACGTTGTTGTTGTTTTTGTTATTTATTTGACGTTGTTGTTGTTGTTGTTGATTTTGTTGTTGTTCTTGTTGGTGTTGTTGTTGTTTATTTGACGTTGTTGTTGTTGTTGTTGTTTGTTTGACGTTGTTGTTATTGTTTATTTGACGTTATTAATGTTGTTGACGTTGTTGTTGTTGTTGTTTATTTCACGTTGTTGTTGTTGGTGTTATTGTTGATGTTGTTGTTTATTTGACGTTATTGTTGTTGTTGTTGTTTATTTGACGTTGTTATTGTTGTTGTTGTTTATATGATGTTGTTGTTGTTGACGTTGTTGTTGTTGTTATTGTTTATTTAACGTTGTTGTTGTTGTTTATTTGACGTTGTTGTTGTTGTTATTTATTTGACATTATTGTTGTTGTTGTTATTGTTTATTTGACGTTGTTGTTGTTGTTTATTTGACGTTGTTAATGTTGTTGACATTGTTGTTGTTGTTTTTGTTATTTATTTGACGTTGTTGTTGTTGTTGTTGTTTTTGTTGTTGTTATTGTTGGTGTTGTTATTGTTTATTTGACGTTGTTGTTGTTGTTGTTTATTTGACGTTGTTGTTGTTGTTTATTTGACGTTGTTGTTGTTGTTGTATTTGTTGTTGCTTATTTGACATTGTTGTTATTGTTGTTGTTTATTTGACGTTGTTGTTGCTGTTGTTTATTTGACGTTGTTGTTGTTGTTGTTTATTTGACGTTGTTGTTGTTGTTGTTTATTTGATGTTGTTTTAGTTGTTGTTGTTTATTTGACGTTGTTGTTATTTTTTATTTGACGTTGTTGTTGTTGGCATTGTTGTTGTTGTTGTTGTTTATTTGACGTTGTTGTTGTTTATTTGACGTAGTTGTTGTTATTAACGTTGTTGTTGTTGTTGTTGTTTATTTGACGTTTTTGTTGTTGTTGATGTTGTTGTTGTTGTTTTTTATTTGACGTTGTTGTTGTTGTTGTTTATTTGACGTTGTTGTTGTTGTTTATTTGACGTTGTTGTTGTTATCTATTTGACGTTGTTGTTGTTGTTGTTATTGTTTATTTGACGTTGTTGTTGTTGTTATTGTTGTTTATTTGATGTTGTTTTAGTTGTTGTTGTTTATTTGACGTTGTTGTTTTTTATTTGACGTTGTTGTTGTTGACATTGTTGTTGTTGTTATTTATTTGACGTAGTTTTTGTTATTGACATTGTTGTTGTTGTTTATTTGACGTTTTTGTTGTTGTTGATGTTGTTGTTGTTGTTTTTTATTTGACGTTGTTGTTGTTGTTGTTTATTTGACGTTGTTGTTGTTGTTATTTGACGTCGTTGTTGTTGACATTGTTGTTGTTGTTGTTTATTTGACGTTGTTGTTGTTGTTGTTGTTTATTTGACGTAGTTGTTGTTATTGACGTTGTTGTTGTTGTTGTTTATTTGACGTTTTTGTTGTTGTTGATGTTGTTGTTGTTTTTTATTTGACGTTGTTGTTGTTGTTGTTTATTTGACGTTGTTGTTGTTGTTATTGTTGTTGTTGTTGTTTATTTTACGTTGTTGTTGTTGTTTATTTGACGTTGTTGTTGTTGTTTATTTGACGTTGTTGTTGTTGTTTATTTGACGTTGTTGTTGTTATTTATTTGACGTTGTTGTTGTTGTTGTTATTGTTTATTTGACGTTGTTGTTGTTGTTTATTTGACGTTGTTAATGTTGTTGACGTTGTTGTTGTTGTTTTTGTTATTTATTTGACGTTGTTGTTGTTGTTTTTTTTTGTTGTTGTTGTTATTGTTGTTTATTTGACGTTGTTGTTGTTGTTTATTTGACGTTGTTGTTATTTATATGACGTTGTTAATGTTGTTGACGTTGTTGTTGTTGTTGTTTATTTAACGTTGTTGTTGTTGTTTACTTGACGTTGTTGTTGTTATTTATTTGACGTTGTTGTTGTTGTTGTTATTGTTTATTTGACATTGTTGTTGTTGTTTATTTGACGTTGTTAATGTTGTTGACGTTGTTGTTGTTGTTTTTGTTATTTATTTGACGTTGTTGTTGTTGTTTTCTTTTGTTGTTGTTGTTATTGTTGTTGTTATTGTTGTTTATTTGACGTTGTTGTTGTTGTTTATTTGACGTTGTTGTTATTTATTTGACGTTGTTAATGTTGTTGACGTTGTTGTTGTTGTTGTTTATTTAACGTTGTTGTTGTTGTTGTTATTGTTGTTGTTGTTGTTTATTTGACGTTATTGTTGTTTTTGTTGTTGTTTATTTGACGTTGTTATTGTTGTTGTTGTTGTTTATATGACGTTGTTGTTGTTGACGTTGTTGTTGTTGTTATTGTTTATTTAACGTTGTTGTTATTGTTGTTTATTTGACGTTGTTGTTGTTGTTGTTTATTTGACGTTGTTGTTGTTGTTGTTTATTTGATGTTGTTTTAGTTGTTGCTGTTTATTTGACGTTGTTGTTATTTTTTATTTGACGTTGTTGTTGTTGGCATTGTTGTTGTTGTTGTTGTTTATTTGACGTTGTTGTTGTTTATTTGACGTAGTTGTTGTTATTAACGTTGTTGTTGTTGTTGTTGTTTATTTGACGTTTTTGTTGTTGTTGATGTTGTTGTTGTTGTTTTTTATTTGACGTTGTTGTTGTTGTTGTTTATTTGACGTTGTTGTTGTTGTTTATTTGACGTTGTTGTTGTTATCTATTTGACGTTGTTGTTGTTGTTGTTATTGTTTATTTGACGTTGTTGTTGTTGTTATTGTTGTTTATTTGATGTTGTTTTAGTTGTTGTTGTTTATTTGACGTTGTTGTTTTTTATTTGACGTTGTTGTTGTTGACATTGTTGTTGTTGTTATTTATTTGACGTAGTTTTTGTTATTGACATTGTTGTTGTTGTTTATTTGACGTTTTTGTTGTTGTTGATGTTGTTGTTGTTGTTTTTTATTTGACGTTGTTGTTGTTGTTGTTTATTTGACGTTGTTGTTGTTGTTATTTGACGTCGTTGTTGTTGACATTGTTGTTGTTTATTTGACGTTGTTGTTGTTTATTTGACGTTGTTGTTGTTGACATTGTTGTTGTTGTTATTTATTTGACGTAGTTTTTGTTATTGACATTGTTGTTGTTGTTTATTTGACGTTTTTGTTGTTGTTGATGTTGTTGTTGTTGTTTTTTATTTGACGTTGTTGTTGTTGTTGTTTATTTGACGTTGTTGTTGTTGTTATTTGACGTCGTTGTTGTTGACATTGTTGTTGTTGTTGTTTATTTGACGTTGTTGTTGTTGTTGTTGTTTATTTGACGTAGTTGTTGTTATTGACGTTGTTGTTGTTGTTGTTTATTTGACGTTTTTGTTGTTGTTGATGTTGTTGTTGTTTTTTATTTGACGTTGTTGTTGTTGTTGTTTATTTGACGTTGTTGTTGTTGTTATTGTTGTTGTTGTTGTTTATTTTACGTTGTTGTTGTTGTTTATTTGACGTTGTTGTTGTTGTTTATTTGACGTTGTTGTTGTTGTTTATTTGACGTTGTTGTTGTTATTTATTTGACGTTGTTGTTGTTGCTGTTGTTATTGTTTATTTGACGTTGTTGTTGTTGTTTATTTGACGTTGTTAATGTTGTTGACGTTGTTGTTGTTGTTTTTGTTATTTATTTGACGTTGTTGTTGTTGTTTTTTTTTGTTGTTGTTGTTATTGTTGTTTATTTGACGTTGTTGTTGTTGTTTATTTGACGTTGTTGTTATTTATATGACGTTGTTAATGTTGTTGACGTTGTTGTTGTTGTTGTTTATTTAACGTTGTTGTTGTTGTTTATTTGACGTTGTTGTTGTTATTTATTTGACGTTGTTGTTGTTGTTGTTATTGTTTATTTGACATTGTTGTTGTTGTTTATTTGACGTTGTTAATGTTGTTGACGTTGTTGTTGTTGTTTTTGTTATTTATTTGACGTTGTTGTTGTTGTTTTTTTTTGTTGTTGTTGTTATTGTTGTTGTTATTGTTGTTTATTTGACGTTGTTGTTGTTGTTTATTTGACGTTGTTGTTATTTATTTGACGTTGTTAATGTTGTTGACGTTGTTGTTGTTTATTTAACGTTGTTGTTGTTGTTGTTATTGTTGTTGTTGTTGTTTATTTGACGTTATTGTTGTTTTTGTTGTTGTTTATTTGACGTTGTTATTGTTGTTGTTGTTGTTTATATGACGTTGTTGTTGTTGACGTTGTTGTTGTTGTTATTGTTTATTTAACGTTGTTGTTATTGTTGTTTATTTGACGTTGTTGTTGTTGTTGTTTATTTGACGTTGTTGTTGTTGTTGTTTATTTGATGTTGTTTTAGTTGTTGTTGTTTATTTGACGTTGTTGTTATTTTTTATTTGACGTTGTTGTTGTTGGCATTGTTGTTGTTGTTGTTGTTTATTTGACGTTGTTGTTGTTTATTTGACGTAGTTGTTGTTATTAACGTTGTTGTTGTTGTTGTTGTTGTTTATTTGACGTTTTTGTTGTTGTTGATGTTGTTGTTGTTGTTTTTTATTTGACGTTGTTGTTGTTGTTGTTTATTTGACGTTGTTGTTGTTGTTTATTTGACGTTGTTGTTGTTATCTATTTGACGTTGTTGTTGTTGTTGTTATTGTTTATTTGACGTTGTTGTTGTTGTTATTGTTGTTTATTTGATGTTGTTTTAGTTGTTGTTGTTTATTTGACGTTGTTGTTTTTTATTTGACGTTGTTGTTGTTGACATTGTTGTTGTTGTTATTTATTTGACGTAGTTTTTGTTATTGACATTGTTGTTGTTGTTTATTTGACGTTTTTGTTGTTGTTGATGTTGTTGTTGTTGTTTTTTATTTGACGTTGTTGTTGTTGTTGTTTATTTGACGTTGTTGTTGTTGTTATTTGACGTCGTTGTTGTTGACATTGTTGTTGTTGTTGTTTATTTGACGTTGTTGTTGTTGTTGTTGTTGTTTATTTGACGTAGTTGTTGTTATTGACGTTGTTGTTGTTGTTGTTTATTTGACGTTTTTGTTGTTGTTGATGTTGTTGTTGTTTTTTATTTGACGTTGTTGTTGTTGTTGTTTATTTGACGTTGTTGTTGTTGTTATTGTTGTTGTTGTTGTTTATTTTACGTTGTTGTTGTTGTTTATTTGACGTTGTTGTTGTTGTTTATTTGACGTTGTTGTTGTTGTTTATTTGACGTTGTTGTTGTTATTTATTTGACGTTGTTGTTGTTGTTGTTATTGTTTATTTGACGTTGTTGTTGTTGTTTATTTGACGTTGTTAATGTTGTTGACGTTGTTGTTGTTGTTTTTGTTATTTATTTGACGTTGTTGTTGTTGTTTTTTTTTTGTTGTTGTTGTTATTGTTGTTTATTTGACGTTGTTGTTGTTGTTTATTTGACGTTGTTGTTATTTATATGACGTTGTTAATGTTGTTGACGTTGTTGTTGTTGTTGTTTATTTAACGTTGTTGTTGTTGTTTATTTGACGTTGTTGTTGTTATTTATTTGACGTTGTTGTTGTTGTTGTTATTGTTTATTTGACATTGTTGTTGTTGTTTATTTGACGTTGTTAATGTTGTTGACGTTGTTGTTGTTGTTTTTGTTATTTATTTGACGTTGTTGTTGTTGTTTTTTTTTGTTGTTGTTGTTATTGTTGTTGTTATTGTTGTTTATTTGACGTTGTTGTTGTTGTTTATTTGACGTCGTTGTTATTTATTTGACGTTGTTAATGTTGTTGACGTTGTTGTTGTTGTTGTTTATTTAACGTTGTTGTTGTTGTTGTTATTGTTGTTGTTGTTGTTTATTTGACGTTATTGTTGTTTTTGTTGTTGTTTATTTGACGTTGTTATTGTTGTTGTTGTTGTTTATATGACGTTGTTGTTGTTGACGTTGTTGTTGTTGTTATTGTTTATTTAACGTTGTTGTTATTGTTGTTTATTTGACGTTGTAAATGTTGTTGACGTTGTTGTTGTTGTTTTTATTTTTTATTTGACGTTGTTGTTGTTGTGGTTGTTGTTTTTGTTGTTGTTATTGTTGTTTTTGTTATTATTGTTTATTTGACGTTGTTGTTGTTGTTGTTTATTTGACGTTGTTGTTGTTGTTGTTGTTTATTTGACGTTGTTGTTGTTGTTGTTTATTTGACGTTGTTGTTGTTGTTTATTTGACGTAGTTGTTGTTATTGACGTTGTTGTTGTTATTTATTTGACCTTTTTGTTGTTGTTGTTGATGTTGTTGTTGTTGTTGTTTTTTATTTGACGTTGTTGTTGTTGTTGTTTATTTGACGTTGTTGTTTTTTTTTATTTGACGTTGTTGTTGTTGTTTATTTGACGTTGTTTTTGTTATTTATTTGACGTTGTTATTGTTGTTATTGTTTATTTGAAGTTGTTGTTGTTGTTGTTGTTTATTTGACGTTGTTAATGTTGTTGACGTTGTTATTGTTGTTTTTGTTATTTATTTGACGTTTTTGTTGTTGTTGATGTTGTTGTTGTTTTTTATTTGACGTTGTTATTGTTGTTTATTTGACGTTGTTGTTGTTGTTATTATTGTTGTTGTTGTTTTTTATTTGACGTTGTTGTTGTTGACATTGACGTTGTTGTTGTTTTATTTGACGTAGTTATTGTTATTGACGTTGTTGTTGTTGTTTATTTGACGTTTTTGTTGTTGTTGATGTTGTTGTTGTGATTTTTATTTGACGTTGTTGTTGTTGTTTATTTGACGTTGTTGTTGTTATTGTTGTTGTTGTTGTTGTTGTTTATTTGACGTTGTTGTTGTTGTTATTTATTTGACGTTGTTGTTGTTGTTGTTTATTTGACATTGTTGTTGTTGTTGTTTATTTGACGTTGTTGTTGTTATTTATTTGACGTTGTTGTTGTTGTTGTTGTTGTTTATTTGACGTAGTTGTTGTTGTTGTTGTTTATTTGACGTTGTTAATGTTGTTGATGTTGTTGTTTTTGTTATTTATTTGACGTTGTTGTTGTTGTTGTTTTTGTTGTTATTGTTGGTGTTGTTGTTGTTTATTTGACGTTGTTGTTGTTGTTGTTGTTTATTTGACGTTGTTGTTGTTGTTTATTTGACGTTGTTAATGTTGTTGACGTTGTTGTTGCTGTCGTTTATTTCACGTTATTGTTGTTGGTGTTATTGTTGTTGTTGTTGTTGTTTATTTGACGTTATTGTTGTTGTTGTTGTTGTTTATTTGACGTTGTTATTGTTGTTGTTGTTGTTGTTTGTATGACGTTGTTGTTGTTGACGTTGTTGTTGTTGTTTTTTATTTGACGTTGTTGTTGTTGTTGTTTATTTGACGTTGTTGTTGTTGTTGTTTATTTGACATTGTTTTTGTTATTTATTTGACGTTGTTGTTGTTGTTATTGTTTATTTGAAGTTGTTATTGTTGTTGTTGTTTATTTGACGTTGTTAATGTTGTTGACGTTGTTGTTGTTGTTTTTGTTATTTATTTGACGTTTTTGTTGTTGTTGATGTTGTTGTTGTTTTTTATTTGACGTTGTTGTTGTTTATTTGACGTTGTTGTTGTTGTTATTGTTGTTGTTGTTGTTTATTTGACGTTGTTGTTGTTTTTTATTTGACGTTGTTGTTGTTGACATTATCGTTGTTGTTGTTTTATTTGACGTAGTTGTTGTTATTGACGTTGTTGTTGTTGTTGTTTATTTGACGTTGTTGTTGTTGTTTATTTGACGTTGTTGTTATTGTTGTTGTTTATTTGACGTTGTTGTTGTTATTTATTTGACGTTGTTGTTGTTGTTGTTATTGTTTATTTGACGTTGTTGTTGTTGTTGTTGTTTATTTGACGTTGTTAATGTTGTTGACGTTGTTGTTGTTTTTGTTATTTATTTGACGTTGTTGTTGTTGTTGTTGATTTTGTTGTTGTTCTTGTTGGTGTTGTTGTTGTTTATTTGACGTTGTTGTTGTTGTTGTTGTTTGTTTGACGTTGTTGTTATTGTTTATTTGACGTTATTAATGTTGTTGACGTTGTTGTTGTTGTTGTTTATTTCACGTTGTTGGTGTTATTGTTGATGTTGTTGTTTATTTGACGTTATTGTTGTTGTTGTTGTTGTTTATTTGACGTTGTTATTGTTGTTGTTGTTTATATGATGTTGTTGTTGTTGACGTTGTTGTTGTTGTTATTGTTTATTTAACGTTGTTGTTGTTGTTTATTTGACGTTGTTGTTGTTGTTATTTATTTGACATTATTGTTGTTGTTGTTATTGTTTATTTGACGTTGTTGTTGTTGTTTATTTGACGTTGTTAATGTTGTTGACATTGTTGTTGTTGTTTTTGTTATTTATTTGACGTTGTTGTTGTTGTTGTTTTTGTTGTTGTTATTGTTGGTGTTGTTATTGTTTATTTGACGTTGTTGTTGTTGTTGTTTATTTGACGTTGTTGTTGTTGTTTATTTGACGTTGTTGTTGTTGTTGTATTTGTTGTTGCTTATTTGACATTGTTGTTATTGTTGTTGTTTATTTGACGTTGTTGTTGCTGTTGTTTATTTGACGTTGTTGTTGTTGTTGTTTATTTGACGTTGTTGTTGTTGTTGTTTATTTGATGTTGTTTTAGTTGTTGTTGTTTATTTGACGCTGTTGTTATTTTTTATTTGACGTTGTTGTTGTTGGCATTGTTGTTGTTGTTGTTTATTTGACGTTGTTGTTGTTTATTTGACGTAGTTGTTGTTATTAACGTTGTTGTTGTTGTTGTTGTTGTTTATTTGACGTTTTTGTTGTTGTTGATGTTGTTGTTGTTGTTTTTTATTTGACGTTGTTGTTGTTGTTGTTTATTTGACGTTGTTGTTGTTGTTTATTTGACATTGTTGTTGTTATCTATTTGACGTTGTTGTTGTTGTTGTTGTTATTGTTTATTTGACGTTGTTGTTATTGTTATTGTTGTTTATTTGATGTTGTTTTAGTTGTTGTTGTTTATTTGACGTTGTTGTTTTTTATTTGACGTTGTTGTTGTTGACATTGTTGTTGTTGTTATTTATTTGACGTAGTTTTTGTTATTGACGTTGTTGTTGTTGTTTATTTGACGTTTTTGTTGTTGTTGATGTTGTTGTTGTTGTTTTTTATTTGACGTTGTTGTTGTTGTTGTTTATTTGACGTTGTTGTTGTTGATATTTGACGTCGTTGTTGTTGACATTGTTGTTGTTGTTGTTTATTTGACGTTGTTGTTGTTGTTGTTGTTTATTTGACGTAGTTGTTGTTATTGACGTTGTTGTTGTTTATTTGACGTTTTTGTTGTTGTTGATGTTGTTGTTGTTTTTTATTTGACGTTGTTGTTGTTGTTGTTTATTTGACGTTGTTGTTGTTGTTATTGTTGTTGTTGTTGTTTATTTTACGTTGTTGTTGTTGTTTATTTGACGTTGTTGTTGTTGTTTATTTGACGTTGTTGTTGTTGTTTATTTGACGTTGTTGTTGTTATTTATTTGACGTTGTTGTTGTTGTTGTTATTGTTTATTTGACGTTGTTGTTGTTGTTTATTTGACGTTGTTAATGTTGTTGACGTTGTTGTTGTTGTTTTTGTTATTTATTTGACGTTGTTGTTGTTGTTTTTTTTTGTTGTTGTTGTTATTGTTGTTGTTATTGTTGTTTATTTGACGTTGTTGTTGTTGTTTATTTGACGTTGTTGTTATTTATTTGACGTTGTTAATGTTGTTGACGTTGTTGTTGTTGTTGTTTATTTAACGTTGTTGTTGTTGTTGTTATTGTTGTTGTTGTTGTTGTTTATTTGACGTTATTGTTGCTATTGTTGTTGTTTATTTGACGTTGTTATTGTTGTTGTTGTTGTTTATATGACGTTGTTGTTGTTGACGTTGTTGTTGTTGTTATTGTTTATTTAACGTTGTTGTTGTTGTTGTTTATTTGACGTTGTAAATGTTGTTGACATTGTTGTTGTTGTTTTTATTTTTTATTTGACGTTGTTGTTGTTGTTGTTTTTGTTGTTGTTATTGTTGTTTTTGTTATTATTGTTTATTTGACGTTGTTGTTGTTGTTGTTTATTTGACGTTGTTGTTGTTGTTGTTGTTGTTTATTTGACGTTGTTGTTGTTGTTGTTTGTTTGACGTTGTTGTTGTTGTTTATTTGACGTAGTTGTTGTTATTGACGTTGTTGTTGTTATTTATTTGACCTTTTTGTTGTTGTTGTTGATGTTGTTGTTGTTGTTGTTTTTTATTTGACGTTGTTGTTGTTGTTGTTTATTTGACGTTGTTGTTGTTTTTTATTTGACGTTGTTGTTGTTGTTTATTTGACGTTGTTTTTGTTATTTATTTGACGTTGTTGTTGTTGTTATTGTTTATTTGAAGTTGTTGTTGTTGTTGTTGTTGTTTATTTGACGTTGTTAATGTTGTTGACGTTGTTATTGTTGTTTTTGTTATTTATTTGACGTTTTTGTTGTTGTTGATGTTGTTGTTGTTTTTTATTTGACGTTGTTATTGTTGTTTATTTGACGTTGTTGTTGTTGTTATTATTGTTGTTGTTGTTTTTTATTTGACGTTGTTGTTGTTGACATTGACGTTGTTGTTGTTTTATTTGACGTAGTTGTTGTTATTGACGTTGTTGTTGTTGTTTATTTGACGTTTTTGTTGTTGTTGATGTTGTTGTTGTGATTTTTATTTGACGTTGTTGTTGTTGTTTATTTGACGTTGTTGTTGTTATTGTTGTTGTTGTTGTTGTTTATTTGACGTTGTTGTTGTTATTTATTTGACGTTGTTGTTGTTGTTGTTTATTTGACATCATTGTTGTTGTTGTTGTTTATTTGACGTTGTTGTTGTTATTTATTTGACGATGTTGTTGTTGTTGTTTATTTGACGTTGTTGTTGTTGTTGTTGTTTATTTGACGTTGTTAATGTTGTTGATGTTGTTGTTTTTGTTATTTATTTGACGTTGTTTTTGTTGTTATTGTTGGTGTTGTTGTTGTTTATTTGACGTTGTTGTTGTTGTTGTTTATTTGACGTTGTTGTTGTTGTTTATTTGACGTTGTTAATGTTGTTGACGTTGTTGTTGCTGTTGTTTATTTCACGTTATTGTTGTTGGTGTTATTGTTGTTGTTGTTGTTGTTGTTTAGTTGACGTTATTGTTGTTGTTGTTGTTGTTTATTTGACGTTGTTATTGTTGTTGTTGTTGTTGTTTGTATGACGTTGTTGTTGTTGACGTTGTTGTTGTTGTTTTTTATTTGACATTGTTGTTGTTGTTGTTGTTTATTTGACGTTGTTGTTGTTTATTTGACGTTGTTGTTGTTGTTGTTTATTTGACATTGTTTTTGTTATTTATTTGACGTTGTTGTTGTTGTTGTTATTATTTATTTGAAGTTGTTATTGTTGTTGTTGTTTATTTGACGTTGTTAATGTTGTTGACGTTGTTGTTGTTTTTGTTATTTATTTGACGTTTTTGTTGTTGTTGATGTTGTTGTTGTTTTTTATTTGACGTTGTTGTTGTTTATTTGACGTTGTTGTTGTTGTTATTGTTGTTGTTGTTGTTTATTTGACGTTGTTGTTGTTGTTTATTTGACGTTGTTGTTATTGTTGTTGTTTATTTGACGTTGTTGTTGTTATTTATTTGACGTTGTTGTTGTTGTTGTTATTGTTTATTTGACGTTGTTGTTGTTGTTGTTTATTTGACGTTGTTAATGTTGTTGACGTTGTTGTTGTTTTTGTTATTTATTTGACGTTGTTGTTGTTGTTGTTGATTTTGTTGTTGTTCTTGTTGGTGTTGTTGTTGTTTATTTGACGTTGTTGTTGTTGTTGTTTGTTTGACGTTGTTGTTATTGTTTATTTGACGTTGTTAATGTTGTTGACGTTGTTGTTGTTGTTGTTTATTTCAGGTTGTTGTTGTTGGTGTTATTGTTGATGTTGTTGTTTATTTGACGTTATTGTTGTTGTTGTTGTTTATTTGACGTTGTTATTGTTGTTGTTGTTTATATGATGTTGTTGTTGTTGACGTTGTTGTTGTTGTTATTGTTTATTTAACGTTGTTGTTGTTGTTTATTTGACGTTGTTGTTGTTGTTATTTATTTGACATTATTGTTGTTGTTGTTATTGTTTATTTGACGTTGTTGTTGTTGTTTATTTGATGTTGTTAATGTTGTTGACGTTGTTGTTGTTGTTTTTGTTATTTATTTGACGTTGTTGTTGTTGTTGTTGTTGTTGTTGTTTTTGTTGTTGTTATTGTTGGTGTTGTTATTGTTTATTTGACGTTGTTGTTGTTATTTATTTGACGTTGTTGTTGTTGTTTATTTGACGTTGTTGTTGTTGTTGTATTTGTTGTTGCTTATTTGACATTGTTGTTATTGTTGTTGTTTATTTGACGTTGTTGTTGTTGTTGTTTATTTGACGTTGTTGTTGTTGTTGTTTATTTGACGTTGTTGTTGTTGTTGTTGTTTATTTGATGTTGTTTTAGTTGTTGTTGTTTATTTGACGTTGTTGTTATTTTTTATTTGACGTTGTTGTTGTTGGCATTGTTGTTGTTGTTGTTTATTTGACGTTGTTGTTGTTTATTTGACGTAGTTGTTGTTATTAACGTTGTTGTTGTTGTTGTTTATTTGACGTTTTTGTTGTTGTTGATGTTGTTGTTGTTGTTTTTTATTTGATGTTGTTGTTGTTGTTTATTTGACGTTGTTGTTGTTGTTTATTTAACGTTGTTGTTGTTATCTATTTGACGTTGTTGTTGTTGTTGTTGTTATTGTTTATTTGACGTTGTTGTTGTTGTTGTTTATTTGACGTTGTTAATGTTGTTGACGTTGTTGTTGTTGTTTTTTGTTATTGATTTGACGTTGTTGTTGTTGTTGTTGTTGTTGTTTTTGTTGTTGTTATTGTTGGTCTTGGTGTTGTTTATTTGACGTTGTCTTTGTTGTTGCTTATTTGACGTTGTTGTTGTTGTTTATTTGACGTTGTTGTTGTTGTTTATTTGACATTGTTGTTGTTGTTATTGTTGACGTTGTTGTTGTTGTTGTTTATTTGACGTTGTTGTTGTTGTTGTTTATTTGATGTTGTTTTAGTTGTTGTTGTTTATTTGTTGTTGTTGTTGTTGTTGTTGTTTATTTAATGTTGTTTTAGTTGTTGTTGTTTATTTGACGTTGTTGTTTTTTTTTATTTGACGTTGTTGTTGTTGACATTGTTTTTGTTGTTGTTTATTTGACGTAGTTGTTGTTATTGACGTTGTTGTTGTTGTTTATTTGATGTTTTTGTTGTTGTTGATGTTGTTGTTGTTGTTTTTTATTTGACGTTGTTGTTGTTGTTGTTGTTGTTTATTTGACGTTGTTGTTGTTGTTATTGTTGTTGTTGTTGTTATTGTTGTTGTTGTTGTTTATTTGACGTTGTTGTTGTTGTTGTTGTTTATTTGACGTTGTTGTTGTTGTTTATTTGACGTTGTTGTTGTTATTGTTGTTGTTGTTTATTTTACGTTGTTGTTGTTGTTGTTGTTGTTGTTGTTTATTTGACGTTGTTGTTGTTTATTTGACATTGTTGTTGTTGTTGTTGTTGTTGACGTTGTTGTTGTTGTTTATTTGACGTTGTTGTTGTTGTTGTTTATTTGATGTTGTTTTAGTTGTTGTTGTTTATTTGACGTTGTTGTTGTTGTTGTTGTTTATTTGATGTTGTTTTAGTTGTTGTTGTTTATTTGACGTTGTTGTTGTTTTTTATTTGACGTTTTTGTTGTTGACATTGTTGTTGTTGTTGTTTAATTGACGTTGTTGTTGTTGACATTGTTGTTGTTGTTGTTTATTTAACGTAGTTGTTGTTATTGACGTTGTTGTTGTTGTTTATTTGACGTTTTTGTTGTTATTATTGTTTATTTAACGTTGTTGTTGTTGTTTATTTGATGTTGTTGTTGTCGTTGTTTATTTGACGTTGTTGTTGTTGTTGTTTATTTGACGTTGTTGTTGTTTATTTGACATTGTTGTTGTTGTTGTTGTTGACGTTGTTGTTGTTGTTTATTTGACGTTGTTGTTGTTGTTTATTTGATGTTGTTTTAGTTGTTGTTGTTTATTTGACGTAGTTGTTATTGTTTATTTGATGTTGTTTTAGTTGTTGTTGTTTATTTGACGTTGTTGTTGTTGTTGTTTATTTGATGTTGTTTTAGTTGTTGTTGTTTATTTGACGTTGTTGTTGTTTTTTATTTGACGTTTTTGTTGTTGACATTGTTGTTGTTGTTGTTGTTTATTTAACGTAGTTGTTGTTATTGACGTTGTTGTTGTTGTTTATTTG
>OX451740.1:456851096-456981096 GCA_948472305.1 Vicia faba
TGTTGTTGCTTATTTGACGTTGTTGTTATTGTTGTTGTTTATTTGACATTGTTGTTGTTGTTTATTTGATGTTGTTTTAGTTGTTGTTGTTTATTTGACGTTGTTTTTATTTTTTATTTGACGTTGTTGTTGTTGGCATTGTTGTTGATGTTGTTGTTGTTTATTTGACGTTGTTGTTGTTGTTTATTTGACGTAGTTGTTGTTATTGACGTTGTTGTTGTTGTTGTTTATTTGACGCTTTTGTTGTTGTTGATGTTGTTGTTGTTGTTTTTTCTTTGACGTTGTTGTTGTTGTTGTTGTTTATTTGACGTTGTTGTTGTTTTTTATTTGACGTTGTTGTTGTTATCAATTTGACGTTGTTGTTGTTGTTGTTATTGTTTATTTGACGTTGTTGTTGTTGTTGTTT
Source organism: Vicia faba (assembly GCA_948472305.1). Taxonomy (NCBI): domain Eukaryota; kingdom Viridiplantae; phylum Streptophyta; class Magnoliopsida; order Fabales; family Fabaceae; genus Vicia; species Vicia faba. The sequence goes on from OX451740.1 coordinate 456,851,503, forward strand.
ATTTGACGTTGTTAATGTTGTTGACGTTGTTGTTGTTGTTTTTTGTTATTTATTTGACGTTGTTGTTGTTGTTGTTGTTTTTGTTGTTGTTATTGTTTGTCTTGGTGTTGTTTATTTGACGTTGTCTTTGTTGTTGCTTATTTGACGTTGTTGTTGTTTATTTGACGTTGTTGTTATTGTTTATTTGACATTGTTGTTGTTGTTATTGTTGACGTTGTTGTTGTTGTTGTTTATTTGACGTTGTTGTTTATTTGATGTTGTTTTAGTTGTTGTTGTTCATTTGTTGTTGTTGTTGTTGTTTATTTTATGTTGTTTTAGTTGTTGTTGTTTATTTGACGTTGTTGTTTTTTTTTATTTGACGTTGTTGTTGTTGACATTGTTTTTGTTGTTGTTTATTTGACGTAGTTGTTGTTATTGACGTTATTGTTGTTGTTGTTTATTTGATGTTTTTGTTGTTGTTGATGTTGTTGTTGTTGTTTTTTATTTGACGTTGTTGTTGTTGTTGTTGTTTATTTGACGTTGTTGTTGTTGTTATTGTTGTTGTTGTTGTTTATTTGACGTTGTTGTTGTTGTTGTTGTTTATTTGACGTTGTTGTTGTTGTTTATTTGACGTTGTTGTTGTTGTTGTTGTTTATTTGACGTTGTTGTTGTTGTTGTTTATTTGACGTTGTTGTTGTTTATTTGACATTGTTGTTGTTGTTGTTGACGTTGTTGTTGTTGTTGTTGTTTATTTGACGTTGTTGTTGTTGTTTATTTGACGTTATTGTTGTTGTTGTTATTGTTTATTTGACGTTGTTGTTGTTGTTGTTTATTTGACGTTGTTAATGTTGTTGACGTTGTTGTTGTTGTTTTTGTTATTTATTTGACGTTGTTGTTGTTGTTGTTGTTGTTGTTGTTTTTGTTGTTGTTATTGTTGGTGTTGTTATTGTTTATTTGATGTTGTTGTTGTTGTTGTTTATTTGACGTTGTTGTTGTTGTTTTATTTGACGTTGTTGTTGTTGTTTATTTGACGTTGTTGTTGTTGTTTATTTGACGTTGTTGTTGTTGTTTATTTGACGTTGTTGTTGTTGTTGTTTATTCGACGTTGTTGTTGTTGTTGTTTATTTGACATTGTTGTTGTTGTTGTTGTCGTTCTTGTTTATTAGACGTTGTTGTTGTTGTTGTTGTTGTTGTTGTTTATTTGATGTTGTTTTAGTTGTTGTTGTTTATTACACGTTGTTGTTGTTTTTTATTTGACGTTATTGTTGTTGACATTGGTGTTGTTGTTGTTTATTTGACGTTGTTGTTGTTGTTTATTTGACGTAGTTATTGTTATTGACGTTGTTGTTGTTCTTGTTTATTTGACGTTTTTGTTGTCGTTTATTTGACGTTGTTGTTGTTGTTTATTTGACATTGTTTTTGTTATTTGACGTTGTTGTTGTTGTTGTATTTGTTGTTGCTTATTTGACGTTGTTGTTATTGTTGTTGTTTATTTGACGTTGTTGTTGTTGTTTATTTGATGTTGTTTTAGTTGTTGTTGTTTATTTGACGTTGTTGTTATTTTTTATTTGACGTTGTTGTTGTTGGCATTGTTGTTGATGTTGTTGTTGTTTATTTGACGTTGTTGTTGTTGTTTATTTGACGTAGTTGTTGTTATTGACGTTGTTGTTGTTGTTGTTTATTTGACGCTTTTGTTGTTATCTATTTGACGTTGTTGTTGTTGTTGTTGTTGTTGTTGTTATTGTTTATTTGACGTTGTTGTTGTTGTTGTTTATTTGACGTTGTTAATGTTGTTGACGTTGTTGTTGTTGTTTTTTGTTATTTATTTGACGTTGTTGTTGTTGTTGTTGTTGTTTTTGTTGTTGTTATTGTTTATCTTGGTGTTGTTTATTTGACGTTGTCTTTGTTGTTGCTTATTTGACGTTGTTGTTGTTGTTTATTTGACGTTGTTGTTGTTGTTTATTTGACATTGTTTTAGTTGTTGTTGTTTATTTGACGTTGTTGTTATTGTTTATTTGATGTTGTTTTAGTTGTTGTTGTTTATTTGACGTTGTTGTTGTTGTTGTTGTTTATTTGATGTTGTTTTTGTTGTTGTTGTTTATTTGACGTTGTTGTTGTTTTTTATTTGACGTTGTTGTTGTTGACATTGTTGTTGTTGTTGTTGTTTATTTAACGTAGTTGTTGTTATTGACGTTGTTGTTGTTGTTTATTTGACGTTTTTGTTGTTGTTGATGTTGTTGTTGTTTTTTATTTGACGTTGTTGTTGTTGTTGTTTATTTGACGTTGTTGTTGTTTATTTGACGTTATTGTTGTTGTTGTTTATTTGACGTTGTTGTTGATGTTGTTGTTGTTTATTTGACGTTGTTGTTGTTGTTGTTTATTTGACGTTGTTGTTGTTGTTGTTGTTTATTTGATGTTGTTTATTTGATGTTGTTTTAGTTGATGTTGTTTATTTGACGTTGTTGTTGTTTTTTATTTGACGTTATTGTTGTTGACATTGTTGTTGTTGTTGTTTATTTGACGTTGTTGTTGTTGTTGTTTATTTGACGTTGTTGTTGTTGTTTATTTGACGTTGTTGTTGTTGTTGTTTATTTGTTGTTGTTGTTGATGTTGTTGTTGTTGTTTTTTATTTGACGTTGTTGTTGTTGTTATTGTTGTTGTTGTTCTTTATTTGACGTTGTTGTTGTTGTTTATTTGACGTTGTTGTTGTTTATTTGACGTTGTTCTTGTTGTTGTTGTTTATTTGACGTTGTTGTTGTTATTTATTTGACGTTGTTCTTGTTGTTGTTGTTTATTTGACGTTGTTGTTGTTATTTATTTGACGTTGTTGTTGTTGTTATTGTTTATTTGACATTGTTGTTGTTGTTTATTTGACGTTGTTAATGTTGTTGACGTTGTTGTTGTTGTTTTTGTTATTTATTTGACGTTGTTGTTGTTGTTGTTGTTTTTGTTGTTGTTATTGTTGGTGTTGTTGTTGTTTATTTGACGTTGTTGTTGTTGTTGTTTATTTGACGTTGTTAATGTTGTTAACGTTGTTGTTCCTGTTGTTTATTTAACGTTGTTGTTGGTGTTATTGGTGTTGCTGTTGTTTATTTGACGTTATTGTTGTTGTTGTTGTTGTTGTTGTTTATTTGACGTTGTTATTGTTGTTGTTGTTGTTTATATGATGTTGTTGTTGTTGACGTTGTTGCTGTTGTTATTGTTTATTTAACGTTGTTGTTGTTGTTTATTTGACGTTGTTGTTGTTGTTGTTATTTATTTGAGATTGTTGTTGTTGTTGTTATTTAATTGACGTTGTTGTTGTTGTTATTGTTTATTTGACGTTGTTGTTGTTGTTGTTGTTTATTTGACGTTGTTAATTTTATTGACGTTGTTGTTGTTGTTTTTGTTATTTAATTGACGTTGTTGTTGTTGTTGTTGTTGTTTTTATTGTTGTTATTGTTGGTGTTGTTGTTGTTTATTTGACGTTGTTGTTGTTGTTGTTGTTTATTTGACGTTGTTGTTGTTGTTGTTGTTTATTTGACGTTGTTGTTGTTGCTTTTCATTTGACATTGTTGTTGTTGTTGTTTATTTGACGTTGTTGTTGTTGTTGTTTATTTGACGTTGTTGTTGTTGTTGTTGTTGTTGTTGTTGTTGACGTTGTTGTTGTTGTTGTTGTTTATTTGACGTTGTTGTTGTTGTTGTTGTTTATTTGATGTTGTTTTAGTTGTTGTTGTTTATTTGACGTTGTTGTTGTTTTTTATTTGACGTTATTGTTGTTGACATTGTTGTTGTTGTTGTTTATTTGACGTTGTTGTTGTTGTTGTTTATTTGACGTAGTTGTTGTTATTGACGTTGTTGTTGTTGTTGTTGTTTATTTGACGTTTTTGTTGTTGTTGATGTTGTTGTTGTTGTTGTTTTTTATTTGACGTTGTTGTTGTTATTTGACGTTTTTGTTGTTGTTGTTGTTGTTGTTGTTGTTGTTATTTGACGTTGTTATTGTCGTTGTTGTTGTTTATTTGACGTTGTTGTTGTTGTTTATTTGACGTTGTTTTTGTTATTTGACGTTGTTGTTGTTGTTGTTGTTGTTTATTTGATGTTGTTTTAGTTGTTATTGTTTATTTGACGTTGTTGTTGTTGTTGTTGTTTATTTGACGTTGTTAATGTTGTTGACATTGTTGTTGTTGTTTTTTGTTATTTATTTGACGTTGTTGTTGTTGTTGTTGTTTTTGTTGGTTTTATTGTTGGTGTTGTTGTTGTTTATTTGACGTTGTTGTTGTTGTTGTTTATTTGACGTTGTTGTTGTTGTTTATTTGACATTGTTGTTGTTATTGTTGTTGTTATTGTTGTTGTTGACGTTGTTGTTGTTGTTTATTTGACATTGTTGTTGTTTATTTGATGTTGTTTTAGTTGTTGTTATTTATTTGTTGTTGTTGTTGTTGTTGTTGTTGTTTATTTGATGTTGTTTTAGTTGTTGTTGTTTATTTGACGTTGTTGTTTTTTATTTGACGTTGTTGTTGTTGACATTGTTGTTATTGTTGTTTAATTGACGTAGTTTTTGTTGTTGACATTGTTGTTGTTGTTGTTTATTTAACGTAGTTGTTGTTATTGACGTTGTTGTTGTTGTTTTTTATTTGACGTTGTTGTTGTTGTTGTTTATTTGACATTGTTGTTGTTGTTATTTGACGTCGTTGTTGTTGACATTGTTGTTGTTGTTTATTTGACGTTGTTGTTGTTGTTTATTTGATGTTGTTTTAGTTGTTGTTGTTTATTTGACGTAGTTGTTGTTGTTGTTTATTTGACGTTGTTATTGTTGTTGTTGTTTATATGATGTTGTTGTTGTTGACGTTGTTGTTGTTATTGTTTATTTAACGTTGTTGTTGTTGTTTATTTGACGTTGTTGTTGTTGTTTATTTGACGTTATTGTTGTTGTTGTTATTGTTTATTTGACGTTGTTGTTGTTGTTGTTTATTTGACGTTGTTAATGTTGTTGACGTTGTTGTTGTTGTTTTTGTTATTTATTTGACGTTGTTGTTGTTGTTGTTGTTGTTTTTGTTGTTGTTATTGTTGGTGTTGTTATTGTTTATTTGACGTTGTTGTTGTTGTTGTTTATTTGACGTTGTTGTTGTTGTTTATTTGACGTTGTTGTTGTTGTTTATTTGACGTTGTTGTTATTGTTTATTTGACGTTGTTGTTGTTGTTGTTTATTTGACGTTGTTGTTGTTGTTGTTTATTCGACGTTGTTGTTGTTGCTGTTTATTTGACATTGTTGTTGTTGTTGTTGTCGTTCTTGTTTATTAGACGTTGTTGTTGTTGTTGTTGTTGTTGTTTATTTGATGTTGTTTTAGTTGTTGTTGTTTATTACACGTTGTTGTTGTTTTTTATTTGACGTTATTGTTGTTGACATTGTTGTTGTTGTTGTTTATTTGACGTTGTTGTTGTTGTTTATTTGACGTAGTTATTGTTATTGACGTTGTTGTTGTTCTTGTTTATTTGACGTTTTTGTTGTCGTTTATTTGACGTTGTTGTTGTTGTTTATTTGACATTGTTTTTGTTATTTGACGTTGTTGTTGTTGTTGTTGTATTTGTTGTTGCTTATTTGACGTTGTTGTTATTGTTGTTGTTTATTTGACATTGTTGTTGTTGTTTATTTGATGTTGTTTTAGTTGTTGTTGTTTATTTGACGTTGTTTTTATTTTTTATTTGACGTTGTTGTTGTTGGCATTGTTGTTGATGTTGTTGTTGTTTATTTGACGTTGTTGTTGTTGTTTATTTGACGTAGTTGTTGTTATTGACGTTGTTGTTGTTGTTGTTTATTTGACGCTTTTGTTGTTGTTGATGTTGTTGTTGTTGTTTTTTCTTTGACGTTGTTGTTGTTGTTGTTGTTTATTTGACGTTGTTGTTGTTTTTTATTTGACGTTGTTGTTGTTATCAATTTGACGTTGTTGTTGTTGTTGTTATTGTTTATTTGACGTTGTTGTTGTTGTTGTTTATTTGACGTTGTTAATGTTGTTGACGTTGTTGTTGTTGTTTTTTGTTATTTATTTGACGTTGTTGTTGTTGTTGTTGTTTTTGTTGTTGTTATTGTTTGTCTTGGTGTTGTTTATTTGACGTTGTCTTTGGTGTTGCTTATTTGACGTTGTTGTTGTTTATTTGACGTTGTTGTTATTGTTTATTTGACATTGTTGTTGTTGTTATTGTTGACGTTGTTGTTGTTGTTGTTTATTTGACGTTGTTGTTTATTTGATGTTGTTTTAGTTGTTGTAGTTCATTTGTTGTTGTTGTTGTTGTTTATTTTATGTTGTTTTAGTTGTTGTTGTTTATTTGACGTTGTTGTTTTTTTTTATTTGACGTTGTTGTTGTTGACATTGTTTTTGTTGTTGTTTATTTGACGTAGTTGTTGTTATTGACGTTATTGTTGTTGTTGTTTATTTGATGTTTTTGTTGTTGTTGATGTTGTTGTTGTTGTTTTTTATTTGACGTTGTTGTTGTTGTTGTTGTTTATTTGACGTTGTTGTTGTTGTTATTGTTGTTGTTGTTGTTTATTTGACGTTGTTGTTTATTTGACGTTGTTGTTGTTGTTTATTTGACGTTGTTGTTGTTGTTGTTTATTTGACGTTGTTGTTGTTGTTGTTTATTTGACGTTGTTGTTGTTTATTTGACATTGTTGTTGTTGTTGTTGACGTTGTTGTTGTTGTTGTTGTTTATTTGACGTTGTTGTTGTTGTTTATTTGACGTTATTGTTGTTGTTGTTATTGTTTATTTGACGTTGTTGTTGTTGTTGTTTATTTGACGTTGTTAATGTTGTTGACGTTGTTGTTGTTGTTTTTGTTATTTATTTGACGTTGTTGTTGTTGTTGTTGTTGTTGTTGTTGTTTTTGTTGTTGTTATTGTTGGTGTTGTTATTGTTTATTTGATGTTGTTGTTTTTTATTTGACGTTGTTGTTGTTGACATTGTTGTTATTGTTGTTTAATTGACGTAGTTTTTGTTGTTGACATTGTTGTTGTTGTTGTTTATTTAACGTAGTTGTTGTTATTGACGTTGTTGTTGTTGTTTTTTATTTGACGTTGTTGTTGTTGTTGTTTATTTGACATTGTTGTTGTTGTTATTTGACGTCGTTGTTGTTGACATTGTTGTTGTTGTTTATTTGACGTTGTTGTTGTTGTTTATTTGATGTTGTTTTAGTTGTTGTTGTTTATTTGACGTAGTTGTTGTTGTTGTTTATTTGACGTTGTTATTGTTGTTGTTGTTTATATGATGTTGTTGTTGTTGACGTTGTTGTTGTTATTGTTTATTTAACGTTGTTGTTGTTGTTTATTTGACGTTGTTGTTGTTGTTTATTTGACGTTATTGTTGTTGTTGTTATTGTTTATTTGACGTTGTTGTTGTTGTTGTTTATTTGACGTTGTTAATGTTGTTGACGTTGTTGTTGTTGTTTTTGTTATTTATTTGACGTTGTTGTTGTTGTTGTTGTTGTTTTTGTTGTTGTTATTGTTGGTGTTGTTATTGTTTATTTGACGTTGTTGTTGTTGTTGTTTATTTGACGTTGTTGTTGTTGTTTATTTGACGTTGTTGTTGTTGTTTATTTGACGTTGTTGTTATTGTTTATTTGACGTTGTTGTTGTTGTTGTTTATTTGACGTTGTTGTTGTTGTTGTTTATTCGACGTTGTTGTTGTTGCTGTTTATTTGACATTGTTGTTGTTGTTGTTGTCGTTCTTGTTTATTAGACGTTGTTGTTGTTGTTGTTGTTGTTGTTTATTTGATGTTGTTTTAGTTGTTGTTGTTTATTACACGTTGTTGTTGTTTTTTATTTGACGTTATTGTTGTTGACATTGTTGTTGTTGTTGTTTATTTGACGTTGTTGTTGTTGTTTATTTGACGTAGTTATTGTTATTGACGTTGTTGTTGTTCTTGTTTATTTGACGTTTTTGTTGTCGTTTATTTGACGTTGTTGTTGTTGTTTATTTGACATTGTTTTTGTTATTTGACGTTGTTGTTGTTGTTGTTGTATTTGTTGTTGCTTATTTGACGTTGTTGTTATTGTTGTTGTTTATTTGACATTGTTGTTGTTGTTTATTTGATGTTGTTTTAGTTGTTGTTGTTTATTTGACGTTGTTTTTATTTTTTATTTGACGTTGTTGTTGTTGGCATTGTTGTTGATGTTGTTGTTGTTTATTTGACGTTGTTGTTGTTGTTTATTTGACGTAGTTGTTGTTATTGACGTTGTTGTTGTTGTTGTTTATTTGACGCTTTTGTTGTTGTTGATGTTGTTGTTGTTGTTTTTTCTTTGACGTTGTTGTTGTTGTTGTTGTTTATTTGACGTTGTTGTTGTTTTTTATTTGACGTTGTTGTTGTTATCAATTTGACGTTGTTGTTGTTGTTGTTATTGTTTATTTGACGTTGTTGTTGTTGTTGTTTATTTGACGTTGTTAATGTTGTTGACGTTGTTGTTGTTGTTTTTTGTTATTTATTTGACGTTGTTGTTGTTGTTGTTGTTTTTGTTGTTGTTATTGTTTGTCTTGGTGTTGTTTATTTGACGTTGTCTTTGGTGTTGCTTATTTGACGTTGTTGTTGTTTATTTGACGTTGTTGTTATTGTTTATTTGACATTGTTGTTGTTGTTATTGTTGACGTTGTTGTTGTTGTTGTTTATTTGACGTTGTTGTTTATTTGATGTTGTTTTAGTTGTTGTAGTTCATTTGTTGTTGTTGTTGTTGTTTATTTTATGTTGTTTTAGTTGTTGTTGTTTATTTGACGTTGTTGTTTTTTTTTATTTGACGTTGTTGTTGTTGACATTGTTTTTGTTGTTGTTTATTTGACGTAGTTGTTGTTATTGACGTTATTGTTGTTGTTGTTTATTTGATGTTTTTGTTGTTGTTGATGTTGTTGTTGTTGTTTTTTATTTGACGTTGTTGTTGTTGTTGTTGTTTATTTGACGTTGTTGTTGTTGTTATTGTTGTTGTTGTTGTTTATTTGACGTTGTTGTTGTTGTTGTTGTTTATTTGACGTTGTTGTTGTTGTTTATTTGACGTTGTTGTTGTTGTTGTTTATTTGACGTTGTTGTTGTTGTTGTTTATTTGACGTTGTTGTTGTTTATTTGACATTGTTGTTGTTGTTGTTGACGTTGTTGTTGTTGTTGTTGTTTATTTGACGTTGTTGTTGTTGTTTATTTGACGTTATTGTTGTTGTTGTTATTGTTTATTTGACGTTGTTGTTGTTGTTGTTTATTTGACGTTGTTAATGTTGTTGACGTTGTTGTTGTTGTTTTTGTTATTTATTTGACGTTGTTGTTGTTGTTGTTGTTGTTGTTGTTGTTTTTGTTGTTGTTATTGTTGGTGTTGTTATTGTTTATTTGATGTTGTTGTTGTTGTTGTTTATTTGACGTTGTTGTTGTTGTTTTATTTGACGTTGTTGTTGTTGTTTATTTGACGTTGTTGTTGTTGTTTATTTGACGTTGTTGTTGTTGTTGTTTATTTGACGTTGTTGTTGTTGTTGTTTATTCGACGTTGTTGTTGTTGTTGTTTATTTGACATTGTTGTTGTTGTTGTTGTCGTTCTTGTTTATTAGACGTTGTTGTTGTTGTTGTTGTTGCTGTTGTTTATTTGATGTTGTTTTAGTTGTTGTTGTTTATTACACGTTGTTGTTGTTTTTTATTTGACGTTATTGTTGTTGACATTGGTGTTGTTGTTGTTTATTTGACGTTGTTGTTGTTGTTTATTTGACGTAGTTATTGTTATTGACGTTGTTGTTGTTCTTGTTTATTTGACGTTTTTGTTGTCGTTTATTTGACGTTGTTGTTGTTGTTTATTTGACATTGTTTTTGTTATTTGACGTTGTTGTTGTTGTTGTTGTATTTGTTGTTGCTTATTTGACGTTGTTGTTATTGTTGTTGTTTATTTGACGTTGTTGTTGTTGTTTATTTGATGTTGTTTTAGTTGTTGTTGTTTATTTGACGTTGTTGTTATTTTTTATTTGACGTTGTTGTTGTTGGCATTGTTGTTGATGTTGTTGTTGTTTATTTGACGTTGTTGTTGTTGTTTATTTGACGTAGTTGTTGTTATTGACGTTGTTGTTATTGTTGTTTATTTGACGCTTTTGTTGTTATCTATTTGACGTTGTTGTTGTTGTTGTTGTTGTTGTTATTGTTTATTTGACGTTGTTGTTGTTGTTGTTGTTTATTTGACGTTGTTAATGTTGTTGACGTTGTTGTTGTTGTTTTTTGTTATTTATTTGACGTTGTTGTTGTTGTTGTTGTTGTTTTTGTTGTTGTTATTGTTTATCTTGGTGTTGTTTATTTGACGTTGTCTTTGTTGTTGCTTATTTGACGTTGTTGTTGTTGTTTATTTGACGTTGTTGTTGTTGTTTATTTGACATTGTTTTAGTTGTTGTTGTTTATTTGACGTTGTTGTTATTGTTTATTTGATGTTGTTTTAGTTGTTGTTGTTTATTTGACGTTGTTGTTGTTGTTGTTGTTTATTTGATGTTGTTTTAGTTGTTGTTGTTTATTTGACGTTGTTGTTGTTTTTTATTTGACGTTGTTGTTGTTGACATTGTTGTTGTTGTTGTTGTTTATTTAACGTAGTTGTTGTTATTGACGTTGTTGTTGTTGTTTATTTGACGTTTTTGTTGTTGTTGATGTTGTTGTTGTTTTTTATTTGACGTTGTTGTTGTTGTTGTTTATTTGACGTTGTTGTTGTTTATTTGACGTTATTGTTGTTGTTGTTTATTTGACGTTGTTGTTGATGTTGTTGTTGTTTATTTGACGTTGTTGTTGTTGTTGTTTATTTGACGTTGTTATTGTTGTTGTTGTTTATTTGATGTTGTTTATTTGATGTTGTTTTAGTTGATGTTGTTTATTTGACGTTGTTGTTGTTTTTTATTTGACGTTATTGTTGTTGACATTGTTGTTGTTTTTTATTTGACGTTATTGTTGTTGACATTGTTGTTGTTGTTGTTTATTTGACGTTGTTGTTGTTGTTGTTGTTTATTTGACGTTGTTGTTGTTGTTTATTTGACGTTGTTGTTGTTGTTGTTTATTTGTTGTTGTTGTTTTTTATTTGACGTTGTTGTTGTTGTTATTGTTGTTGTTGTTCTTTATTTGACGTTGTTGTTGTTGTTGTTTATTTGACGTTGTTGTTGTTTATTTGACGTTGTTCTTGTTGTTGTTGTTTATTTGACGTTGTTGTTGTTATTTATTTGACGTTGTTGTTGTTGTTATTGTTTATTTGACGTTGTTGTTGTTGTTTATTTGACGTTGTTAATGTTGTTGACGTTGTTGTTGTTGTTTTTGTTATTTATTTGACGTTGTTGTTGTTGTTGTTGTTTTTGTTGTTGTTATTGTTGGTGTTGTTGTTGTTTATTTGACGTTGTTGTTGTTGTTGTTGTTTATTTGACGTTGTTGTTGTTGTTTATTTGACGTTGTTAATGTTGTTAACGTTGTTGTTCCTGTTGTTTATTTAACGTTGTTGTTGGTGTTATTGGTGTTGTTGTTGTTTATTTGACGTTATTGTTGTTGTTGTTGTTGTTGTTTATTTGACGTTGTTATTGTTGTTGTTGTTGTTTATATGATGTTGTTGTTGTTGACGTTGTTGTTGTTGTTATTGTTTTTTAAACGTTGTTGTTGTTGTTTATTTGACGTTGTTGTTGTTGTTGTTATTTATTTGAGATTGTTGTTGTTGTTGTTATTTAATTGACGTTGTTGTTGTTGTTGTTATTGTTTATTTGACGTTGTTGTTGTTGTTGTTTATTTGACGTTGTTAATTTTGTTGACGTTGTTGTTGTTGTTTTTGTTATTTAATTGACGTTGTTGTTGTTGTTGTTGTTTTTGTTGTTGTTATTGTTGGTGTTGTTGTTGTTTATTTGACGTTGTTGTTGTTGTTGTTGTTGTTTATTTGACGTTGTTGTTGTTGTTGTTGTTTATTTGACGTTGTTGTTGTTGCTTTTTATTTGACATTGTTGTTGTTGTTGTTTATTTGACGTTGTTGTTGTTGTTGTTGTTTATTTGACGTTGTTGTTGTTGTTGTTGTTGTTGTTTATTTGACGTTGTTGTTGTTGTTGTTGTTGTTGTTGTTTATTTGATGTTGTTTTAGTTGTTGTTGTTTATTTGACGTTGTTGTTGTTTTTTATTTGACGTTATTGTTGTTGACATTGTTGTTGTTGTTGTTTATTTGACGTTGTTGTTGTTGTTTATTTGACGTAGTTGTTGTTATTGACGTTGTTGTTGTTGTTGTTTATTTGACGTTTTTGTTGTTGTTGATGTTGTTGTTGTTGTTGTTTTTTATTTGACGTTGTTGTTGTTATTTGACGTTTTTGTTGTTGTTGTTGTTGTTGTTGTTATTTGACGTTGTTATTGTCGTTGTTGTTGTTTATTTGACGTTGTTGTTGTTGTTTATTTGACGTTGTTTTTGTTATTTGACGTTGTTGTTGTTGTTGTTGTTGTTTATTTGATGTTGTTTTAGTTGTTATTGTTTATTTGACGTTGTTGTTGTTGTTGTTGTTTATTTGACGTTGTTAATGTTGTTGTTGTTGTTTTTGTTGGTTTTATTGTTGGTGTTGTTGTTGTTTATTTGACGTTGTTGTTGTTGTTGTTTATTTGACGTTGTTGTTGTTGTTGTTGTTGTTTATTTGACGTTGTTGTTGTTGTTTATTTGACATTGTTGTTGTTATTGTTGTTGTTATTGTTGTTGTTGACGTTGTTGTTGTTGTTTATTTGACATTGTTGTTGTTTATTTGATGTTGTTTTAGTTGTTGTTATTTATTTGTTGTTGTTGTTGTTGTTGTTGTTGTTTATTTGATGTTGTTTTAGTTGTTGTTGTTTATTTGACGTTGTTGTTTTTTATTTGACGTTGTTGTTGTTGACATTGTTGTTGTTGTTGTTTAATTGACGTAGTTTTTGTTGTTGACATTGTTGTTGTTGTTGTTTATTTAACGTTGTTGTTGTTATTGACGTTGTTGTTGTTGTTTTTTATTTGACGTTGTTGTTGTTGTTGTTTATTTGACATTGTAGTTGTTGTTATTTGACGTCGTTGTTGTTGACATTGTTGTTGTTGTTTATTTGACGTTGTTGTTGTTGTTTATTTGATGTTGTTTTAGTTGTTGTTGTTTATTTGACGTTGTTGTTGTTGTTGTTTATTTGACGTTGTTATTGTTGTTGTTGTTTATATGATGTTGTTGTTGTTGACGTTGTTGTTGTTATTGTTTATTTAATGTTGTTGTTGTTGTTTATTTGACGTTGTTGTTGTTGTTTATTTGACGTTATTGTTGTTGTTGTTATTGTTTATTTGACGTTGTTGTTGTTGTTGTTTATTTGACGTTGTTAATGTTGTTGACGTTGTTGTTGTTGTTTTTGTTATTTATTTGACGTTGTTGTTGTTGTTGTTGTTGTTGTTTTTGTTGTTGTTATTGTTGGTGTTGTTATTGTTTATTTGACGTTGTTGTTGTTGTTGTTTATTTGACGTTGTTGTTGTTGTTTATTTGACGTTGTTGTTGTTTATTTGACGTTGTTGTTATTGTTTATTTGACGTTGTTGTTGTTGTTTATTTGACGTTGTTGTTGTTGTTGTTTATTCGACGTTGTTGTTGTTGTTGTTTATTTGACATTGTTGTTGTTGTTGTTGTCGTTCTTGTTTATTAGACGTTGTTGTTGTTGTTGTTGTTGTTTATTTGATGTTGTTTTAGTTGTTGTTGTTTATTACACGTTGTTGTTGTTTTTTATTTGACGTTATTGTTGTTGACATTGTTGTTGTTGTTGTTTATTTGACGTTGTTGTTGTTGTTTATTTGACGTAGTTATTGTTATTGACGTTGTTGTTGTTCTTGTTTATTTGACGTTTTTGTTGTCGTTTATTTGACGTTGTTGTTGTTGTTGTTTATTTGACATTGTTTTTGTTATTTGACGTTGTTGTTGTTGTTGTATTTGTTGTTGCTTATTTGACGTTGTTGTTATTGTTGTTGTTTATTTGACGTTGTTGTTGTTGTTTATTTGATGTTGTTTTAGTTGTTGTTGTTTATTTGACGTTGTTTTTATTTTTTATTTGACGTTGTTGTTGTTGGCATTGTTGTTGATGTTGTTGTTGTTTATTTGACGTTGTTGTTGTTGTTTATTTGACGTAGTTGTTGTTATTGACGTTGTTGTTGTTGTTGTTTATTTGACGCTTTTGTTGTTGTTGATGTTGTTGTTGTTGTTTTTTCTTTGACGTTGTTGTTGTTGTTGTTGTTTATTTGACGTTGTTGTTGTTTTTTATTTGACGTTGTTGTTGTTATCAATTTGACGTTGTTGTTGTTGTTGTTGTTGTTATTGTTTATTTGACGTTGTTGTTGTTGTTGTTTATTTGACGTTGTTAATGTTGTTGACGTTGTTGTTGTTGTTTTTTGTTATTTATTTGACGTTGTTGTTGTTGTTGTTGTTGTTTTTGTTGTTGTTATTGTTTGTCTTGGTGTTGTTTATTTGACGTTGTCTTTGTTGTTGCTTATTTGACGTTGTTGTTGTTTATTTGACGTTGTTGTTGTTGTTTATTTGACATTGTTGTTGTTGTTATTGTTGACGTTGTTGTTTTTTTTTATTTGACGTTGTTGTTGTTGACATTGTTTTTGTTGTTGTTTATTTGACGTAGTTGTTGTTATTGACGTTGTTGTTGTTGTTGTTTATTTGATGTTTTTGTTGTTGTTGATGTTGTTGTTGTTGTTTTTTATTTGACGTTGTTGTTGTTGTTGTTGTTTATTTGACGTTGTTGTTGTTGTTATTGTTGTTGTTGTTGTTTATTTGACGTTGTTGTTGTTGTTGTTGTTTATTTGACGTTGTTGTTGTTGTTTATTTGACGTTGTTGTTGTTGTTGTTGTTGTTTATTTGACGTTGTTGTTGTTTATTTGACATTGTTGTTGTTGTTGTTGACGTTGTTGTTGTTGTTGTTGTTTATTTGACGTTGTTGTTGTTGTTTATTTGACGTTATTGTTGTTGTTGTTATTGTTTATTTGACGTTGTTGTTGTTGTTGTTTATTTGACGTTGTTAATGTTGTTGACGTTGTTGTTGTTGTTTTTGTTATTTATTTGACGTTGTTGTTGTTGTTGTTGTTGTTATTGTTGTTGTTTTTGTTGTTGTTATTGTTGGTGTTGTTATTGTTTATTTGATGTTGTTGTTGTTGTTGTTTATTTGACGTTGTTGTTGTTGTTTTATTTGACGTTGTTGTTGTTATTTATTTGACGTTGTTGTTGTTGTTTATTTGACGTTGTTGTTGTTGTTGTTTATTTGTCGTTGTTGTTGTTGTTGTTTATTCGACGTTGTTGTTGTTGTTGTTTATTTGACATTGTTGTTGTTGTTGTTGTCGTTCTTGTTTATTAGACGTTGTTGTTGTTGTTGTTGTTGTTGTTGTTTATTTGATGTTGTTTTAGTTGTTGTTGTTTTTTATTTGACGTTATTGTTGTTGACATTGGTGTTGTTGTATTTTATTTGACGTTGTTGTTGTTGTTTATTTGACGTAGTTATTGTTATTGACGTTGTTGTTGTTCTTGTTTATTTGACGTTTTTGTTGTCGTTTATTTGACGTTGTTGTTGTTGTTTATTTGACATTGTTTTTGTTATTTGACGTTGTTGTTGTTGTTGTTGTATTTGTTGTTGCTTATTTGACGTTGTTGTTATTGTTGTTGTTTATTCGACGTTGTTGTTGTTGTTTATTTGATGTTGTTTTAGTTGTTGTTGTTTATTTGACGTTGTTGTTATTTTTTATTTGACGTTGTTGTTGTTGGCATTGTTGTTGATGTTGTTGTTGTTTATTTGACGTTGTTGTTGTTGTTTATTTGACGTAGTTGTTGTTATTGACGTTGTTGTTGTTGTTGTTTATTTGACGCTTTTGTTGTTATCTATTTGACGTTGTTGTTGTTGTTGTTGTTATTGTTTATTTGACGTTGTTGTTGTTGTTGTTTATTTGACGTTGTTAATGTTGTTGACGTTGTTGTTGTTGTTTTTTGTTATTTATTTGACGTTGTTGTTGTTGTTGTTGTTTTTGTTGTTGTTATTGTTTATCTTGGTGTTGTTTATTTGACGTTGTCTTTGTTGTTGCTTATTTGACGTTGTTGTTGTTGTTTATTTGACGTTGTTGTTGTTGTTTATTTGACATTGTTTTAGTTGTTGTTGTTTATTTGACGTTGTTGTTATTGTTTATTTGATGTTGTTTTAGTTGTTGTTGTTTATTTGACGTTGTTGTTGTTGTTGTTGTTTATTTGATGTTGTTTTAGTTGTTGTTGTTTATTTGACGTTGTTGTTGTTTTTTATTTGACGTTGTTGTTGTTGACATTGTTGTTGTTGTTGTTGTTTATTTAACGTAGTTGTTGTTATTGACGTTGTTGTTGTTGTTTATTTGACGTTTTTGTTGTTGTTGATGTTGTTGTTGTTGTTTTTTATTTGACGTTGTTGTTGTTGTTGTTTATTTAACGTTGTTGTTGTTGTTATTGTTGTTGTTGTTGTTGTTTATTTGACGTTGTTGTTGTTGTTGTTGTTTATTTGACGTTGTTGTTGTTGTTGTTTATTTGACGTTGTTGTTGTTATTTATTTGACGTTGTTGTTGTTGTTGTTATTGTTTATTTGACGTTGTTGTTGTTGTTTATTTGATGTTGTTAATGTTATTGACGTTGTTGTTGTTGTTTTTGTTATTTATTTGACGTTGTTGTTGTTGTTTTTGTTGTTGTTATTGTTGGTGTTGTTGTTGTTTATCTAACGTTGTTGTTGTTGTTGTTGTTTATTTGACGTTGTTGTTGTTTATTTGACATTGTTAATGTTGTTGACGTTGTTGTTGCTGTTGTTTATTTCAAGTTGTTGTTGGTGGAGTTATTGTTGTTGTTGTTTATTTGACGTTATTGTTGTTGTTGTTGTTTATTTGACGTTGTTATTGTTGTTGTTGTTGTTTATATGATGTTGTTGTTGTTGTTTATTTGATGTTGTTGTTGTTGTTGTTATTTATTTTACGTTGTTATTGTTGTTGTTATTTATTTGATGTTGTTGTTGTTGTTATTGTTTATTTGACGTTGTTGTTGTTGTTGTTGTTTTTTTGACGTTGTTAATGTTGTTGACGTTGTTGTTGTTGTTTTTGTTATTTATTTAACGTTGTTGTTGTTGTTATTTTTGTTGTTGTTATTGTTGGTGTTGTTGTTGTTTATTTGACGTTGTTGTTGTTGTTGTTTATTTGACGTTGTTGTTGTTGTTGTTTATTTGACGTTATTGTTGTTTATTTGACGTTATTGTTGTTGTTGTTTATTTGACGTTGTTGTTGATGTTGTTGTTGTTTATTTGACGTTGTTGTTGTTGTTGTTTATTTGACGTTGTTGTTGTTGTTGTTTATTTGATGTTGTTTATTTGATGTTGTTTTAGTTGATTTTGTTTATTTGACGTTGTTGTTGTTTTTTATTTGACGTTATTGTTGTTGACATTGTTGTTGTTGTTGTTTATTTGACGTTGTTGTTGTTTTTGTTGTTTATTTGACGTTGTTGTTGTTGTTTATTTGACGTTGTTATTGTTGTTGTTTATTTGTTGTTGTTGTTGATGTTGTTGTTGTTGTTTTTTATTTGACGTTGTTGTTGTTGTTATTGTTGTTGTTGTTCTTTATTTGACGTTGTTGTTGTTGTTTATTTGACGTTGTTGTTGTTTATTTGACGTTGTTCTTGTTGTTGTTGTTTATTTGACGTTGTTGTTGTTATTTATTTTACGTTGTTGTTGTTGTTATTGTTTATTTGACGTTGTTGTTGTTGTTTATTTGACGTTGTTAATGTTGTTGACGTTTGGATTTGTTGTTTTTGTTATTTATTTGACGTTGTTGTTGTTGTTGTTGTTTTTGTTGTTGTTATTGTTGGTGTTGTTGTTGTTTATTTGACGTTGTTGTTGTTGTTGTTGTTTATTTGACGTTGTTGTTGTTGTTTATTTGACGTTGTTAATGTTGTTAACGTTGTTGTTCCTGTTGTTTATTTAACGTTGTTGTTGGTGTTATTGTTGTTGCTGTTGTTTATTTGACGTTATTGCTGTTGTTGTTGTTGTTTATTTGACGTTGTTATTGTTGTTGTTGTTGTTTATATGACGTTGTTGTTGTTGACGTTGTTGTTGTTGTTATTGTTTATTTAACGTTGTTGTTGTTGTTTATTTGACGTTGTTGTTGTTGTTGTTATTTATTTGAGATTGTTGTTGTTGTTGTTATTTAATTGACGTTGTTGTTGTTGTTATTGTTTATTTGACGTTGTTGTTGTTGTTGTTTATTTGACGTTGTTAATGTTGTTGACGTTGTTGTTTTTGTTTTTGTTATTTAATTGACGTTGTTGTTGTTGTTGTTGTTTTTGTTGTTGTTATTGTTGGTGTTGTTGTTGTTTATTTGACGTTGTTGTTGTTGTTGTTTATTTGACGTTGTTGTTGTTGTTGTTGTTTATTTGACGTTGTTGTTGTTGCTTTTTATTTGACATTGTTGTGGTTGTTGTTTATTTGACGTTGTTGTTGTTGTTGTTTATTTGACGTTGTTGTTGTTGTTGTTGTTGACGTTGTTGTTGTTGTTGTTGTTTATTTGACGTTGTTGTTGTTGTTGTTGTTGTTTATTTGATGTTGTTTTAGTTGTTGGTATTTATTTGACGTTGTTGTTGTTTTTTATTTGACGTTATTGTTGTTGACATTGTTGTTGTTGTTGTTGTTTATTTGACGTTGTTGTTGTTGTTGTTTATTTGACGTAGTTGTTGTTATTGACGTTGTTGTTGTTGTTGTTGTTTATTTGACGTTTTTGTTGTTGTTGATGTTGTTGTTGTTGTTGTTTTTTATTTGACGTTGTTGTTGTTATTTGACGTTTTTGTTGTTGTTGTTGTTGTTGTTGTTGTTGTTATTTGACGTTGTTATTGTCGTCATTGTTGTTTATTTGACGTTGTTGTTGTTGTTGTTTATTTGACGTTGTTTTTGTTATTTGACGTTGTTGTTGTTGTTGTTGTTTATTTGATGTTGTTTTAGTTGTTATTGTTTATTTGACGTTGTTGTTGTTGTTGTTGTTTATTTGACGTTGTTAATGTTGTTGACGTTGTTGTTGTTGTTTTTTGTTATTTATTTGACGTTGTTGTTGTTGTTGTTGTTTTTGTTGGTTTTATTGTTGGTGTTGTTGTTGTTGTTTATTTGACGTTGTTGTTGTTGTTGTTTATTTGACGTTGTTGTTGTTGTTGTTGTTTATTTGACGTTGTTGTTGTTGTTTATTTGACATTGTTGTTGTTATTGTTGTTGTTATTGTTGTTGTTGACGTTGTTGTTGTTGTTTATTTGACATTGTTGTTGTTTATTTGATGTTGTTTTAGTTGTTGTTATTTATTTGTTGTTGTTGTTGTTTATTTGATGTTGTTTTTGTTGTTGTTGTTTATTTGACGTTGTTGTTTTTTATTTGACGTTGTTGTTGTTGACATTGTTGTTGTTGTTATTTATTTGACGTAGTTTTTGTTATTGACGTTGTTGTTGTTGTAGTTTATTTGACGTTTTTGTTGTTGTTAATGTTGTTGTTGTTGTTTTTTATTTGACGTTGTTGTTGTTGTTGTTTATTTGACATTGTTGTTGTTGTTATTTGACGTCGTTGTTGTTGACATTGTTGTTGTTGTTTATTTGACGTTGTTGTTGTTGTTTATTTGATGTTGTTTTAGTTGTTGTTGTTTATTTGACGTTGTTGTTGTTGTTGTTTATTTGACGTTGTTATTGTTGTTGTTGTTTATATGATGTTGTTGTTGTTGACGTTGTTGTTGTTATTGTTTATTTAACGTTGTTGTTGTTGTTTATTTGACGTTGTTGTTGTTGTTTATTTGACGTTATTGTTGTTGTTGTTATTGTTTAATTGACGTTGTTGTTGTTGTTGTTTATTTGACGTTGTTAATGTTGTTGACGTTGTTGTTGTTGTTTTTGTTATTTATTTGACGTTGTTGTTGTTGTTGTTGTTGTTTTTGTTGTTGTTATTGTTGGTGTTGTTGTTGTTTATTTGACGTTGTTGTTGTTGTTGTTGTTTATTTGACGTTGTTGTTGTTGTTTATTTGACGTTGTTAATGTTGTTAACGTTGTTGTTCCTGTTGTTTATTTAACGTTGTTGTTGGTGTTATTGTTGTTGCTGTTGTTTATTTGACGTTATTGTTGTTGTTGTTGTTGTTTATTTGACGTTGTTATTGTTGTTGTTGTTGTTTATATGACGTTGTTGTTGTTGACGTTGTTGTTGTTGTTATTGTTTATTTAACGTTGTTGTTGTTGTTTATTTGACGTTGTTGTTGTTGTTGTTATTTATTTGAGATTGTTGTTGTTGTTGTTATTTAATTGACGTTGTTGTTGTTGTTATTGTTTATTTGACGTTGTTGTTGTTGTTGTTTATTTGACGTTGTTAATGTTGTTGACGTTGTTGTTTTTGTTTTTGTTATTTAATTGACGTTGTTGTTGTTGTTGTTGTTGTTTTTGTTGTTGTTATTGTTGGTGTTGTTGTTGTTTATTTGACGTTGTTGTTGTTGTTGTTTATTTGACGTTGTTGTTGTTGTTGTTGTTTATTTGACGTTGTTGTTGTTGCTTTTTATTTGACATTGTTGTTGTTGTTGTTTATTTGACGTTGTTGTTGTTGTTGTTGTTGTTGACGTTGTTGTTGTTGTTGTTGTTTATTTGACGTTGTTGTTGTTGTTGTTGTTTATTTGATGTTGTTTTAGTTGTTGTTGTTTATTTGACGTTGTTGTTGTTTTTTATTTGACGTTATTGTTGTTGACATTGTTGTTGTTGTTGTTGTTTATTTGACGTTGTTGTTGTTGTTGTTTATTTGACGTAGTTGTTGTTATTGACGTTGTTGTTGTTGTTGTTGTTTATTTGACGTTTTTGTTGTTGTTGATGTTGTTGTTGTTGTTGTTTTTTATTTGACGTTGTTGTTGTTATTTGACGTTTTTGTTGTTGTTGTTGTTGTTGTTGTTGTTATTTGACGTTGTTATTGTCGTCATTGTTGTTTATTTGACGTTGTTGTTGTTGTTGTTTATTTGACGTTGTTTTTGTTATTTGACGTTGTTGTTGTTGTTGTTGTTTATTTGATGTTGTTTTAGTTGTTATTGTTTATTTGACGTTGTTGTTGTTGTTGTTGTTTATTTGACGTTGTTAATGTTGTTGACGTTGTTGTTGTTGTTTTTTGTTATTTATTTGACGTTGTTGTTGTTGTTGATGTTTTTGTTGGTTTTATTGTTGGTGTTGTTGTTGTTGTTTATTTGACGTTGTTGTTGTTGTTGTTTATTTGACGTTGTTGTTGTTGTTGTTGTTTATTTGACGTTGTTGTTGTTGTTTATTTGACATTGTTGTTGTTTTTGTTGTTGTTATTGTTGTTGTTGACGTTGTTGTTGTTGTTTATTTGACATTGTTGTTGTTTATTTGATGTTGTTTTAGTTGTTGTTATTTATTTGTTGTTGTTGTTGTTGTTGTTGTTTATTTGATGTTGTTTTAGTTGTTGTTGTTTATTTGACGTTGTTGTTTTTTATTTGACGTTGTTGTTGTTGACATTGTTGTTGTTGTTATTTATTTGACGTAGTTTTTGTTATTGACGTTGTTGTTGTTGTAGTTTATTTGACGTTTTTGTTGTTGTTGATGTTGTTGTTGTTGTTTTTTATTTGACGTTGTTGTTGTTGTTTATTTGACATTGTTGTTGTTGTTATTTGACGTCGTTGTTGTTGACATTGTTGTTGTTGTTTATTTGACGTTGTTGTTGTTGTTTATTTGATGTTGTTTTAGTTGTTGTTGTTTATTTGACGTTGTTGTTGTTGTTGTTTATTTGACGTTGTTATTGTTGTTGTTGTTTATATGATGTTGTTGTTGTTGACGTTGTTGTTGTTATTGTTTATTTACCGTTGTTGTTGTTGTTTATTTGACGTTGTTGTTGTTGTTTATTTGACGTTATTGTTGTTGTTGTTATTGTTTAATTGACGTTGTTGTTGTTGTTGTTTATTTGACGTTGTTAATGTTGTTGACGTTGTTGTTGTTGTTTTTGTTATTTATTTGACGTTGTTGTTGTTGTTGTTGTTTTTGTTGTTGTTATTGTTGGTGTTGTTATTGTTTATTTGACGTTGTTGTTGTTGTTGTTTATTTGACGTTGTTGTTGTTGTTTATTTGACGTTGTTGTTGTTGTTTATTTGACGTTGTTGTTATTGTTTATTTGACGTTGTTGTTGTTGTTGTTTATTTGACGTTGTTGTTGTTGTTGTTTATTCGACGTTGTTGTTGTTGTTGTTTATTTGACATTGTTGTTGTTGTTGTCGTTCTTGTTTATTAGACGTTGTTGTTGTTGTTGTTGTTTATTTGATGTTGTTTTAGTTGTTGTTGTTTATTACACGTTGTTGTTGTTTTTTATTTGACGTTATTGTTGTTGACATTGTTGTTGTTGTTGTTTATTTGACGTTGTTGTTGTTGTTTATTTGACGTAGTTATTGTTATTGACGTTGTTGTTGTTCTTGTTTATTTGACGTTTTTGTTGTCGTTTATTTGACGTTGTTGTTGTTGTTTATTTGACATTGTTTTTGTTATTTGACGTTGTTGTTGTTGTTGTATTTGTTGTTGCTTATTTGACGTTGTTGTTATTGTTGTTGTTTATTTGACGTTGTTGTTGTTGTTGTTTATTTGATGTTGTTTTAGTTGTTGTTGTTTATTTGACGTTGTTTTTATTTTTTATTTGACGTTGTTGTTGTTGGCATTGTTGTTGATGTTGTTGTTGTTTATTTGACGTTGTTGTTGTTGTTTATTTGACGTAGTTGTTGTTATTGACGTTGTTGTTGTTGTTGTTTATTTGACGCTTTTGTTGTTGTTGATGTTGTTGTTGTTGTTTTTTCTTTGACGTTGTTGTTGTTGTTGTTGTTTATTTGACGTTGTTGTTGTTGTTGTTTATTTGACGTTGTTGTTGTTATCTATTTGACGTTGTTGTTGTTGTTGTTATTGTTTATTTGACGTTGTTGTTGTTGTTGTTTATTTGACGTTGTTAATGTTGTTGACGTTGTTGTTGTTGTTTTTTGTTATTTATTTGATGTTGTTGTTGTTGTTGTTTTTGTTGTTGTTATTGTTTGTCTTGGTGTTGTTTATTTGACGTTGTCTTTGTTGTTGCTTATTTGACGTTGTTGTTGTTGTTTATTTGACGTTGTTGTTGTTGTTTATTTGACATTGTTGTTGTTGTTATTGTTGACGTTGTTGTTGTTGTTGTTTATTTGACGTTGTTGTTTATTTGATGTTGTTTTAGTTGTTGTTGTTCATTTGTTGTTGTTGTTGTTTATTTTATGTTGTTTTAGTTGTTGTTGCTTATTTGACGTTGTTTTTTTTTTTATTTGACGTTGTTGTTGTTGACATTGCTTTTGTTGTTGTTTATTTGACGTAGTTGTTGTTATTGACGTTGTTGATGTTGTTGTTGTTTATTTGACGTTTTTGTTGTTGTTGATGTTGTTGTTGTTGTTGTTTTTTATTTGACGTTGTTGTTGTTATTTGACGTTTTTGTTGTTGTTGTTGTTGTTGTTATTTGACGTTGTTATTGTCGTCGTTGTTGTTTATTTGACGTTGTTGTTGTTGTTGTTTATTTGACGTTGTTTTTGTTATTTGACGTTGTTGTTGTTGTTGTTGTTTATTTGATGTTGTTTTAGTTGTTATTGTTTATTTGACGTTGTTGTTGTTGTTGTTGTTGTTGTTTATTTGACGTTGTTAATGTTGTTGACGTTGTTGTTGTTGTTTTTTGTTATTTATTTGACGTTGTTGTTGTTGTTGTTGTTTTTGTTGGTTTTATTGTTGGTGTTGTTGTTGTTGTTTATTTGACGTTGTTGTTGTTGTTGTTTATTTGACGTTGTTGTTGTTGTTGTTGTTTATTTGACGTTGTTGTTGTTGTTTATTTGACATTGTTGTTGTTATTGTTGTTGTTATTGTTGTTGTTGACGTTGTTGTTGTTGTTTATTTGACATTGTTGTTGTTTATTTGATGTTGTTTTAGTTGTTGTTATTTATTTGTTGTTGTTGTTGTTGTTGTTGTTTATTTGATGTTGTTTTAGTTGTTGTTATTTATTTGACGTTGTTGTTTTTTATTTGACGTTGTTGTTGTTGACATTGTTGTTGTTGTTATTTATTTGACGTAGTTTTTGTTATTGACGTTGTTGTTGTTGTAGTTTATTTGACGTTTTTGTTGTTGTTGATGTTGTTGTTGTTGTTTTTTATTTGACGTTGTTGTTGTTGTTGTTGTTTATTTGACATTGTTGTTGTTGTTATTTGACGTCGTTGTTGTTGACATTGTTGTTGTTGTTTATTTGACGTTGTTGTTGTTGTTTATTTGATGTTGTTTTAGTTGTTGTTGTTTATTTGACGTTGTTGTTGTTGTTGTTGTTTATTTGACGTTGTTATTGTTGTTGTTGTTTATATGATGTTGTTGTTGTTGACGTTGTTGTTGTTATTGTTTATTTAACGTTGTTGTTGTTGTTTATTTGACGTTGTTGTTGTTGTTGTTTATTTGACGTTATTGTTGTTGTTGTTATTGTTTAATTGACGTTGTTGTTGTTGTTGTTTATTTGACGTTGTTAATGTTGTTGACGTTGTTGTTGTTGTTTTTGTTATTTATTTGACGTTGTTGTTGTTGTTGTTGTTGTTGTTTTTGTTGTTGTTATTGTTGGTGTTGTTATTGTTTATTTGACGTTGTTGTTGTTGTTGTTTATTTGACGTTGTTGTTGTTGTTTATTTGACGTTGTTGTTGTTGTTTATTTGACGTTGTTGTTATTGTTTATTTGACGTTGTTGTTGTTGTTGTTTATTTGACGTTGTTGTTGTTGTTGTTTATTCGACATTGTTGTTGTTGTTGTTTATTTGACATTGTTGTTGTTGTTGTCGTTCTTGTTTATTAGACGTTGTTGTTGTTGTTGTTGTTGTTGTTTATTTGATGTTGTTTTAGTTGTTGTTGTTTATTACACGTTGTTGTTGTTTTTTATTTGACGTTATTGTTGTTGACATTGTTGTTGTTGTTGTTTATTTGACGTTGTTGTTGTTGTTTATTTGACGTAGTTATTGTTATTGACGTTGTTGTTGTTCTTGTTTATTTGACGTTTTTGTTGTCGTTTATTTGACGTTGTTGTTGTTGTTTATTTGACATTGTTTTTGTTATTTGACGTTGTTGTTGTTGTTGTTGTATTTGTTGTTGCTTATTTGACGTTGTTGTTATTGTTGTTGTTTATTTGATGTTGTTGTTGTTGTTGTTTATTTGATGTTGTTTTAGTTGTTGTTGTTTATTTGACGTTGTTTTTATTTTTTATTTGACGTTGTTGTTGTTGGCATTGTTGTTGATGTTGTTGTTGTTTATTTGACGTTGTTGTTGTTGTTTATTTGACGTAGTTGTTGTTATTGACGTTGTTGTTATTGTTGTTTATTTGACGCTTTTGTTGTTGTTGATGTTGTTGTTGTTGTTTTTTCTTTGACGTTGTTGTTGTTGTTGTTGTTTATTTGACGTTGTTGTTGTTGTTTATTTGACGTTGTTGTTGTTATCTATTTGACGTTGTTGTTGTTGTTGTTGTTATTGTTTATTTGACGTTGTTGTTGTTGTTGTTTATTTGACGTTGTTAATGTTGTTGACGTTGTTGTTGTTGTTTTTTGTTATTTATTTGACGTTGTTGTTGTTGTTGTTGTTTTTGTTGTTGTTATTGTTTGTCTTGGTGTTGTTTATTTGACGTTGTCTTTGTTGTTGCTTATTTGACGTTGTTGTTGTTGTTTATTTGACGTTGTTGTTGTTGTTTATTTGACATTGTTGTTGTTGTTATTGTTGACGTTGTTGTTGTTGTTGTTTATTTGACGTTGTTGTTTATTTGATGTTGTTTTAGTTGTTGTTGTTCATTTGTTGTTGTTGTTGTTTATTTTATGTTGTTTTAGTTGTTGTTGTTTATTTGACGTTGTTTTTTTTTTTATTTGACGTTGTTGTTGTTGACATTGTTTTTGTTGTTGTTTATTTGACGTAGTTGTTGTTATTGATGTTGTTGTTGTTGTTGTTGTTTATTTGACGTTTTTGTTGTTGTTGATGTTGATGTTGTTGTTGACGTTGTTGTTGTTGTTGTTTATTTGATGTTTTTGTTGTTGTTGATGTTGTTGTTGTTGTTTTTTATTTGACGTTGTTGTTGTTGTTGTTTATTTGACGTTGTTGTTGTTGTTATTGTTGTTGTTGTTGTTTATTTGACGTTGTTGTTGTTGTTGTTGTTTATTTGACGTTGTTGTTGTTGTTGTTGTTGTTGTTTATTTGACGTTGTTGTTGTTGTTGTTTATTTGACGTTGTTGTTGTTTATTTGACATTGTTGTTGTTGTTGTTGACGTTGTTGTTGTTGTTGTTTATTTGACGTTGTTGTTGTTGTTTATTTGACGTTATTGTTGTTGTTGTTATTGTTTATTTGACGTTGTTGTTGTTGTTGTTTATTTGACATTGTTAATGTTGTTGACGTTGTTGTTGTTGTTTTTGTTATTTATTTGACGTTGTTGTTGTTGTTGTTGTTGTTGTTGTTTTTGTTGTTGTTATTGTTGGTGTTGTTATTGTTTATTTGATGTTGTTGTTGTTGTTGTTTATTTGACGTTGTTGTTGTTGTTTTATTTGACGTTGTTGTTGTTGTTTATTTGACGTTGTTGTTGTTGTTTATTTGACGTTGTTGTTGTTGTTTATTTGACGTTGTTGTTGTTGTTGTTTATTCGACGTTGTTGTTGTTGTTGTTTATTTGACATTGTTGTTGTTGTTGTTGTCGTTCTTGTTTATTAGACGTTGTTGTTGTTGTTGTTGTTGTTGTTGTTGTTGTTGTTGTTGTTGTTTATTTGATGTTGTTTTAGTTGTTGTTGTTTATTACACGTTGTTGTTGTTTTTTATTTGACGTTATTGTTGTTGACATTGTTGTTGTTGTTGTTTATTTGACGTTGTTGTTGTTGTTTATTTGACGTAGTTATTGTTATTGACGTTGTTGTTGTTCTTGTTTATTTGACGTTTTTGTTGTCGTTTATTTGACGTTGTTGTTGTTGTTTATTTGACATTGTTTTTGTTATTTGACGTTGTTGTTGTTGTTGTTGTTGTTGTATTTGTTGTTTCTTATTTGACGTTGTTGTTATTGTTGTTGTTTATTTGACGTTGTTGTTGTTGTTTATTTGATGTTGTTTTAGTTGTTGTTGTTTATTTGACGTTGTTGTTATTTTTTATTTGACGTTGTTGTTGTTGGCATTGTTGTTGATGTTGTTGTTGTTTATTTGACGTTGTTGTTGTTGTTTATTTGACGTAGTTGTTGTTATTGACGTTGTGTTGTTGTGGTTTATTTGACGCTTTTGTTGTTGTTGATGTTGTTGTTGTTGTTTTTTCTTTGACGTTGTTGTTGTTGTTGTTGTTGTTTATTTGACGTTGTTGTTGTTGTTTATTTGACGTTGTTGTTGTTATCTATTTGACGTTGTTGTTGTTGTTGTTGTTATTGTTTATTTGACGTTGTTGTTGTTGTTGTTTATTTGACGTTGTTAATGTTGTTGACGTTGTTGTTGTTGTTTTTTGTTATTTATTTGACGTTGTTGTTGTTGTTGTTGTTTTTGTTGTTGTTATTGTTTGTCTTGGTGTTGTTTATTTGACGTTGTTGTTGTTGTTTATTTGACGTTGTTGTTGTTGTTTATTTGACATTGTTTTAGTTGTTGTTGTTTATTTGACGTTGTTGTTATTGTTTATTTGATGTTGTTTTAGTTGTTGTTGTTTATTTGACGTTGTTGTTGTTTTTTATTTGACGTTGTTGTTGTTGACATTGTTGTTGTTGTTGTTGTTTATTTAACGTAGTTGTTGTTATTGACGTTGTTGTTGTTGTTTATTTGACGTTTTTGTTGTTGTTGATGTTGTTGTTGTTGTTTTTTATTTGACGTTGTTGTTGTTGTTGTTGTTTATTTGACGTTGTTGTTGTTGTTATTGTTGTTGTTGTTGTTTATTTGACGTTGTTGTTGTTGTTTATTTGACGTTGTTGTTGTTTATTTGACGTTGTTGTTGTTGTTGTTTATTTGACGTTGTTGTTGTTATTTATTTGACGTTGTTGTTGTTGTTGTTGTTGTTATTGTTTATTTGACGTTGTTGTTGTTGTTTATTTGATGTTGTTGTTGTTTATTTGACATTGTTAATGTTGTTGACGTTGTTGTTGCTGTTGTTTATTTCACGTTGTTGTTGGTGGAGTTATTGTTGTTGTTGTTTATTGGACGTTATTGTTGTTGTTGTTGTTTATTTGACGTTGTTATTGTTGTTGTTGTTGTTTATATGATGTTGTTGTTGTTGTTGTTTATTTGATGTTGTTGTTGTTGTTGTTATTTATTTTACGTTGTTATTGTTGTTGTTATTTATTTGATGTTGTTGTTGTTGTTATTGTTTATTTGACGTTGTTGTTGTTGTTGTTGTTTTTTTGACGTTGTTAATGTTGTTGACGTTGTTGTTGTTGTTTTTGTTATTTATTTGACGTTGTTGTTGTTGTTATTTTTGTTGTTGTAATTGTTGGTGTTGTTGTTGTTTATTTGACGTTGTTGTTGTTGTTGTTTATTTGACGTTGTTGTTGTTGTTGTTTATTTGACGTTGTTGTTGTTTATTTGACGTTATTGTTGTTGTTGTTTATTTGACGTTGTTGTTGATGTTGTTGTTGTTTATTTGACGTTGTTGTTGTTGTTTATTTGACGTTGTTGTTGTTGTTTATTTGATGTTGTTTATTTGATGTTGTTTTAGTTGATGTTGTTTATTTGACGATGTTGTTGTTTTTTATTTGACGTTATTGTTGTTGACATTGTTGTTGTTGTTGTTTATTTGACGTTGTTGTTGTTGTTGTTTATTTGACATTGTTGTTGTTTTTTATTTGACGTTGTTGTTGTTGTTGTTTATTTGTTGTTGTTGTTGATGTTGTTGTTGTTGTTTTTTATTTGACGTTGTTGTTGTTGTTATTGTTGTTGTTGTTCTTTATTTGACGTTGTTGTTGTTGTTTATTTGACGTTGTTGTTGTTTATTTGACGTTGTTCTTTTTGTTGTTGTTTATTTGACGTTGTTGTTGTTATTTATTTGACGTTGTTGTTGTTGTTATTGTTTATTTGACGTTGTTGTTGTTGTTTATTTGGCGTTGTTAATGTTGTTGACGTTGTTGTTGTTGTTTTTGTTATTTATTTGACGTTGTTGTTGTTGTTGTTGTTTTTGTTGTTGTTATTGTTGGTGTTGTTGTTGTTTATTTGACGTTGTTGTTGTTGTTGTTTATTTGACGTTGTTGTTGTTGTTTATTTGACGTTGTTAATGTTGTTAACGTTGTTGTTCCTGTTGTTTATTTAACGTTGTTGTTGGTGTTATTGTTGTTGCTGTTGTTTATTTGACGTTATTGTTGTTGTTGTTGTTGTTTATTTGACGTTGTTATTGTTGTTGTTGTTGTTTATATGACATTGTTGTTGTTGACGTTGTTGTTGTTGTTATTGTTTATTTAACGTTGTTGTTGTTGTTTATTTGACGTTGTTGTTGTTGTTGTTGTTGTTATTTATTTGAGATTGTTGTTGTTGTTGTTATTTAATTGACGTTGTTGTTGTTGTTATTGTTTATTTGACGTTGTTGTTGTTGTTGTTTATTTGACGTTGTTAATGTTGTTGACGTTGTTGTTGTTGTTTTTGTTATTTAATTGACGTTGTTGTTGTTGTTGTTGTTTTTGTTGTTGTTATTGTTGGTGTTGTTGTTGTTTATTTGACGTTGTTGTTGTTGTTGTTGTTTATTTGACATTGTTGTTGTTGTTGTTTATTTGACGTTGTTGTTGTTGCTTTTTATTTGACATTGTTGTTGTTGTTGTTTATTTGACGTTGTTGTTGTTGTTGTTTATTTGACGTTGTTGTTGTTGTTGTTGTTGACGTTGTTGTTGTTGTTGTTGTTTATTTGACGTTGTTGTTGTTGTTGTTGTTTATTTGATGTTGTTTTAGTTGTTGTTGTTTATTTGACGTTGTTGTTGTTTTTTATTTGACGTTATTGTTGTTGACATTGTTGTTGTTGTTGTTTATTTGACGTTGTTGTTGTTGTTGTTTATTTGACGTAGTTGTTGTTATTGACGTTGTTGTTGTTGTTGTTGTTTATTTGACGTTTTTGTTGTTGTTGATGTTGTTGTTGTTGTTTTTTATTTGACGTTGTTGTTGTTATTTGACGTTTTTGTTGCTGTTGTTGTTGTTGTTTTTGTTGTTATTTGACGTTGTTATTGTCGCTGTTGTTGTTTATTTGACGTTGTTGTTGTTGTTTATTTGACGTTGTTTTTGTTATTTGACGTTGTTGTTGTTGTTGTTGTTTATTTGATGTTGTTTTAGTTGTTATTGTTTATTTGACGTTGTTGTTGTTGTTGTTGTTTATTTGACGTTGTTAATGTTGTTGACGTTGTTGTTGTTGTTTTTTGTTATTTATTTGACGTTGTTGTTGTTGTTGTTGTTGTTGTTGTTGTTTTTGTTGGTTTTATTGTTGGTGTTGTTGTTGTTTATTTGACGTTGTTGTTGTTGTTGTTTATTTGACGTTGTTGTTGTTGTTATTGTTGTTGTTGTTGTTTATTTGACGTTGTTGTTGTTGTTTATTTGACGTTTTTGTTGTTGTTGATGTTGTTGTTGTTGTTTTTTATTTGACGTTGTTGTTGTTGTTGTTTATTTGACGTTGTTGTTGTTGTTATTGTTGTTGTTGTTGTTTATTTGACGTTGTTGTTGTTGTTTATTTGACGTTGTTGTTGTTTATTTGACGTTGTTGTTGTTGTTGTTTATTTGACGTTGTTGTTGTTATTTATTTGACGTTGTTGTTGTTGTTGTTGTTATTGTTTATTTGACGTTGTTGTTGTTGTTTATTTGATGTTGTTAATGTTGTTGACGTTGTTGTTGTGGTTTTTGTTATTTATTTGACGTTGTTGTTGTTGTTGTTGTTATTGTTGGTGTTGTTGTTGTTTATCTGACGTTGTTGTTGTTGTTGTTTATTTGACGTTGTTGTTGTTTATTTGACATTGTTAATGTTGTTGACGTTGTTGTTGCTGTTGTTTATTTCACGTTGTTGTTGGTGGAGTTATTGTTGTTGTTGTTTATTGGACGTTATTGTTGTTGTTGTTGTTTATTTGACGTTGTTATTGTTGTTGTTGTTGTTTATATGATGTTGTTGTTGTTGTTGTTTATTTGATGTTGTTGTTGTTGTTGTTATTTATTTTACGTTGTTATTGTTGTTGTTATTTATTTGATGTTGTTGTTGTTGTTATTGTTTATTTGACGTTGTTGTTGTTGTTGTTGTTTTTTTGACGTTGTTAATGTTGTTGACGTTGTTGTTGTTGTTTTTGTTATTTATTTGACGTTGTTGTTGTTGTTATTTTTGTTGTTGTTATTGTTGGTGTTGTTGTTGTTTATTTGACGTTGTTGTTGTTGTTGTTTATTTGACGTTGTTGTTGTTGTTGTTTATTTGACGTTGTTGTTGTTTATTTGACGTTATTGTTGTTGTTGTTTATTTGACGTTGTTGTTGATGTTGTTGTTGTTTATTTGACGTTGTTGTTGTTGTTTATTTGACGTTGTTGTTGTTGTTGTTTATTTGATGTTGTTTATTTGATGTTGTTTTAGTTGATGTTGTTTATTTGACGATGTTGTTGTTTTTTATTTGACGTTATTGTTGTTGACATTGTTGTTGTTGTTGTTTATTTGACGTTGTTGTTGTTGTTGTTTATTTGACATTGTTGTTGTTTTTTATTTGACGTTGTTGTTGTTGTTGTTTATTTGTTGTTGTTGTTGATGTTGTTGTTGTTGTTTTTTATTTTATGTTGTTGTTGTTGTTATTGTTGTTGTTGTTCTTTATTTGACGTTGTTGTTGTTGTTTATTTGACGTTGTTGTTGTTTATTTGACGTTGTTCTTTTTGTTGTTGTTTATTTGACGTTGTTGTTGTTATTTATTTGACGTTGTTGTTGTTGTTATTGTTTATTTGACGTTGTTGTTGTTGTTTATTTGGCGTTGTTAATGTTGTTGACGTTGTTGTTGTTGTTTTTGTTATTTATTTGACGTTGTTGTTGTTGTTGTTGTTTTTGTTGTTGTTATTGTTGGTGTTGTTGTTGTTTATTTGACGTTGTTGTTGTTGTTGTTTATTTGACGTTGTTGTTGTTGTTTATTTGACGTTGTTAATGTTGTTAACGTTGTTGTTCCTGTTGTTTATTTAACGTTGTTGTTGGTGTTATTGTTGTTGCTGTTGTTTATTTGACGTTATTGTTGTTGTTGTTGTTGTTGTTTATTTGACGTTGTTATTGTTGTTGTTGTTGTTTATATGACATTGTTGTTGTTGACGTTGTTGTTGTTGTTATTGTTTATTTAACGTTGTTGTTGTTGTTTATTTGACGTTGTTGTTGTTGTTGTTGTTATTTATTTGAGATTGTTGTTGTTGTTGTTATTTAATTGACGTTGTTGTTGTTGTTATTGTTTATTTGACGTTGTTGTTGTTGTTGTTTATTTGACGTTGTTAATGTTGTTGACGTTGTTGTTGTTGTTTTTGTTATTTAATTGACGTTGTTGTTGTTGTTGTTGTTTTTGTTGTTGTTATTGTTGGTGTTGTTGTTGTTTATTTGACGTTGTTGTTGTTGTTGTTGTTGTTTATTTGACATTGTTGTTGTTGTTGTTTATTTGACGTTGTTGTTGTTGCTTTTTATTTGACATTGTTGTTGTTGTTGTTTATTTGACGTTGTTGTTGTTGTTGTTTATTTGACGTTGTTGTTGTTGTTGTTGTTGACGTTGTTGTTGTTGTTGTTGTTGTTTATTTGACGTTGTTGTTGTTGTTGTTGTTTATTTGATGTTGTTTTAGTTGTTGTTGTTTATTTGACGTTGTTGTTGTTTTTTATTTGACGTTATTGTTGTTGACATTGTTGTTGTTGTTGTTTATTTGACGTTGTTGTTGTTGTTGTTTATTTGACGTAGTTGTTGTTATTGACGTTGTTGTTGTTGTTGTTGTTTATTTGACGTTTTTGTTGTTGTTGATGTTGTTGTTGTTGTTTTTTATTTGACGTTGTTGTTGTTATTTGACGTTTTTGTTGTTGTTGTTGTTGTTGTTTTTGTTGTTATTTGACGTTGTTATTGTCGCTGTTGTTGTTTATTTGACGTTGTTGTTGTTGTTTATTTGACGTTGTTTTTGTTATTTGACGTTGTTGTTGTTGTTGTTGTTTATTTGATGTTGTTTTAGTTGTTATTGTTTATTTGACGTTGTTGTTGTTGTTGTTGTTTATTTGACGTTGTTAATGTTGTTGACGTTGTTGTTGTTGTTTTTTGTTATTTATTTGACGTTGTTGTTGTTGTTGTTGTTGTTTTTGTTGGTTTTATTGTTGGTGTTGTTGTTGTTTATTTGACGTTGTTGTTGTTGTTGTTTATTTGACGTTGTTGTTGTTGTTGTTGTTTATTTGACGTTGTTGTTGTTGTTTATTTGACATTGTTGTTGTTATTGTTGTTGTTGACGTTGTTGTTGTTGTTTATTTGACATTGTTGTTGTTTATTTGATGTTGTTTTAGTTGTTGTTATTTATTTGTTGTTGTTGTTGTTATTTATTTGTTGTTGTTGTTGTTGTTGTTGTTTATTTGATGTTGTTTTAGTTGTTGTTGTTTATTTGACGTTGTTGTTTTTTATTTGACGTTGTTGTTGTTGACATTGTTGTTGTTGTTATTTATTTGACGTAGTTTTTGTTATTGACGTTGTTGTTGTTGTAGTTTATTTGACGTTTTTGTTGTTGTTGATGTTGTTGTTGTTTTTTATTTGACGTTGTTGTTGTTGTTGTTTATTTGACATTGTTGTTGTTGTTATTTGACGTCGTTGTTGTTGACATTGTTGTTGTTGTTTATTTGACGTTGTTGTTGTTGTTTATTTGATGTTGTTTTAGTTGTTGTTGTTTATTTGACGTTGTTGTTGTTGTTGTTTATTTGACGTTGTTATTGTTGTTGTTGTTTATATGATGTTGTTGTTGTTGACGTTGTTGTTGTTATTGTTTATTTAACGTTGTTGTTGTTGTTGTTTATTTGACGTTGTTGTTGTTGTTTATTTGACGTTATTGTTGTTGTTGTTATTGTTTATTTGACGTTGTTGTTGTTGTTGTTTATTTGACGTTGTTAATGTTGTTGACGTTGTTGTTGTTGTTTTTGTTATTTATTTGACGTTGTTGTTGTTGTTGTTGTTGTTTTTGTTGTTGTTATTGTTGGTATTGTTATTGTTTATTTGACGTTGTTGTTGTTGTTGTTTATTTGACGTTGTTGTTGTTGTTTATTTGACGTTGTTGTTGTTGTTTATTTGACGTTGTTGTTATTGTTTATTTGACGTTGTTGTTGTTGTTGTTTATTTGACGTTGTTGTTGTTGTTGTTTATTCGACGTTGTTGTTGTTGTTGTTTATTTGACATTGTTGTTGTTGTTGTCGTTCTTGTTTATTAGACGTTGTTGTTGTTGTTGTTGTTGTTGTTTATTTGATGTTATTTTAGTTGTTGTTGTTTATTACACGTTGTTGTTGTTTTTTATTTGACGTTATTGTTGTTGACGTTGTTGTTGTTGTTGTTTATTTGACGTTGTTGTTGTTGTTTATTTGACGTAGTTATTGTTATTGACGTTGTTGTTGTTCTTGTTTATTTGACGTTTTTGTTGTCGTTTATTTGACGTTGTTGTTGTTGTTTATTTGACATTGTTTTTGTTATTTGACGTTGTTGTTGTTGTTGTTGTATTTGTTGTTGCTTATTTGACGTTGTTGTTATTGTTGTTGTTTATTTGACGTTGTTGTTGTTGTTTATTTGATGTTGTTTTAGTTGTTGTTGTTTATTTGACGTTGTTGTTATTTTTTATTTGACGTTGTTGTTGTTGGCATTGTTGTTGATGTTGTTGTTGTTTATTTGACGTTGTTGTTGTTGTTTATTTGACGTAGTTGTTGTTATTGATGTTGTTGTTGTTGTTGTTTATTTGACGCTTTTGTTGTTGTTGATGTTGTTGTTGTTGTTTTTTCTTTGACGTTGTTGTTGTTGTTGTTGTTGTTGTTGTTGTTTATTTGACGTTGTTGTTGTTGTTTATTTGACGTTGTTGTTGTTATCTATTTGACGTTGTTGTTGTTGTTGTTGTTGTTGTTATTGTTTATTTGACGTTGTTGTTGTTGTTGTTTATTTGACGTTGTTAATGTTGTTGACGTTGTTGTTGTTGTTTTTTGTTATTTATTTGACGTTGTTGTTGTTGTTGTTTTTGTTGTTGTTATTGTTTGTCTTGGTGTTGTTTATTTGACGTTGCCTTTGTTGTTGCTTATTTGACGTTGTTGTTGTTGTTTATTTGACGTTGTTGTTGTTGTTTATTTGACATTGTTGTTGTTGTTATTGTTGACGTTGTTGTTGTTGTTGTTTATTTGACGTTGTTGTTGTTGTTGTTTATTTGATGTTGTTTTAGTTGTTGTTGTTCATTTGTTGTTGTTGTTGTTTATTTTATGTTGTTTTAGTTGTTGTTGTTTATTTGACGTTGTTGTTTTTTTTTATTTGACGTTGTTGTTGGTGACATTGTTTTTGTTGTTGTTTATTTGACGTAGTTGTTGTTATTGACGTTGTTGTTGTTCTTGTTTATTTGATGTTTTTGTTGTTGTTGATGTTGTTGTTGTTGTTTTTTATTTGACGTTGTTGTTGTTGTTGTTGTTTATTTGACGTTGTTGTTGTTGTTATTGTTGTTGTTGTTGTTTATTTTACGTTGTTGTTGTTGTTGT
Organism: Vicia faba; assembly: GCA_948472305.1. Classification (NCBI taxonomy): domain Eukaryota; kingdom Viridiplantae; phylum Streptophyta; class Magnoliopsida; order Fabales; family Fabaceae; genus Vicia; species Vicia faba. The sequence goes on from OX451740.1 coordinate 456,887,135, forward strand.
TGTTTATTTGACGTTGTTGTTGTTGTTTATTTGACGTTGTTGTTGTTGTTGTTGTTGTTGTTTATTTGACGTTGTTGTTGTTGTTTATTTGACGTTGTTGTTGTTTATTTGACATTGTTGTTGTTGTTGTTGACGTTGTTGTTGTTGTTGTTTATTTGACGTTGTTGTTGTTGTTTATTTGATGTTGTTTTAGTTGTTGTTGTTTATTTGACGTTGTTGTTGTTGTTTATTTGATGTTGTTTTAGTTGTTGTTGTTTATTTGACGTTGTTGTTGTTTTTTATTTGACGTTTTTGTTGTTGACATTGTTGTTGTTGTTGTTTAATTGACGTTGTTGTTATTGACATTGTTGTTGTTGTTGTTTATTTAACGTAGTTGTTGTTATTGACGTTGTTGTTGTTGTTTATTTGACGTTTTTGTTGTTGTTATTGTTTATTTAACGTTGTTGTTGTTGTTTATTTGACGTTGTTGTTGTTGTCGTTGTTTATTTGACGTTGTTGTTGTTGTTGTTTATTTGACATTGTTGTTGTTGTTGTTGTTGTTGATGTTGTTGTTGTTGTTTATTTGACGTTGTTGTTGTTGTTTATTTGATGTTGTTTTAGTTGTTGTTGTTTATTTGACGTTGTTGTTGTTGTTGTTTATTTGATGTTGTTTTAGTTGTTGTTGTTTATTTGACGTTGTTGTTGTTTTTTATTTGATGTTGTTGTTGTTGACATTGTTGCTGTTGTTGTTTATTTAACGTGTTTGTTGTTATTGACGTTGTTGTTGTTTATTTGACGTTTTTGTTGTTGTTGATGTTGTTGTTGTTGTTTTTTATTTGACGTTGTTGTTGTTGTTGTTTATTTGACGTTGTTGTTGTTGTTATTGTTGTTGTTGTTGTTTATTTGACGTTGTTGTTGTTGTTGTTTATTTGACGTTGTTGTTGTTGTTGTTTATTTGACGTTGTTGTTGTTGTTGTTTATTTGACGTTGTTGTTGTTATTTATTTGACGTTGTTGTTGTTGTTGTTATTGTTTATTTGACGTTGTTGTTGTTGTTTATTTGATGTTGTTAATGTTGTTGACGTTGTTATTGTTGTTTTTGTTATTTATTTGACGTTGTTGTTGTTGTTGTTGTTTTTGTTGTTGTTATTGTTGGTGTTGTTGTTGTTTATCTGACGTTATTGTTGTTGTTGTTTATTTGACGTTGTTGTTGTTTATTTGACATTGTTAATGTTGTTGACGTTGTTGTTGCTGTTGTTTATTTCACGTTGTTGTTGGTGGTGTTATTGTTGTTGTTGTTGTTGTTTATTTGACGTTATTGTTGTTGTTGTTGTTGTTGTTTATTTGACGTTGTTATTGTTGTTGTTGTTGTTTATATGATGTTGTTGTTGTTGTTGTTTATTTGACGTTGTTGTTGTTGTTATTTATTTTACGTTGTTATTGTTGTTGTTATTTATTTGATGTTGTTGTTGTTATTGTTTATTTGACGTTGTTGTTGTTGTTGTTGTTTTTTTGACATTGTTAATGTTGTTGACGTTGTTGTTGTTGTTGTTTTTGTTATTTATTTGACGTTGTTGTTGTTGTTTTTGTTATTTATTTGACGTTGTTGTTGTTGTTATTTTTGTTGTTGTTATTGTTGGTGTTGTTGTTGTTTATTTGACGTTGTTGTTATTGTTGTTTATTTGACGTTGTTGTTATTGTTGTTTATTTGACGTTGTTGTTGTTGTTGTTGTTTATTTGACGTTGTTGTTGTTGTTGTTTATTTGACGTTGTTGTTGTTGATGTTTATTTGACGTTGTTGTTGATGTTGTTGTTGTTTATTTGACGTTGTTATTGTTGTTGTTTATTTGACGTTGTTGTTGTTGTTTATTTGATGTTGTTTTAGTTGATGTTGTTTATTTGACGTTGTTGTTGTTTTTTATTTGACGTTATTGTTGTTGACATTGTTGTTGTTGTTGTTTATTTGACGTTGTTGTTGTTGTTGTTTATTTGACGTTGTTGTTGTTGTTTATTTGACGTTGTTTTTGTTATCTGACGTTGTTGTTGTTGTTGTATTTGTTGTTGCTAATTTGACGTTGTTGTTATTGTTGTTGTTTATTTGACGTTGTTGTTGTTGTTTATTAGACGTTGTTGTTGTTGTTGTTGTTTATTTGACGTTGTTGTTGTTGTTGTTAATTTGATGTTGTTTTAGTTGTTGTTGTTTATTTGACGTTGTTGTTGTTGTTGTTGTTGTTTATTTGACGTTGTTAATGTTGTTGACGTTGTTGTTGTTGTTTTTGTTATTTATTTGATGTTGTATTTATTGTTATTGTTGTTGTTGTTGTTTTTGTTGTTGTTATTGTTGGTGTTGTTGTTGTTTATTTGACGTTGTTGTTGTTGTTGTTTATTTGACGTTGTTGTTGTTGTCGTTGTTTATTTGACGTTGATGTTGTTGTTGTTGTTGTTTATTTGACGTTGTTGTTGTTTATTTGACATTGTTGTTGTTGACGTTGTTGTTGTTGTTGTTTATTTGACGTTGTTGTTGTTGTTTATTTGATGTTGTTTTAGTTGTTGTTGTTTATTTGACGTTGTTGTTGTTGTTGTTGTTTATTTGATGTTGTTTTAGTTGTTGTAGTTTATTTGACGTTGTTGTTGTTGTTTATTTGATGTTGTTTTAGTTGTTGTTGTTTATTTGACGTTGTTATTGTTGTTGTTTATTTGATGTTGTTTTAGTTGTTGTTGTTTATTTGACGTTGTTGTTGTTTTTTATTTGACGTTGCTATTGTTGACATTGTTGTTGTTGTTGTTTATTTGACGTAGTTGTTGTTATTGACGTTGTTGTTGTTGTTTATTTGACGATTTTGTTGTTGTTGATGTTGTTGTTGTTGTTTTTTATTTGACGTTGTTGTTGTTGTTATTGTTGTTGTTGTTCTTTATTTGATGTTGTTGTTGTTGTTTATTTGACGTTGTTGTTGTTGTTGTTTATTTGACACTGTTCTTGTTGTTGTTGTTTATTTGACGTTGTTGTTGTTATTTATTTGACGTTGTTGTTGTTGTTATTGTTTATTTGACGTTGTTGTTGTTGTTGTTGTTTATTTGACGTTGTTAATGTTGTTGTTGTTTTTGTTATTTATTTGACGTTGTTGTTGTTGTTGTTTTTGTTTTTGTTGTTGTTGGTGTTGTTGTTGTTTATTTGACGTTGTTGTTGTTGTTGTTTATTTGACGTTGTTGTTGTTGTTTATTTGACGTTGTTAATGTTGTTAACGTTGTTGTTCCTGTTGTTTATTTCACGTTGTTGTTGGTGTTATTGTTGTTGCTGTTGTTTATTTGACGTTATTGTAGTTGTTGTTGTTGTTTATTTGTGGTTGTTATTGTTGTTGTTGTTGTTTATATGACGTTGTTGTTGTTGACGTTGTTGTTGTTGTTATTGTTTATTTAACGTTGTTGTTGTTGTTTATTTGACGTTGTTGTTGTTGTTGTTACTTATTTGACATTGTTGTTGTTGTTATTTATTTGATGTTGTTGTTGTTGTTGTTATTGTTTATTTGACGTTGTTGTTGTTGTTGTTTATTTGACGTTGTTAATGTTGTTGACGTTGTTGTTGTTGTTTTTGTTATTTATTTGACGTTGTTGTTGTTGTTATTTTTGTTGTTGTTATTGTTTATTTGACGTTGTTGTTGTTGTTGTTGTTTATTTGACGTTGTTGTTGTTGTTGTTTATTTGACGTTGTTGTTGTTGTTGTTTATTTGACGTTGTTGTTGTTGTTGTTTATTTGACGTTGTTGTTGTTGTTTATTTAACGTTGTTGTTGTTGTTGTTGTTTATTTGATGTTGTTTTAGTTGTTGTTGTTTATTTGACGTTGTTGTTGTTTTTTATTTGACGTTATTGTTGTTGACATTATTGTTGTTGTTGTTTATTTGACGTTGTTGTTGTTGTTGTTTATTTGACGTAGTTGTTGTTATTGACGTTGTTGTTGTTGTTGTTGTTTATTTGACGTTTTTGTTGTTGTTGATGTTGTTGTTGTTGTTGTTTTTTATTTGACGTTGTTGTTGTTATTTGACGTTTTTGTTGTTGTTGTTGTTGTTGTTGTTGTTGTTGTTATTTGACGTTGTTATTGTCGTTGTTGTTGTTTATTTGACGTTGTTGTTGTTGTTTATTTGACGTTGTTTTTGTTATTTGACGTTGTTGTTGTTGTTGTTGTTTATTTGATGTTGTTTTAGTTGTTATTGTTTATTTGACGTTGTTGTTGTTGTTGTTGTTTATTTGACTTTGTTAATGTTGTTGATGTTGTTGTTGTTGTTTTTTGTTATTTATTTGACGTTGTTGTTGTTGTTGTTTTTGTTGTTGTTTATTGTTGGTGTTGTTGTTGTTTATTTGACGTTGTTGTTGTTGTTGTTTATTTGACGTTGTTGATGTTGTTGTTTATTTGACGTTGTTAATGTTGTTGACGTTGTTGTTGTTGTTGTTATTGTTTATTTGACGTTGTTGTTGTTGTTGTTTATTTGATGTTGTTAATGTTGTTGACGTTGTTGTTGTTGTTTTTGTTATTTATTTGACGTTGTGGTTGTTGTTGTTTTTGTTGTTGTTATTGTTGGTGTTGTTGTTGTTTATCTGACGTTATTGTTGTTGTTGTTTATTTGACGTTGTTGTTGTTTATTTGACATTGTTAATGTTGTTGACGTTGTTGTTGCTGTTGTTTATTTCACGTTGTTGTTGGTGGTGTTATTGTTGTTGTTGTTGTTGTTTATTTGACGTTATTGTTGTTGTTGTTGTTGTTGTTGTTTATTTGACGTTGTTATTATTGTTGTTGTTGTTTATATGATGTTGTTGTTGTTGTTGTTTATTTGACGTTGTTGTTGTTGTTGTTATTTATTTTACGTTGTTATTGTTGTTGTTATTTATTTGATGTTGTTGTTGTTATTGTTTATTTGACGTTGTTGTTGTTGTTTTTTTGACATTGTTAATGTTGTTGACGTTGTTGTTGTTGTTGTTTTTGTTATTTATTTGACGTTGTTGTTATTGTTTTTGTTATTTATTTGACGTTGTTGTTGTTGTTATTTTTGTTGTTGTTATTGTTGGTGTTGTTGTTGTTTATTTGACGTTGTTGTTATTGTTGTTTATTTGACGTTGTTGTTATTGTTGTTTATTTGACGTTGTTGTTGTTGTTGTTTATTTGACGTTGTTGTTGTTGTTGTTGTTTATTTGACGTTGTTGTTGTTGATGTTTATTTGACGTTGTTGTTGATGTTGTTGTTGTTTATTTGACGTTGTTGTTGTTGTTGTTTATTTGACGTTGTTGTTGTTGTTGTTGTTTATTTGATGTTGTTTTAGTTGATGTTGTTTATTTGACGTTGTTGTTGTTTTTTATTTGACGTTATTGTTGTTGACATTGTTATTGTTGTTGTTTATTTGACGTTGTTGTTGTTGTTGTTGTTGTTTATTTGACGTTGTTGTTGTTGTTTATTTGACGTTGTTTTTGTTATCTGACGTTGTTGTTGTTGTTGTATTTGTTGTTTCTTATTTGACGTTGTTGTTATTGTTGTTGTTTATTTGACGTTGTTGTTGTTGTTGTTTATTAGACGTTGTTGTTGTTGTTGTTTATTTGACGTTGTTGTTGTTGTTGTTAATTTGATGTTGTTTTAGTTGTTGTTGTTTATTTGACGTTGTTGTTGTTGTTGTTGTTTATTTGACGTTGTTAATGTTGTTGACGTTGTTGTTGTTGTTTTTGTTATTTATTTGATGTTGTATTTATTGTTGTTGTTGTTGTTGTTTTTGTTGTTGTTATTGTTGGTGTTGTTGTTGTTTATTTGACATTGTTGTTGTTGTTGTTGTTTATTTGACGTTGTTGTTGTTGTCGTTGTTTATTTGACGTTGATGTTGTTGTTGTTGTTGTTTATTTGACGTTGTTGTTGTTTATTTGACATTGTTGTTGTTGACGTTGTTGTTGTTATTGTTTATTTGACGTTGTTGTTGTTATTTATTTGATGTTGTTTTAGTTGTTGTTGTTTATTTGACGTTGTTGTTGTTGTTGTTTATTTGATGTTGTTTTAGTTGTTGTAGTTTATTTGACGTTGTTGTTGTTGTTTATTTGATGTTGTTTTAGTTGTTGTTGTTTATTTGACGTTGTTGTTGTTGTTGTTTATTTGATGTTGTTTTAGTTGTTGTTGTTTATTTGACGTTGTTGTTGTTTTTTATTTGACGTTGCTATTGTTGACATTGTTGTTGTTGTTGTTTATTTGACGTAGTTGTTGTTATTGACGTTGTTGTTATTGTTTATTTGACGATTTTGTTGTTGTTGATGTTGTTGTTGTTGTTTTTTATTTGACGTTGTTGTTGTTGTTATTGTTGTTGTTGTTCTTTATTTGATGTTGTTGTTGTTGTTTATTTGACGTTGTTGTTGTTGTTGTTTATTTGACACTGTTCTTGTTGTTGTTGTTTATTTGACGTTGTTGTTGTTATTTATTTGACGTTGTTGTTGTTGTTATTGTTTATTTGACGTTGTTGTTGTTGTTTATTTGACGTTGTTAATGTTGTTGACGTTGTTGTTGTTGTTTTTGTTATTTATTTGACGTTGTTGTTGTTGTTGTTTTTGTTTTTGTTTTTGTTGTTGTTGGTGTTGTTGTTGTTTATTTGACGTTGTTGTTGTTGTTTATTTGACGTTGTTGTTGTTGTTTATTTGACGTTGTTGTTGTTTTTTATTTGACGTTGTTGTTGTTATTTGACGTTTTTGTTGTTGTTGTTGTTGTTGTTGTTATTTGACGTTGTTATTGTCGTTGTTGTTGTTTATTTGATGTTGTTGTTGTTGTTTATTTGACGTTGTTTTTGTTATTTGACGTTGTTGTTGTTGTTGTTTATTTGATGTTGTTTTAGTTGTTATTGTTTATTTGACGTTGTTGTTGTTGTTGTTGTTTATTTGACTTTGTTAATGTTGTTGATGTTGTTGTTGTTGTTTTTTGTTATTTATTTGACGTTGTTGTTGTTGTTGTTGTTGTTTTTGTTGTTGTTTATTGTTGGTGTTGTTGTTGTTTATTTGACGTTGTTGTTGTTGTTGTTGTTGTTTATTTGACGTTGTTGTTGTTGTTTATTTGACGTTGTTGTTGTTGTTGTTTATTTGACATTGTTGTTGTTATTGTTGTTGTTGACGTTGTTGTTGTTGTTTATTTGACATTGTTGTTGTTTATTTGATGTTGTTTTAGTTGTTGTTGTTTATTTGTTGTTGTTGTTGTTGTTGTTTATTTGATGTTGTTTTAGTTGTTGTTGTTTATTTGACGTTGTTGTTTTTTATTTGACGTTGTTGTTGTTGACATTGTTGTTGTTGTTATTTATTTGACGTAGTTTTTGTTATTGACGTTGTTGTTCTTGTTGTTTATTTGACGTTTTTGTTGTTGTTGATGTTGTTGTTGTTGTTTTTTATTTGACGTTGTTGTTGTTGTTGTTTATTTGACGTTGTTGTTGTTGTTATTTGACGTTGTTGTTGTTGACATTGTTGTTGTTGTTGTTTATTTGACGTTGTTGTTGTTGTTGTTTATTTGATGTCGTTTTAGTTGTTGTTGTTTATTTGACGTTGTTGTTGTTGTTGTTTATTTGACGTTGTTAATGTTGTTGACGTTGTTGTTGTTGTTGTTTTTGGTTATTTATTTGACGTTGTTGTTGTTGTTGTTGTTGTTTTTGTTGTTGTTATTGTTGGTGTTGTTGTTGTTTATTTGACGTTGTTGTTGTTAATGTTTATTTGACGTTGTTGTTGTTGTTGTTTATATGACGTTGTTGTTGTTGTTTATTTGACATTGTTGTTGTTATTGTTGTTGTTGACGTTGTTGTTGTTGTTTATTTGACATTGTTGTTGTTTATTTGATGTTGTTTTAGTTGTTGTTGTTTATTTGTTGTTGTTGTTGTTGTTTATTTGATGTTGTTTTAGTTGTTGTTGTTTATTTGACGTTGTTGTTTTTTATTTGACATTGTTGTTGTTGACATTGTTGTTGTTGTTCTTGTTGTTTATTTGACGTTTTTGTTGTTGTTGATGTTGTTGTTGTTGTTTTTTATTTGACGTTGTTGTTGTTGTTGTTGTTTATTTGACGTTGTTGTTGTTGTTATTTGACGTCGTTGTTGTTGACATTGTTGTTGTTGTTGTTGTTGTTTATTTGACGTTGTTGTTGTTGTTGTTTATTTGACGTAGTTGTTGTTATTGACGTTGTTGTTGTTGTTGTTTATTTGACGTTTTTGTTGTTGTTGATGTTGTTGTTGTTATTTATTTGACGTTGTTGTTGTTGTTATTTATTTGACGTTGTTGTTGTTGTTATTTATTTGACGTTGTTGTTGTTGTTGTTATTTATTTAATGTTGTTGTTGTTATTGTCTATTTGACATTGTTCTTGTTGTTGTTGTTTTTTTGACGTTGTTAATGTTGTTGACGTTGTTGTTGTTGTTTTTGTTATTTATTTGACGTTGTTGTTGTTGTTATTTTTGTTGTTGTTATTGTTGGTGTTGTTGTTGTTTATTTGACGTTGTTGTTGTTGTTGTTGTTGTTGTTGTTGTTTATTTGACGTTGTTGTTGTTGTTGTTGTTGTTGTTTATTTGACGTTGTTGTTGTTGTTTATTTGACGTTGTTGTTGTTGTTGTTTATTTGACGTTGTTGTTGTTGTTGTTTATTTGACGTTGTTGTTGTTGTTTATTTGACATTGTTGTTGTTGTTGTTTATTTGACGTTGTTGTTGTTGTTGTTGATTATTTGACATTGTTGTTGTTGTTGTTGACGTTGTTGTTGTTGTTGTTGTTGTTTATTTGATGTTGTTTTAGTTGATGTTGTTTATTTGACGTTGTTGTTGTTTTTTATTTGACGTTATTGTTGTTGACATTGTTGTTGTTGTTGTTTATTTGACGTTGTTTTTGTTATCTGACATTGTTGTTGTTGTTGTATTTGTTGTTGTTGTATTTGTTGTTATTGTATTTGTTGTTGCTTATTTGACGTTGTTGTTATTGTTGTTGTTTATTTGACGTTGTTGTTGTTGTTGTTTATTAGACGTTGTTGTTGTTGTTGTTGTTTATTTGACGTTATTGTTGTTGTTGTTGTTAATTTGATGTTGTTTTAGTTGTTGTTGTTTATTTGACGTTGTTGATGTTGTTGTTTATTTGACATTGTTAATGTTGTTGACGTTGTTGTTGTTGTTGTTGTTTATTTGACGTTGTTGTTGTTGTCGTTGTTTATTTGACGTTGATGTTGTTGTTGTTGTTGTTTATTTGACGTTGTTGTTGTTTATTTGACATTGTTGTTGTTGACGTTGTTGTTGTTGTTGTTGTTGTTTATTTGATGTTGTTTTAGTTGTTGTTGTTTATTTGACGTTGTTGTTGTTGTTTATTTGATGTTGTTTTAGTTGTTGTAGTTTATTTGACGTTGTTGTTGTTGTTTATTTGATGTTGTTTTAGTTGTTGTTGTTTATTTGACGTTGTTGTTGTTGTTGTTGTTTATTTGATGTTGTTTTAGTTGTTGTTTTTTATTTGACGTTGTTGTTGTTTTTTATTTGACGTTGCTATTGTTGACATTGTTGTTGTTGTTGTTTATTTGACGTAGTTGTTGTTATTGACGTTGTTGTTGTTGTTTATTTGACGATTTTGTTGTTGTTGATGTTGTTGTTGTTGTTTTTTATTTGACGTTGTTGTTGTTGCTATTGTTGTTGTTGTTCTTTATTTGATGTTGTTGTTGTTTATTTGACGTTGTTGTTGTTGTTTATTTGACGTTGTTCTTGTTGTTGTTGTTTATTTGACGTTGTTGTTGTTATTTATTTGACGTTGTTGTTGTTGTTATTGTTTATTTGACGTTGTTGTTGTTGTTTATTTGACGTTGTTAATGTTGTTGACGTTGTTGTTGTTGTTTTTGTTATTTATTTGACATTGTTGTTGTTGTTGTTTTTGTTGTTGTTATTGTTGGTGTTGTTGTTGTTTATTTGACGTTGTTGTTGTTGTTGTTGTTTATTTGACGTTGTTGTTGTTGTTGTTTATTTGACGTTGTTAATGTTGTTAACATTGTTGTTCCTGTTGTTTATTTCACGTTGTTGTTGGTGTTATTGTTGTTGTTGTTGTTTATTTGACGTTATTGTAGTTGTTGTTGTTGTTGTTTATTTGACGTTGTTATTGTTGTTGTTGTTGTTGTTTATATGACGTTGTTGTTATTGTATTTGTTATTGTTGTATTTGTTGTTGTTTATTTGACGTTGTTGTTATTGTTGTTTATTAGACGTTATTGTTGTTGTTGTTGTTTATTTGACATTGTTGTTGTTGTTATTTATTTGACGTTGTTGTTGTTGTTGTTATTGTTTATTTGACGTTGTTGTTGTTGTTGTTGTTTATTTGACGTTGTTAATGTTGTTGACGTTGTTGTTGTTGTTGTTTTTGTTATTTATTTGATGTTGTTGTTATTCTTATTGTTGTTGTTGTTGTTGTTTTTGTTGTTGTTCTTGTTGGTGTTGTTGTTGTTTATTTGACGTTGTTGATGTTGTTGTTGTTGTTTATTTGACGTTGTTGTTGTTGTCGTTGTTTATTTGACGTTGATGTTGTTGTTGTTGTTGTTTATTTGACGTTGTTATTGTTTATTTGACATTGTTGTTGTTGACGTTGTTGTTGTTGTTGTTGTTGTTTATTTGACGTTGTTGTTGTTGTTTATTTGATGTTGTTTTAGTTGTTGTAGTTTATTTGACGTTGTTGTTGTTGTTGTTGTTTATTTGATGTTGTTTTAGTTGTTGTTGTTTATTTGACGTTGTTATTGTTTTTTATTTGACGTTGTTGTTGTTGACATTGTTGTTGTTGTTGTTTATTTGACGTAGTTGTTGTTATTGACGTTGTTGTTGTTGTTTATTTGACGATTTTGTTGTTGTTGATGTTGTTGTTGTTGTTTTTTATTTGACATTGTTGTTGTTGTTATTGTTGTTGTTGTTGTTTATTTGACGTTGTTGTTGTTGTTTATTTGACGTTGTTGTTGTTTATTTGACGTTGTTCTTGTTGTTGTTGTTGTTTATTTGACGTTGTTGTTGTTATTTATTTGACGTTGTTGTTGTTGTTGTTATTGTTTATTTGACGTTGTTGTTGTTGTTGTTGTTTATTTGACGTTGTTAATGTTGTTGACGTTGTTGTTGTTGTTTTTGTTATTTATTTGACGTTGTTGTTGTTGTTGTTGTTTTTGTTGTTGTTATTGTTGGTGTTGTTGTTGTTTATTTGACGTTGTTGTTGTTGTTGTTGTTGTTGTTGTTTATTTGATGTTGTTTTTGTTGTTTTTTATTTGACGTTGTTGTTGTTGTTGTTTATTTGACGTTGTTGTTGTTGTTTATTTGACGTTGTTGTTGTTGTTTATTTGACGTTGTTGTTGTTGTTTATTTGACGTTGTTGTTGTTGTTGTTGTTTATTTGATGTTGTTTTAGTTGTTGTTGTTTATTTGACGTTGTTATTGTTTTTTATTTGACGTTATTGTTGTTGAAATTATTGTTGTTGTTGTTTATTTGACGTTGTTAATGTTGTTGACGTTGTTGTTGTTGTTGTTTTTGTTGTTGTTATTGTTGGTGTTGTTGTTGTTTATTTGAGGTTGTTGTTGTTGTTGTTGTTTATTTGACGTTGTTGTTGTTGTTGTTTATTTGATGTTGTTTTTGTTGTTTTTTATTTGACGTTGTTGTTGTTGTTGTTGTTTATTTGACGTTGTTGTTGTTGTTTATTTGACGTTGTTGTTGTTGTTGTTGTTGACGTTGTTGTTGTTGTTGTTTATTTGACGTTGTTATTATTGTTGTTGTTGTTTATATGATGTTGTTGTTGTTGTTGTTTATTTGACGTTGTTGTTGTTGTTGTTATTTATTTTACGTTGTTATTGTTGTTGTTATTTATTTGATGTTGTTGTTGTTATTGTTTATTTGACGTTGTTGTTGTTGTTTTTTTGACATTGTTAATGTTGTTGACGTTGTTGTTGTTGTTGTTTTTGTTATTTATTTGACGTTGTTGTTATTGTTTTTGTTATTTATTTGACGTTGTTGTTGTTGTTATTTTTGTTGTTGTTATTGTTGGTGTTGTTGTTGTTTATTTGACGTTGTTGTTATTGTTGTTTATTTGACGTTGTTGTTATTGTTGTTTATTTGACGTTGTTGTTGTTGTTGTTTATTTGACGTTGTTGTTGTTGTTGTTGTTTATTTGACGTTGTTGTTGTTGATGTTTATTTGACGTTGTTGTTGATGTTGTTGTTGTTTATTTGACGTTGTTGTTGTTGTTGTTTATTTGACGTTGTTGTTGTTGTTGTTGTTTATTTGATGTTGTTTTAGTTGATGTTGTTTATTTGACGTTGTTGTTGTTTTTTATTTGACGTTATTGTTGTTGACATTGTTATTGTTGTTGTTTATTTGACGTTGTTGTTGTTGTTGTTGTTGTTTATTTGACGTTGTTGTTGTTGTTTATTTGACGTTGTTTTTGTTATCTGACGTTGTTGTTGTTGTTGTATTTGTTGTTTCTTATTTGACGTTGTTGTTATTGTTGTTGTTTATTTGACGTTGTTGTTGTTGTTGTTTATTAGACGTTGTTGTTGTTGTTGTTTATTTGACATTGTTGTTGTTGTTATTTATTTGACGTTGTTGTTGTTGTTGTTATTGTTTATTTGACGTTGTTGTTGTTGTTGTTGTTTATTTGACGTTGTTAATGTTGTTGACGTTGTTGTTGTTGTTGTTTTTGTTATTTATTTGATGTTGTTGTTATTCTTATTGTTGTTGTTGTTGTTGTTTTTGTTGTTGTTCTTGTTGGTGTTGTTGTTGTTTATTTGACGTTGTTGATGTTGTTGTTGTTGTTTATTTGACGTTGTTGTTGTTGTCGTTGTTTATTTGACGTTGATGTTGTTGTTGTTGTTGTTTATTTGACGTTGTTATTGTTTATTTGACATTGTTGTTGTTGACGTTGTTGTTGTTGTTGTTGTTGTTTATTTGACGTTGTTGTTGTTGTTTATTTGATGTTGTTTTAGTTGTTGTAGTTTATTTGACGTTGTTGTTGTTGTTGTTGTTTATTTGATGTTGTTTTAGTTGTTGTTGTTTATTTGACGTTGTTATTGTTTTTTATTTGACGTTGTTGTTGTTGACATTGTTGTTGTTGTTGTTTATTTGACGTAGTTGTTGTTATTGACGTTGTTGTTGTTGTTTATTTGACGATTTTGTTGTTGTTGATGTTGTTGTTGTTGTTTTTTATTTGACATTGTTGTTGTTGTTATTGTTGTTGTTGTTGTTTATTTGACGTTGTTGTTGTTGTTTATTTGACGTTGTTGTTGTTTATTTGACGTTGTTCTTGTTGTTGTTGTTGTTTATTTGACGTTGTTGTTGTTATTTATTTGACGTTGTTGTTGTTGTTGTTATTGTTTATTTGACGTTGTTGTTGTTGTTGTTGTTTATTTGACGTTGTTAATGTTGTTGACGTTGTTGTTGTTGTTTTTGTTATTTATTTGACGTTGTTGTTGTTGTTGTTGTTTTTGTTGTTGTTATTGTTGGTGTTGTTGTTGTTTATTTGACGTTGTTGTTGTTGTTGTTGTTGTTGTTGTTTATTTGATGTTGTTTTTGTTGTTTTTTATTTGACGTTGTTGTTGTTGTTGTTTATTTGACGTTGTTGTTGTTGTTTATTTGACGTTGTTGTTGTTGTTTATTTGACGTTGTTGTTGTTGTTTATTTGACGTTGTTGTTGTTGTTGTTGTTTATTTGATGTTGTTTTAGTTGTTGTTGTTTATTTGACGTTGTTATTGTTTTTTATTTGACGTTATTGTTGTTGAAATTATTGTTGTTGTTGTTTATTTGACGTTGTTAATGTTGTTGACGTTGTTGTTGTTGTTGTTTTTGTTGTTGTTATTGTTGGTGTTGTTGTTGTTTATTTGAGGTTGTTGTTGTTGTTGTTGTTTATTTGACGTTGTTGTTGTTGTTGTTTATTTGATGTTGTTTTTGTTGTTTTTTATTTGACGTTGTTGTTGTTGTTGTTGTTTATTTGACGTTGTTGTTGTTGTTTATTTGACGTTGTTGTTGTTGTTGTTGTTGACGTTGTTGTTGTTGTTGTTTATTTGACGTTGTTATTATTGTTGTTGTTGTTTATATGATGTTGTTGTTGTTGTTGTTTATTTGACGTTGTTGTTGTTGTTGTTATTTATTTTACGTTGTTATTGTTGTTGTTATTTATTTGATGTTGTTGTTGTTATTGTTTATTTGACGTTGTTGTTGTTGTTTTTTTGACATTGTTAATGTTGTTGACGTTGTTGTTGTTGTTGTTTTTGTTATTTATTTGACGTTGTTGTTATTGTTTTTGTTATTTATTTGACGTTGTTGTTGTTGTTATTTTTGTTGTTGTTATTGTTGGTGTTGTTGTTGTTTATTTGACGTTGTTGTTATTGTTGTTTATTTGACGTTGTTGTTATTGTTGTTTATTTGACGTTGTTGTTGTTGTTGTTTATTTGACGTTGTTGTTGTTGTTGTTGTTTATTTGACGTTGTTGTTGTTGATGTTTATTTGACGTTGTTGTTGATGTTGTTGTTGTTTATTTGACGTTGTTGTTGTTGTTGTTTATTTGACGTTGTTGTTGTTGTTGTTGTTTATTTGATGTTGTTTTAGTTGATGTTGTTTATTTGACGTTGTTGTTGTTTTTTATTTGACGTTATTGTTGTTGACATTGTTATTGTTGTTGTTTATTTGACGTTGTTGTTGTTGTTGTTGTTGTTTATTTGACGTTGTTGTTGTTGTTTATTTGACGTTGTTTTTGTTATCTGACGTTGTTGTTGTTGTTGTATTTGTTGTTTCTTATTTGACGTTGTTGTTATTGTTGTTGTTTATTTGACGTTGTTGTTGTTGTTGTTTATTAGACGTTGTTGTTGTTGTTGTTTATTTGACGTTGTTGTTGTTGTTGTTAATTTGATGTTGTTTTAGTTGTTGTTGTTTATTTGACGTTGTTGTTGTTGTTGTTGTTTATTTGACGTTGTTAATGTTGTTGACGTTGTTGTTGTTGTTTTTGTTATTTATTTGATGTTGTATTTATTGTTGTTGTTGTTGTTGTTTTTGTTGTTGTTATTGTTGGTGTTGTTGTTGTTTATTTGACATTGTTGTTGTTGTTGTTGTTTATTTGACGTTGTTGTTGTTGTCGTTGTTTATTTGACGTTGATGTTGTTGTTGTTGTTGTTTATTTGACGTTGTTGTTGTTTATTTGACATTGTTGTTGTTGACGTTGTTGTTGTTATTGTTTATTTGACGTTGTTGTTGTTATTTATTTGATGTTGTTTTAGTTGTTGTTGTTTATTTGACGTTGTTGTTGTTGTTGTTTATTTGATGTTGTTTTAGTTGTTGTAGTTTATTTGACGTTGTTGTTGTTGTTTATTTGATGTTGTTTTAGTTGTTGTTGTTTATTTGACGTTGTTGTTGTTGTTGTTTATTTGATGTTGTTTTAGTTGTTGTTGTTTATTTGACGTTGTTGTTGTTTTTTATTTGACGTTGCTATTGTTGACATTGTTGTTGTTGTTGTTTATTTGACGTAGTTGTTGTTATTGACGTTGTTGTTATTGTTTATTTGACGATTTTGTTGTTGTTGATGTTGTTGTTGTTGTTTTTTATTTGACGTTGTTGTTGTTGTTATTGTTGTTGTTGTTCTTTATTTGATGTTGTTGTTGTTGTTTATTTGACGTTGTTGTTGTTGTTGTTTATTTGACACTGTTCTTGTTGTTGTTGTTTATTTGACGTTGTTGTTGTTATTTATTTGACGTTGTTGTTGTTGTTATTGTTTATTTGACGTTGTTGTTGTTGTTTATTTGACGTTGTTAATGTTGTTGACGTTGTTGTTGTTGTTTTTGTTATTTATTTGACGTTGTTGTTGTTGTTGTTTTTGTTTTTGTTTTTGTTGTTGTTGGTGTTGTTGTTGTTTATTTGACGTTGTTGTTGTTGTTTATTTGACGTTGTTGTTGTCGTTTATTTGACGTTGTTGTTGTTTTTTATTTGACGTTGTTGTTGTTATTTGACGTTTTTGTTGTTGTTGTTGTTGTTGTTGTTATTTGACGTTGTTATTGTCGTTGTTGTTGTTTATTTGATGTTGTTGTTGTTGTTTATTTGACGTTGTTTTTGTTATTTGACGTTGTTGTTGTTGTTGTTTATTTGATGTTGTTTTAGTTGTTATTGTTTATTTGACGTTGTTGTTGTTGTTGTTGTTTATTTGACTTTGTTAATGTTGTTGATGTTGTTGTTGTTGTTTTTTGTTATTTATTTGACGTTGTTGTTGTTGTTGTTGTTGTTTTTGTTGTTGTTTATTGTTGGTGTTGTTGTTGTTTATTTGACGTTGTTGTTGTTGTTGTTGTTGTTGTTTATTTGACGTTGTTGTTGTTGTTTATTTGACGTTGTTGTTGTTGTTGTTTATTTGACATTGTTGTTGTTATTGTTGTTGTTGACGTTGTTGTTGTTGTTTATTTGACATTGTTGTTGTTTATTTGATGTTGTTTTAGTTGTTGTTGTTTATTTGTTGTTGTTGTTGTTGTTGTTTATTTGATGTTGTTTTAGTTGTTGTTGTTTATTTGACGTTGTTGTTTTTTATTTGACGTTGTTGTTGTTGACATTGTTGTTGTTGTTATTTATTTGACGTAGTTTTTGTTATTGACGTTGTTGTTCTTGTTGTTTATTTGACGTTTTTGTTGTTGTTGATGTTGTTGTTGTTGTTTTTTATTTGACGTTGTTGTTGTTGTTGTTTATTTGACGTTGTTGTTGTTGTTATTTGACGTTGTTGTTGTTGACATTGTTGTTGTTGTTGTTTATTTGACGTTGTTGTTGTTGTTGTTTATTTGATGTCGTTTTAGTTGTTGTTGTTTATTTGACGTTGTTGTTGTTGTTGTTTATTTGACGTTGTTAATGTTGTTGACGTTGTTGTTGTTGTTGTTTTTGGTTATTTATTTGACGTTGTTGTTGTTGTTGTTGTTGTTTTTGTTGTTGTTATTGTTGGTGTTGTTGTTGTTTATTTGACGTTGTTGTTGTTAATGTTTATTTGACGTTGTTGTTGTTGTTGTTTATATGACGTTGTTGTTGTTGTTTATTTGACATTGTTGTTGTTATTGTTGTTGTTGACGTTGTTGTTGTTGTTTATTTGACATTGTTGTTGTTTATTTGATGTTGTTTTAGTTGTTGTTGTTTATTTGTTGTTGTTGTTGTTGTTTATTTGATGTTGTTTTAGTTGTTGTTGTTTATTTGACGTTGTTGTTTTTTATTTGACATTGTTGTTGTTGACATTGTTGTTGTTGTTCTTGTTGTTTATTTGACGTTTTTGTTGTTGTTGATGTTGTTGTTGTTGTTTTTTATTTGACGTTGTTGTTGTTGTTGTTGTTTATTTGACGTTGTTGTTGTTGTTATTTGACGTCGTTGTTGTTGACATTGTTGTTGTTGTTGTTGTTGTTTATTTGACGTTGTTGTTGTTGTTGTTTATTTGACGTAGTTGTTGTTATTGACGTTGTTGTTGTTGTTGTTTATTTGACGTTTTTGTTGTTGTTGATGTTGTTGTTGTTATTTATTTGACGTTGTTGTTGTTGTTATTTATTTGACGTTGTTGTTGTTGTTATTTATTTGACGTTGTTGTTGTTGTTGTTATTTATTTAATGTTGTTGTTGTTATTGTCTATTTGACATTGTTCTTGTTGTTGTTGTTTTTTTGACGTTGTTAATGTTGTTGACGTTGTTGTTGTTGTTTTTGTTATTTATTTGACGTTGTTGTTGTTGTTATTTTTGTTGTTGTTATTGTTGGTGTTGTTGTTGTTTATTTGACGTTGTTGTTGTTGTTGTTGTTGTTGTTGTTGTTTATTTGACGTTGTTGTTGTTGTTGTTGTTGTTGTTTATTTGACGTTGTTGTTGTTGTTTATTTGACGTTGTTGTTGTTGTTGTTTATTTGACGTTGTTGTTGTTGTTGTTTATTTGACGTTGTTGTTGTTGTTTATTTGACATTGTTGTTGTTGTTGTTTATTTGACGTTGTTGTTGTTGTTGTTGATTATTTGACATTGTTGTTGTTGTTGTTGACGTTGTTGTTGTTGTTGTTGTTGTTTATTTGATGTTGTTTTAGTTGATGTTGTTTATTTGACGTTGTTGTTGTTTTTTATTTGACGTTATTGTTGTTGACATTGTTGTTGTTGTTGTTTATTTGACGTTGTTTTTGTTATCTGACATTGTTGTTGTTGTTGTATTTGTTGTTGTTGTATTTGTTGTTATTGTATTTGTTGTTGCTTATTTGACGTTGTTGTTATTGTTGTTGTTTATTTGACGTTGTTGTTGTTGTTGTTTATTAGACGTTGTTGTTGTTGTTGTTGTTTATTTGACGTTATTGTTGTTGTTGTTGTTAATTTGATGTTGTTTTAGTTGTTGTTGTTTATTTGACGTTGTTGATGTTGTTGTTTATTTGACATTGTTAATGTTGTTGACGTTGTTGTTGTTGTTGTTTATTTGACGTTGTTGTTGTTGTCGTTGTTTATTTGACGTTGATGTTGTTGTTGTTGTTGTTTATTTGACGTTGTTGTTGTTTATTTGACATTGTTGTTGTTGACGTTGTTGTTGTTGTTGTTGTTGTTTATTTGATGTTGTTTTAGTTGTTGTTGTTTATTTGACGTTGTTGTTGTTGTTTATTTGATGTTGTTTTAGTTGTTGTAGTTTATTTGACGTTGTTGTTGTTGTTTATTTGATGTTGTTTTAGTTGTTGTTGTTTATTTGACGTTGTTGTTGTTGTTGTTGTTTATTTGATGTTGTTTTAGTTGTTGTTTTTTATTTGACGTTGTTGTTGTTTTTTATTTGACGTTGCTATTGTTGACATTGTTGTTGTTGTTGTTTATTTGACGTAGTTGTTGTTATTGACGTTGTTGTTGTTGTTTATTTGACGATTTTGTTGTTGTTTATGTTGTTGTTGTTGTTTTTTATTTGACGTTGTTGTTGTTGCTATTGTTGTTGTTGTTCTTTATTTGATGTTGTTGTTGTTTATTTGACGTTGTTGTTGTTGTTTATTTGACGTTGTTCTTGTTGTTGTTGTTTATTTGACGTTGTTGTTGTTATTTATTTGACGTTGTTGTTGTTGTTATTGTTTATTTGACGTTGTTGTTGTTGTTTATTTGACGTTGTTAATGTTGTTGACGTTGTTGTTGTTGTTTTTGTTATTTATTTGACATTGTTGTTGTTGTTGTTTTTGTTGTTGTTATTGTTGGTGTTGTTGTTGTTTATTTGACGTTGTTGTTGTTGTTGTTGTTTATTTGACGTTGTTGTTGTTGTTGTTTATTTGACGTTGTTAATGTTGTTAACATTGTTGTTCCTGTTGTTTATTTCACGTTGTTGTTGGTGTTATTGTTGTTGTTGTTGTTTATTTGACGTTATTGTAGTTGTTGTTGTTGTTGTTTATTTGACGTTGTTATTGTTGTTGTTGTTGTTGTTTATATGACGTTGTTGTTATTGTATTTGTTATTGTTGTATTTGTTGTTGTTTATTTGACGTTGTTGTTATTGTTGTTTATTAGACGTTATTGTTGTTGTTGTTGTTTATTTGACATTGTTGTTGTTGTTATTTATTTGACGTTGTTGTTGTTGTTGTTATTGTTTATTTGACGTTGTTGTTGTTGTTGTTGTTTATTTGACGTTGTTAATGTTGTTGACGTTGTTGTTGTTGTTGTTTTTGTTATTTATTTGATGTTGTTGTTATTCTTATTGTTGTTGTTGTTGTTGTTTTTGTTGTTGTTCTTGTTGGTGTTGTTGTTGTTTATTTGACGTTGTTGATGTTGTTGTTGTTGTTTATTTGACGTTGTTGTTGTTGTCGTTGTTTATTTGACGTTGATGTTGTTGTTGTTGTTGTTTATTTGACGTTGTTATTGTTTATTTGACATTGTTGTTGTTGACGTTGTTGTTGTTGTTGTTGTTGTTTATTTGACGTTGTTGTTGTTGTTTATTTGATGTTGTTTTAGTTGTTGTAGTTTATTTGACGTTGTTGTTGTTGTTGTTGTTTATTTGATGTTGTTTTAGTTGTTGTTGTTTATTTGACGTTGTTATTGTTTTTTATTTGACGTTGTTGTTGTTGACATTGTTGTTGTTGTTGTTTATTTGACGTAGTTGTTGTTATTGACGTTGTTGTTGTTGTTTATTTGACGATTTTGTTGTTGTTGATGTTGTTGTTGTTGTTTTTTATTTGACATTGTTGTTGTTGTTATTGTTGTTGTTGTTGTTTATTTGACGTTGTTGTTGTTGTTTATTTGACGTTGTTGTTGTTTATTTGACGTTGTTCTTGTTGTTGTTGTTGTTTATTTGACGTTGTTGTTGTTATTTATTTGACGTTGTTGTTGTTGTTGTTATTGTTTATTTGACGTTGTTGTTGTTGTTGTTGTTTATTTGACGTTGTTAATGTTGTTGACGTTGTTGTTGTTGTTTTTGTTATTTATTTGACGTTGTTGTTGTTGTTGTTGTTTTTGTTGTTGTTATTGTTGGTGTTGTTGTTGTTTATTTGACGTTGTTGTTGTTGTTGTTGTTGTTGTTGTTTATTTGATGTTGTTTTTGTTGTTTTTTATTTGACGTTGTTGTTGTTGTTGTTTATTTGACGTTGTTGTTGTTGTTTATTTGACGTTGTTGTTGTTGTTTATTTGACGTTGTTGTTGTTGTTTATTTGACGTTGTTGTTGTTGTTGTTGTTTATTTGATGTTGTTTTAGTTGTTGTTGTTTATTTGACGTTGTTATTGTTTTTTATTTGACGTTATTGTTGTTGAAATTATTGTTGTTGTTGTTTATTTGACGTTGTTAATGTTGTTGACGTTGTTGTTGTTGTTTTTGTTATTTATTTGACGTTGTTGTTGTTGTTGTTTTTGTTGTTGTTATTGTTGGTGTTGTTGTTGTTTATTTGAGGTTGTTGTTGTTGTTGTTTATTTGACGTTGTTGTTGTTGTTGTTTATTTGATGTTGTTTTTGTTGTTTTTTATTTGACGTTGTTGTTGTTGTTGTTGTTTATTTGACGTTGTTGTTGTTGTTTATTTGACGTTGTTGTTGTTGTTGTTGTTGACGTTGTTGTTGTTGTTGTTTATTTGACGTTGTTGTTGTTGTTGTTGTTTATTTGATGTTGTTTTAGTTGTTGTTGTTTATTTGACGTTGTTGTTGTTTTTTATTTGACGTTGCTATTGTTGACATTGTTGTTGTTGTTGTTTATTTGACGTAGTTGTTGTTATTGACGTTGTTGTTGTTGTTTATTTGACGATTTTGTTGTTGTTGATGTTGTTGTTGTTGTTTTTTATTTGACGTTGTTGTTGTTGTTATTGTTGTTATTGTTCTTTATTTGATATTGTTGTTGTTGTTTATTTGACGTTGTTGTTGTTGTTTATTTGACACTGTTATTGTTGTTGTTGTTTATTTGACGTTGTTGTTGTTATTTATTTGACGTTGTTGTTGTTGTTATTGTTTATTTGACGTTGTTGTTGTTGTTGTTGTTTATTTGACGTTGTTAATGTTGTTGACGTTGTTGTTGTTGTTTTTGTTATTTATTTGACGTTGTTGTTGTTGTTGTTTTTGTTTTTGTTGTTGTTGGTGTTGTTGTTGTTTATTTGACGTTGTTGTTGTTGTTGTTTATTTGACGTTGTTGTTGTTGTTTATTTGACGTTGTTAATGTTGTTAATGTTGTTAACGTTGTTGTTCCTGTTGTTTATTTCACGTTGTTGTTGGTGTTATTGTTGTTGCTGTTGTTTATTTGACGTTATTGTAGTTGTTGTTGTTGTTTATTTGACGTTGTAATTGTTGTTGTTGTTGTTTATATGACGTTGTTGTTGTTGACGTTGTTGTTGTTGTTATTGTTTATTTAACGTTGTTGTTGTTGTTTATTTGACGTTGTTGTTGTTGTTGTTATTTATTTGACATTGTTGTTGTTGTTATTTATTTGACGTTGTTGTTGTTGTTGTTGTTATTGTTTATTTGACGTTGTTGTTGTTGTTGTTGTTGTTGTTTATTTGACGTTGTTAATGTTGTTGACGTTGTTGTTGTTGTTTTTGTTATTTATTTGACGTTGTTGTTGTTGTTGTTATTTTTGTTGTTGTTATTGTTGGTGTTGTTGTTGTTTATTTGACGTTGTTGTTGTTGTTGTTCTTTTGACGTTGTTGTTGTTGTTTATTTGACGTTGTTGTTGTTGTTTATTTAACGTTGTTGTTGTTGTTGTTGTTTATTTGATGTTGTTTTAGTTGTTGTTGTTTATTTGACGTTGTTGTTGTTTTTTATTTGACGTTATTGTTGTTGACATTGTTGTTGTTGTTGTTTATTTGACGTTGTTGTTGTTGTTGTTTATTTGACGTAGTTGTTGTTATTGACGTTGTTGTTGTTGTTGTTGTTTATTTGACGTTTTTGTTGTTGTTGATGTTGTTGTTGTTGTTGTTTTTTATTTGACGTTGTTGTTGTTATTTGACGTTTTTGTTGTTGTTGTTGTTGTTGTTGTTATTTGACGTTGTTATTGTCGTTGTTGTTGTTTATTTGACGTTGTTGTTGTTGTTGTTTATTTGACGTTGTTTTTGTTATTTGACGTTATTGTTGTTGTTGTTGTTGTTTATTTGATGTTGTTTTAGTTGTTATTGTTTATTTGACGTTGTTCTTGTTGTTGTTGTTGTTGTTTATTTGACTTTGTTAATGTTGTTGATGTTGTTGTTGTTGTTTTTTGTTATTTATTTGACGTTGTTGTTGTTGTTGTTGTTTTTGTTGTTGTTTATTATTGGTGTTGTTGTTGTTTATTTGACGTTGTTGGTGTTGTTGTTGTTTATTTGACGTTGTTGTTGTTGTTTATTTGACGTTGTTGTTGTTGTTTATTTGACATTGTTGTTGTTATTGTTGTTGTTGACGTTGTTGTTGTTGTTTATTTGACATTGTTGTTGTTTATTTGATGTTGTTTTAGTTGTTGTTGTTTATTTGTTGTTGTTGTTGTTGTTGTTTATTTGATGTTGTTTTAGTTGTTGTTGTTTATTTGACGTTGTTGTTTTTTATTTGACGTTGTTGTTGTTGACATTGTTGTTGTTGTTATTTATTTGACGTAGTTTTTGTTATTGACGTTGTTGTTCTTGTTGTTTATTTGACGTTTTTGTTGTTGTTGATGTTGTTGTTGTTGTTTTTTATTTGAGGTTGTTGTTGTTGTTGTTGTTTATTTGACGTTGTTGTTGTTGTTATTTGACGTCGTTGTTGTTGACATTGTTGTTGTTGTTGTTGTTTATTTGACGTTGTTGTTGTTGTTGTTGTTTATTTGATGTTGTTTTAGTTGTTGTTGTTTATTTGACGTTGTTGTTGTTATTGTTGTTTATTTGACGTTGTTAATGTTGTTGACGTTGTTGTTGTTGTTGTTGTTTTTTGTTATTTATTTGACGTTGTTGTTGTTGTTGTTGTTGTTTTTGTTGTTGTTATTGTTGGTGTTGTTGTTGTTTATTTGAGGTTGTTGTTGTTGTTGTTTATTTGACGTTGTTGTTGTTGTTGTTTATTTGATGTTGTTTTTGTTGTTTTTTATTTGACGTTGTTGTTGTTGTTGTTGTTTATTTGACGTTGTTGTTGTTGTTTATTTGACGTTGTTGTTGTTGTTGTTGTTGACGTTGTTGTTGTTGTTGTTTATTTGACGTTGTTGTTGTTGTTGTTTATTTGACGTTGTTGTTGTTGTTGTTGTTTATTTGATGTTGTTTTAGTTGTTGTTGTTTATTTGACGTTGTTGTTGTTTTTTATTTGACGTTGCTATTGTTGACATTGTTGTTGTTGTTGTTTATTTGACGTAGTTGTTGTTATTGACGTTGTTGTTGTTGTTTATTTGACGATTTTGTTGTTGTTGATGTTGTTGTTGTTGTTGTTTTTTATTTGACGTTGTTGTTGTTGTTATTGTTGTTATTGTTCTTTATTTGATATTGTTGTTGTTGTTTATTTGACGTTGTTGTTGTTGTTTATTTGACACTGTTATTGTTGTTGTTGTTTATTTGACGTTGTTGTTGTTATTTATTTGACGTTGTTGTTGTTGTTATTGTTTATTTGACGTTGTTGTTGTTGTTGTTGTTTATTTGACGTTGTTAATGTTGTTGACGTTGTTGTTGTTGTTTTTGTTATTTATTTGACGTTGTTGTTGTTGTTGTTTTTGTTTTTGTTGTTGTTGGTGTTGTTGTTGTTTATTTGACGTTGTTGTTGTTGTTGTTTATTTGACGTTGTTGTTGTTGTTTATTTGACGTTGTTAATGTTGTTAATGTTGTTAACGTTGTTGTTCCTGTTGTTTATTTCACGTTGTTGTTGGTGTTATTGTTGTTGCTGTTGTTTATTTGACGTTATTGTAGTTGTTGTTGTTGTTTATTTGACGTTGTAATTGTTGTTGTTGTTGTTTATATGACGTTGTTGTTGTTGACGTTGTTGTTGTTGTTATTGTTTATTTAACGTTGTTGTTGTTGTTTATTTGACGTTGTTGTTGTTGTTGTTATTTATTTGACATTGTTGTTGTTGTTATTTATTTGACGTTGTTGTTGTTGTTGTTGTTATTGTTTATTTGACGTTGTTGTTGTTGTTGTTGTTGTTGTTGTTTATTTGACGTTGTTAATGTTGTTGACGTTGTTGTTGTTGTTTTTGTTATTTATTTGACGTTGTTGTTGTTGTTGTTGTTATTTTTGTTGTTGTTATTGTTGGTGTTGTTGTTGTTTATTTGACGTTGTTGTTGTTGTTGTTCTTTTGACGTTGTTGTTGTTGTTGTTTATTTGACGTTGTTGTTGTTGTTTATTTAACATTGTTGTTGTTGTTGTTGTTTATTTGATGTTGTTTTAGTTGTTGTTGTTTATTTGACGTTGTTGTTGTTTTTTATTTGACGTTATTGTTGTTGACATTGTTGTTGTTGTTGTTTATTTGACGTTGTTGTTGTTGTTGTTTATTTGACGTAGTTGTTGTTATTGACGTTGTTGTTGTTGTTGTTGTTTATTTGACGTTTTTGTTGTTGTTGATGTTGTTGTTGTTGTTGTTTTTTATTTGACGTTGTTGTTGTTATTTGACGTTTTTGTTGTTGTTGTTGTTGTTGTTATTTGACGTTGTTATTGTCGTTGTTGTTGTTTATTTGACGTTGTTGTTGTTGTTGTTTATTTGACGTTGTTTTTGTTATTTGACGTTATTGTTGTTGTTGTTGTTGTTTATTTGATGTTGTTTTAGTTGTTATTGTTTATTTGACGTTGTTCTTGTTGTTGTTGTTGTTGTTTATTTGACTTTGTTAATGTTGTTGATGTTGTTGTTGTTGTTTTTTGTTATTTATTTGACGTTGTTGTTGTTGTTGTTGTTTTTGTTGTTGTTTATTATTGGTGTTGTTGTTGTTTATTTGACGTTGTTGGTGTTGTTGTTGTTTATTTGACGTTGTTGTTGTTGTTTATTTGACGTTGTTGTTGTTGTTTATTTGACATTGTTGTTGTTATTGTTGTTGTTGACGTTGTTGTTGTTGTTTATTTGACATTGTTGTTGTTTATTTGATGTTGTTTTAGTTGTTGTTGTTTATTTGTTGTTGTTGTTGTTGTTGTTTATTTGATGTTGTTTTAGTTGTTGTTGTTTATTTGACGTTGTTGTTTTTTATTTGACGTTGTTGTTGTTGACATTGTTGTTGTTGTTATTTATTTGACGTAGTTTTTGTTATTGACGTTGTTGTTCTTGTTGTTTATTTGACGTTTTTGTTGTTGTTGATGTTGTTGTTGTTGTTTTTTATTTGAGGTTGTTGTTGTTGTTGTTGTTTATTTGACGTTGTTGTTGTTGTTATTTGACGTCGTTGTTGTTGACATTGTTGTTGTTGTTGTTGTTTATTTGACGTTGTTGTTGTTGTTGTTGTTTATTTGATGTTGTTTTAGTTGTTGTTGTTTATTTGACGTTGTTGTTGTTATTGTTGTTTATTTGACGTTGTTAATGTTGTTGACGTTGTTGTTGTTGTTGTTGTTTTTTGTTATTTATTTGACGTTGTTGTTGTTGTTGTTGTTGTTTTTGTTGTTGTTATTGTTGGTGTTGTTGTTGTTAATTTGACGTTGTTGTTGTTAATGTTTATTTGACGTTGTTGTTGTTGTTGTTGTTTATATGACGTTATTGTTATTGTTTATTTGACATTGTTGTTGTTATTGTTGTTGTTGACGTTGTTGTTGTTGTTTATTTGACATTGTTGTTGTTTATTTGATGTTGTTTTAGTTGTTGTTGTTTATTTGTTGTTGTTGTTGTTGTTGTTTATTTGATGTTGTTTTAGTTGTTGTTGTTTATTTGACGTTGTTGTTTTTTATTTGACGTTGTTGTTGTTGACATTGTTGTTGTTGTTCTTGTTGTTTATTTGACATTTTTGTTGTTGTTGATGTTGTTGTTGTTGTTTTTTATTTGACGTTGTTGTTGTTGTTATTGTTTATTTGACGTTGTTGTTGTTGTTGTTATTTGACGTCGTTGTTGTTGACATTGTTGTTGTTGTTGTTGTTTATTTGACGTTGTTGTTGTTGTTTATTTGACGTAGTTGTTGTTATTGACGTTGTTGTTGTTGTTGTTGTTTATTTGACGTTTTTGTTGTTGTTGATGTTGTTGTTGTTATTTATTTGACGTTGTTGTTGTTGTTGTTATTTATTTGACGTTGTTGTTGTTGTTGTTATTTATTTAATGTTGTTGTTGTTGTTATTGTCTATTTGACATTGTTGTTGTTGTTGTTGTTTTTTTTTGACGTTGTTAATGTTGTTGACGTTGTTGTTGTTGTTTTTGTTATTTATTTGACGTTGTTGTTGTTGGTTTTATTTTTGTTGTTGTTATTGTTGGTGTTGTTGTTGTTTATTTGACGTTGTTGTTGTTGTTGTTGTTTATTTGACGTTGTTGTTGTTGTTGTTGTTTATTTGACGTTGTTGTTGTTGTTTATTTGACGTTGTTATTGTTGTTGTTTATTTGACGTTATTGTTGTTGTTGTTTATTTGACGTTGTTGTTGTTGTTGTTGTTGATTATTTGACATTGTTGTTGTTGTTGACGTTGTTGTTGTTTATTATTTGACGTTGTTGTTGTTGTTGTTGTTTATTTGATGTTGTTTTAGTTGATGTTGTTTATTTGACGTTGTTGTTGTTTTTTATTTGACGTTATTGTTGTTGACATTGTTGTTGTTGTTGTTTATTTGACGTTGTTGTTGTTGTTGTTTATTTGACGTTGTTGTTGTTTATTTGACGTTGTTTTTGTTATCTGACATTGCTGTTGTTGTTGTATTTGTTGTTGTTGTATTTGTTGTTGCTTATTTGACGTTGTTGTTTATTTGACGTTGTTGTTGTTGTTGTTTATTAGACGTTGTTGTTGTTGTTGTTGTTTATTTGACGTTATTGTTGTTGTTGTTGTTGTTGTTAATTTGATGTTGTTTTAGTTGTTGTTGTTTATTTGACGTTGTTGTTGTTGTTGTTTATTTGACATTGTTAATGTTGTTGACGTTGTTGTTGTTGTTGTTGTTTATTTGATGTTGTTGTTGTTGTTGTTGTTTATTTGACGTTGTTGTTGTTGTTGTTGTTGTTGTTTATTTGACGTTGTTGTTGTTTATTTGACATTGTTGTTGTTGACGTTGTTGTTGTTGTTGTTTACTTGACGTTGTTGTTGTTGTTTATTTGATGTTGTTTTAGTTGTTGTTGTTGTTTATTTGACGTTGTTGTTGTTTATTTGGCATTGTTGTTGTTGACGTTGTTGTTGTTGTTGTTTATTTGACGTTGTTGTTGTTGTTTATTTGATGTTGTTTTAGTTGTTGTTGTTTATTTGACGTTGTTGTTGTTGTTTATTTGATGTTGTTTTAGTTGTTGTAGTTTATTTGACGTTGTTGTTGTTGTTTATTTGATGTTGTTTTAGTTGTTGTTGTTTATTTGACGTTGTTGTTGTTGTTTATTTGATGTTGTTTTAGTTGTTGTTGTTTATTTGACGTTGTTGTTGTTTTTTATTTGACGTTGCTATTGTTGACATTGTTGTTGTTGTTGTTTATTTGACGTAGTTGTTGTTATTGACGTTGTTGTTGTTGTTTATTTGACGATTTTGTTGTTGTTGATGTTGTTGTTGTTGTTTTTTATTTGACGTTGTTGTTGTTGTTATTGTTGTTGTTGTTCTTTATTTGATGTTGTTGTTGTTGTTTATTTGACGTTGTTGTTGTTGTTTATTTGACACTGTTATTGTTGTTGTTGTTTATTTGACGTTGTTGTTGTTATTTATTTGACGTTGTTGTTGTTGTTATTGTTTATTTGACGTTGTTGTTGTTGTTTATTTGACGTTGTTAATGTTGTTGACGTTGTTGTTGTTGTTTTTGTTATTTATTTGACGTTGTTGTTGTTGTTGTTTTTGTTTTTGTTGTTGTTGGTGTTGTTGTTGTTTATTTGACGTTGTTGTTGTTGTTGTTTATTTGACGTTGTTGTTGTTGTTTATTTGACGTTGTTAATGTTGTTAATGTTGTTAACGTTGTTGTTCCTGTTGTTTATTTCACGTTGTTGTTGGTGTTATTGTTGTTGCTGTTGTTTATTTGACGTTATTGTAGTTGTTGTTGTTGTTTATTTGGCGTTGTTATTGTTGTTGTTGTTGTTTATATGATGTTGTTGTTGTTGACGTTGTTGTTGTTGTTATTGTTTATTTAACGTTGTTGTTGTTGTTTATTTGACGCTGTTGTTGTTGTTGTTATTTATTTGACATTGTTGTTGTAGTTATTTATTTGACGTTGTTGTTGTTGTTGTTATTGTTTATTTGACGTTGTTGTTGTTGTTGTTGTTTATTTGACGTTGTTAATGTTATTGACGTTGTTGTTGTTGTTTTTGTTATTTATTTGACGTTGTTGTTGTTGTTATTTTTGTTGTTGTTATTGTTGGTGTTGTTGTTGTTTATTTGACGTTGTTGTTGTTGTTTATTTGACGTTGTTGTTGTTGTTTATTTGACGTTGTTGTTGTTGTTTATTTAACGTTGTTGTTGTTGTTGTTGTTGTTTATTTGATGTTGTTTTAGTTGTTGTTGTTTATTTGACGTTGTTGTTGTTTTTTATTTGACGTTATTGTTGTTGACATTGTTGTTGTTGTTGTTTATTTGACGTTGTTGTTGTTGTTTATTTGACGTAGTTGTTGTTATTGACGTTTTTGTTGTTGTTGTTGTTTATTTGACGTTTTTGTTGTTGTTGATGTTGTTGTTGTTGTTGTTTTTTATTTGACGTTGTTGTTGTTATTTGACGTTTTTGTTGTTGTTGTTGTTGTTGTTGTTATTTGACGTTGTTATTGTCGTTGTTGTTGTTTATTTGACGTTGTTGTTGTTGTTTATTTGACGTTGTTTTTGTTATTTGACGTTGTTGTTGTTGTTGTTGTTTATTTGATGTTGTTTTAGTTGTTATTGTTTATTTGACGTTGTTGTTGTTGTTTATTTAAATTTGTTAATGTTGTTGATGTTGTTGTTGTTGTTTTTTGTTATTTATTTGACGTTGTTGTTGTTGTTGTTTTTGTTGTTGTTTATTGTTGGTGTTGTTGTTGTTTATTTGACGTTGTTGTTGTTGTTGTTGTTTATTTGACGTTGTTGTTGTTGTTGTTTATTTGACGTTGTTGTTGTTGTTTATTTGACATTGTTGTTGTTATTGTTGTTGTTGACGTTGTTGTTGTTGTTTATTTGACATTGTTGTTGTTTATTTGATGTTGTTTTAGTTGTTGTTGTTTATTTGTTGTTGTTGTTGTTGTTGTTGTTTATTTGATGTTGTTTTAGTTGTTGTTGTTTATTTGACGTTGTTGTTTTTTATTTGACGTTGTTGTTGTTGACATTGTTGTTGTTGTTATTTATTTGACGTAGTTTTTGTTATTGACGTTGTTGTTCTTGTTGTTTATTTGACGTTTTTGTTGTTGTTGATGTTGTTGTTGTTGTTTTTTATTTGACGTTGTTGTTGTTGTTGTTGTTTATTTGACGTTGTTGTTGTTGTTATTTGACGTCGTTGTTGTTGACATTGTTGTTGTTGTTGTTGTTTATTTGACGTTGTTGTTGTTGTTGTTTATTTGATGTTGTTTTAGTTGTTGTTGTTTATTTGACGTTGTTGTTGTTATTGTTGTTTATTTGACGTTGTTAATGTTGTTGACGTTGTTGTTGTTGTTGTTTTTTGTTATTTATTTGACGTTGTTGTTGTTGTTGTTGTTTTTGTTGTTGTTATTGTTGGTGTTGTTGTTGTTTATTTGACGTTGTTGTTGTTAATGTTTATTTGACGTTGTTGTTGTTGTTGTTTATATGACGTTGTTGTTGTTGTTTATTTGACATTGTTGTTGTTATTGTTGTTGTTGACGTTGTTGTTGTTGTTTATTTGACATTGTTGTTGTTTATTTGATGTTGTTTTAGTTGTTGTTGTTTATTTGTTGTTGTTGTTGTTGTTGTTTATTTGATGTTGTTTTAGTTGTTGTTGTTTATTTGACGTTGTTGTTTTTTATTTGGCGTTGTTGTTGTTGACATTGTTGTTGTTGTTCTTGTTGTTTATTTGACGTTTTTGTTGTTGTTGATGTTGTTGTTGTTTTTTTTTATTTGACGTTGTTGTTGTTGTTGTTGTTTATTTGACGTTGTTGTTGTTGTTGTTATTTGACGTCGTTGTTGTTGACATTGTTGTTGTTGTTGTTGTTTATTTGACGTTGTTGTTGTTGTTTATTTGACGTAGTTTTTGTTATTGACGTTGTTGTTGTTGTTGTTTATTTGACGTTTTTGTTGTTGTTGATGTTGTTGTTGTTATTTATTTGACGTTGTTGTTGTTGTTGTTATTTATTTGACGTTGTTGTTGTTGTTGTTGTTATTTATTTAATGTTGTTGTTGTTGTTATTGTCTATTTGACATTGTTGTTGTTGTTGTTTTTTTTTGACGTTGTTAATGTTGTTGACGTTGTTGTTGTTGTTTTTGTTATTTATTTGACGTTGTTGTTGTTGTTGTTATTTTTGTTGTTGTTATTGTTGGTGTTGTTGTTGTTTATTTGACGTTGTTGTTGTTGTTGTTGTTTATTTGACGTTGTTGTTGTTGTTGTTGTTTATTTGACGTTGTTGTTGTTGTTTATTTGACGTTGTTGTTGTTGTTGTTTATTTGACGTTGTTGTTGTTGTTGTTGTTTATTTGACGTTGTTGATGTTGTTGTTGTTGATTATTTGACATTGTTGTTGTTGTTGTTGACGTTGTTGTTGTTTATTATTTGACGTTGTTGTTGTTGTTGTTTATTTGATGTTGTTTTAGTTGATGTTGTTTATTTGACGTTGTTGTTGTTTTTTATTTGACGTTATTGTTGTTGACATTGTTGTTGTTGTTGTTGTTTATTTGACGTTGTTGTTGTTTATTTGACGTTGTTTTTGTTATCTGACATTGTTGTTGTTGTTGTATTTGTTGTTGTTGTATTTGTTGTTGCTTATTTGACGTTGTTGTTATTGTTGTTGTTTATTTGACGTTGTTGTTGTTGTTGTTTATTAGACGTTGTTGTTGTTGTTGTTGTTTATTTGACGTTATTGTTGTTGTTGTTGTTGTTAATTTGATGTTGTTTTAGTTGTTGTTGTTTATTTGACGTTGTTGTTGTTGTTGTTTATTTGACATTGTTAATGTTGTTGACGTTGTTGTTGTTGTTGTTGTTTATTTGACGTTGTTGTTGTTGTCGTTGTTTATTTGACGTTGATGTTGTTGTTGTTGTTGTTTATTTGACGTTGTTGTTGTTTATTTGACATTGTTGTTGTTGACGTTGTTGTTGTTGTTGTTTATTTGACGTTGTTGTTGTTGTTTATTTGATGTTGTTTTAGTTGTTGTTGTTTATTTGACGTTGTTGTTGTTTATTTGACATTGTTGTTGTTGACGTTGTTGTTGTTGTTGTTTATTTGACGTTGTTGTTGTTGTTTATTTGATGTTGTTCTAGTTGTTGTTGTTTATTTGACGTTGTTGTTGTTGTTTATTTGATGTTGTTTTAGTTGTTGTAGTTTATTTGACGTTGTTGTTGTTGTTTATTTGATGTTGTTTTAGTTGTTGTTGTTTATTTGACGTTGTTGTTGTTGTTGTTTATTTGATGTTGTTTTAGTTGTTGTTGTTTATTTGACGTTGTTGTTGTTTTTTATTTGACGTTGCTATTGTTGACATTGTTGTTGTTGTTGTTTATTTGACGTAGTTGTTGTTATTGACGTTGTTGTTGTTGTTTATTTGACGATTTTGTTGTTGTTGATGTTGTTGTTGTTGTTTTTTATTTGACGTTGTTGTTGTTGTTATTGTTGTTGTTGTTCTTTATTTGATGTTGTTGTTGTTGTTTATTTGACGTTGTTGTTGTTGTTTATTTGACACTGTTATTGTTGTTGTTGTTTATTTGACGTTGTTGTTGTTATTTATTTGACGTTGTTGTTGTTGTTATTGTTTATTTGACGTTGTTGTTGTTGTTTATTTGACGTTGTTAATGTTGTTGACGTTGTTGTTGTTGTTGTTGTTGTTTTATTTGACGTTGTTGTTGTTGTTGTTTATTTGACGTTGTTGTTGTTGACGTTGTTGTTGTTGTTATTGTTTATTTAACGTTGTTGTTGTTATTTATTTGACGTTGTTGTTGTTGTTGTTTTTGTTTTTGTTGTTGTTGGTGTTGTTGTTGTTTATTTGACGTTGTTGTTGTTGTTGTTTATTTGACGTTGTTGTTGTTGTTTATTTGACGTTGTTAATGTTGTTAATGTTGTTAACGTTGTTGTTCCTGTTGTTTATTTCACGTTGTTGTTGGTGTTATTGTTGTTGCTGTTGTTTATTTGACGTTATTGTAGTTGTTGTTGTTGTTTATTTGATGTTGTTATTGTTGTTGTTGTTGTTTATATGACGTTGTTGTTGTTGACGTTGTTGTTGTTGTTATTGTTTATTTAACGTTGTTGTTGTTGTTTATTTGACGTTGTTGTTGTTGTTGTTATTTATTTGACATTGTTGTTGTTGTTATTTATTTGACGTTGTTGTTGTTGTTGTTATTGTTTATATGACGTTGTTGTTGTTGTTGTTGTTGTTGTTTATTTGACGTTGTTAATGTTGTTGACGTTGTTGTTGTTGTTTTTGTTATTTATTTGACGTTGTTGTTGTTGTTATTTTTGTTGTTGTTATTGTTGGTGTTGTTGTTGTTTATTTGACGTTGTTGTTGTTGTTGTTTATTTGACGTTGTTGTTGTTGTTTTTTATTTGACGTTTTTGTTGTTGTTGATGTTGTTGTTGTTGTTTTTTATTTGACGTTGTTGTTGTTGTTGTTGTTTATTTGACGTTGTTGTTGTTGTTATTTGACGTCGTTGTTGTTGACATTGTTGTTGTTGTTGTTGTTTATTTGACGTTGTTGTTGTTGTTGTTGTTTATTTGATGTTGTTTTAGTTGTTAATGTTTATTTGACGTTGTTGTTGTTATTGTTGTTTATTTGACGTTGTTAATGTTGTTGACGTTGTTGTTGTTGTTGTTTTTTGTTATTTATTTGATGTTGTTGTTGTTGTTGTTGTTTTTGTTTTTGTTGTTGTTATTGTTGGTGTTGTTGTTGTTTATTTGACGTTGTTGTTGTTAATGTTTATTTGACGTTGTTGTTGTTGTTGTTTATATGACGTTGTTGTTGTTGTTGTTTATTTGACATTGTTGTTGTTATTGTTGTTGTTGACGTTGTTGTTGTTGTTTGTTTGACATTGTTGTTGTTTATTTGATGTTGTTTTAGTTGTTGTTGTTTATTTGTTGTTGTTGTTGTTGTTTATTTGATGTTGTTTTAGTTGTTGTTGTTTATTTGACGTTGTTGTTTTTTATTTGACGTTGTTGTTGTTGACATTGTTGTTGTTGTTCTTGTTGTTTATTTGACGTTTTTGTTGTTGTTGATGTTGTTGTTGTTGTTTTTTATTTGACGTTGTTGTTGTTGTTGTTGTTTATTTGACGTTGTTGTTGTTGTTGTTATTTGACATCGTTGTTGTTGACATTGTTGTTGTTGTTGTTGTTGTTTATTTGACGTTGTTGTTGTTGTTTATTTGACGTAGTTGTTGTTATTGACGTTGTTGTTGTTGTTGTTTATTTGACGTTTTTGTTGTTGTTGATGTTGTTGTTGTTATTTATTTGACGTTGTTGTTGTTGTTGTTATTGTTTATTTGACGTTGTTGTTGTTGTTGTTGTTATTTATTTAATGTTGTTGTTGTTGTTATTGTCTATTTGACATTGTTGTTGTTGTTGTTGTTTTTTTGACGTTGTTAATGTTGTTGACGTTGTTGTTGTTGTTTTTGTTATTTATTTAACGTTGTTGTTGTTGTTGTTGTTATTTTTGTTGTTGTTATTGTTGGTGTTGTTGTTGTTTATTTGACGTTGTTGTTGTTGTTGTTGTTGTTGTTTATTTGACGTTGTTGTTGTTGTTGTTGTTTATTTGACATTGTTGTTGTTGTTTATTTGACGTTGTTGTTGTTGTTGTTTATTTGACGTTGTTGTTGTTGTTGTTTATTTGACGTTGTTGTTGTTGTTGTTGATTATTTGACATTGTTGTTGTTGTTGTTGTTTATTTGACGTTGTTGACGTTGTTGTTGTTGTTGTTGATTATTTGACATTGTTGTTGTTGTTGTTGTTTATTTGATGTTGTTTTAGTTGATGTTGTTTATTTGACGTTGTTGTTGTTTTTTATTTGACGTTATTGTTGTTGACATTGTTGTTGTTGTTGTTGTTGTTTATTTGACGTTGTTGATGTTGTTGTTTATTTGACGTTGTTGTTGTTTATTTGACGTTGTTTTTGTTATCTGACATTATTGTTGTTGTTGTATTTGTTGTTGTTGTATTTGTTGTTGCTTATTTGACGTTGTTGTTATTGTTGTTGTTTATTTGACGTTGTTGTTGTTGTTGTTTATTAGACGTTGTTGTTGTTGTTGTTGTTTATTTGACGTTATTGTTGTTGTTGTTGTTGTTAATTTGATGTTGTTTTAGTTGTTGTTGTTTATTTGACGTTGTTGTTGTTGTTGTTTATTTGACATTGTTATTGTTGTTGACGTTGTTGTTGTTGTTGTTGTTTATTTGACGTTGTTGTTGTTGTCGTTGTTTATTTGACGTTGATGTTGTTGTTGTTGTTGTTTATTTGACGTTGTTGTTGTTTATTTGACATTGTTGTTGTTGACGTTGTTGTTGTTGTTGTTTATTTGACGTTGTTGTTGTTGTTTATTTGATGTTGTTTTAGTTGTTGTTGTTTATTTGACGTTGTTGTTGTTTATTTGACATTGTTGTTGTTGACGTTGTTGTTGTTGTTGTTTATTTGACGTTGTTGTTGTTGTTTATTTGATGTTGTTTTAGTTGTTGTAGTTTATTTGACGTTGTTGTTGTTGTTTATTTGATGTTGTTTTAGTTGTTGTTGTTTATTTGACGTTGTTGTTGTTGTTTATTTGATGTTGTTTTAGTTGTTGTTGTTTATTTGACGTTGTTGTTGTTTTTTATTTGACGTTGCTATTGTTGACATTGTTGTTGTTGTTGTTTATTTGACGTAGTTGTTGTTATTGACGTTGTTGTTGTTGTTTATTTGACGATTTTGTTGTTGTTGATGTTGTTGTTGTTGTTTTTTATTT
Organism: Vicia faba; assembly: GCA_948472305.1. Taxonomy (NCBI): domain Eukaryota; kingdom Viridiplantae; phylum Streptophyta; class Magnoliopsida; order Fabales; family Fabaceae; genus Vicia; species Vicia faba. Next base: position 456,922,545 of record OX451740.1, read on the forward strand.
GACGTTATTGTTGTTGCTATTGTTGTTGTTGTTCTTTATTTGATGTTGTTGTTGTTGTTTATTTGACGTTGTTGTTGTTGTTTATTTGACGTTGTTCTTGTTGTTGTTGTTGTTTATTTCACGTTGTTGTTGTTATTTATTTGACGTTGTTGTTGTTGTTATTGTTTATTTGACGTTGTTGTTGTTGTTTATTTGACGTTGTTAATGTTGTTGACGTTGTTGTTGTTGTTTTTGTTATTTATTTTACATTGTTGTTGTTGTTGTTGTTTTTGTTGTTGTTATTGTTGGTGTTGTTGTTGTTTATTTGACGTTGTTGTTGTTGTTGTTTATTTGACGTTGTTGTTGTTGTTTATTTGACGTTGTTAATGTTGTTAACGTTGTTGTTCCTGTTGTTTATTTCACGTTGTTGTTGGTGTTATTGTTGTTGCTGTTGTTTATTTGACGTTATTGTAGTTGTTGTTGTTGTTTATTTGACGTTGTTATTGTTGTTGTTGTTGTTGTTTATATGACGTTGTTGTTGTTGTTATTGTTTATTTAACGTTGTTGTTGTTGTTTATTTGACGTTGTTGTTGTTGTTGTTGTTGTTATTTATTTGACATTGTTGTTGTTGTTATTTATTTGACGTTGTTGTTGTTGTTGTTATTGTTTATTTGACGTTGTTGTTGTTGTTGTTGTTTATTTGACGTTGTTAATGTTGTTGACGTTGTTGTTGTTGTTTTTGTTAATTATTTGACATTGTTGTTGTTGTTGTTTTTGTTGTTGTTATTGTTGGTGTTGTTGTTGTTTATTTGACGTTGTTGTTGTTGTTGTTTATTTGACGTTGTTGTTGTTGTTTATTTAACGTTGTTGTTGTTGTTGTTGTTTATTGGATGTTGTTTTAGTTGTTGTTGTTTATTTGACGTTGTTGTTGTTTTTTATTTGACGTTATTGTTGTTGACATTGTTGTTGTTGTTGTTTATTTGACGTTGTTGTTGTTGTTGTTTATTTGACGTAGTTGTTGTTATTGACGTTGTTGTTGTTGTTGTTGTTTATTAGACGTTTTTGTTGTTGTTGATGTTGTTGTTGTTGTTGTTTTTTATTTGACGTTGTTGTTGTTATTTGACGTTTTTTTGTTGTTGTTGTTGTTGTTGTTATTTGACGTTGTTATTGTCGTTGTTGTTGTTTATTTGACGTTGTTGTTGTTGTTTATTTGACGTTGTTTTTGTTATTTGACGTTGTTGTTGTTGTTGTTGTTTATTTGACGTTGTTAATGTTGTTGACGTTGTTGTTGTTGTTTTTTGTTATTTATTTGACGTTGTTGTTGTTGTTGTTTTTGTTGTTGTTTATTGTTGGTGTTGTTGTTGTTTATTTGACGTTGTTGTTGTTGTTGTTGTTTATTTGACGTTGTTGTTGTTGTTGTTTATTTGACGTTGTTGTTGTTGTTTATTTGACATTGTTGTTGTTATTGTTGTTGTTGACGTTGTTGTTGTTGTTTATTTGACATTGTTGTTGTTTATTTGATGTTGTTTTAGTTGTTGTTGTTTATTTGTTGTTGTTGTTGTTGTTTATTTGATGTTGTTTTAGTTGTTGTTGTTTATTTGACGTTGTTGTTTTTTATTTGACGTTGTTGTTGTTGACATTGTTGTTGTTGTTATTTATTTGACGTAGTTTTTGTTATTGACGTTGTTTTTCTTGTTGTTTATTTGACGTTTTTGTTGTTGTTGATGTTGTTGTTGTTGTTTTTTATTTGACGTTGTTGTTGTTGTTGTTGTTTATTTGACGTTGTTGTTGTTGTTATTTGACGTCGTTGTTGTTGACATTGTTGTTGTTGTTGTTTATTTGACGTTGTTGTTGTTGTTGTTGTTTATTTGATGTTGTTTTAGTTGTTGTTGTTTATTTGACGTTGTTGTTGTTGTTGTTGTTTATTTGACGTTGTTAATGTTGTTGACGTTGTTGTTGTTGTTGTTTTTTGTTATTTATTTGACGTTGTTGTTGTTGTTGTTGTTGTTGTTTTTGTTGTTGTTATTGTTGGTGTTGTTGTTGTTTATTTGACGTTGTTGTTGTTAATGTTTATTTGACGTTGTTGTTGTTGTTGTTTATATGACGTTGTTGTTGTTGTTTATTTGACATTGTTATTGTTATTGTTGTTGTTGACGTTGTTGTTGTTGTTTATTTGACATTGTTGTTGTTTATTTGATGTTGTTTTAGTTGTTGTTGTTTATTTGTTGTTGTTGTTGTTGTTTATTTGATGTTGTTTTAGTTGTTGTAGTTTATTTGACGTTGTTGTTGTTGTTTATTTGATGTTGTTTATTTGATGTTGTTTTAGTTGTTGTAGTTTATTTGACGTTGTTGTTGTTGTTTATTTGTTGTTGTTGTTGTTTATTTGATGTTGTTTTAGTTGTTGTTGTTTATTTGACGTTGTTGTTTTTTATTTGACGTTGTTGTTGTTGACATTGTTGTTGTTGTTCTTGTTGTTTATTTGACGTTTTTGTTGTTGTTGATGTTGTTGTTGTTGTTTTTTATTTGACGTTGTTGTTGTTGTTGTTGTTGTTTATTTGACGTTGTTGTTGTTGTTATTTGACGTCGTTGTTGTTGACATTGTTGTTGTTGTTGTTGTTTATTTGACGTTGTTGTTGTTGTTGTTTATTTGACGTAGTTGTTGTTATTGACGTTGTTGTTGTTGTTGTTTATTTGACGTTTTTGTTGTTGTTGATGTTGTTGTTGTTATTTATTTGACGTTGTTGTTGTTGTTGTTATTTATTTGACGTTGTTGTTGTTGTTGTTATTTATTTAATGTTGTTGTTGTTGTTATTGTCTATTTGACATTGTTGTTGTTGTTGTTGTTTTTTTGACGTTGTTAATGTTGTTGACGTTGTTGTTGTTGTTTTTGTTATTTATTTGACGTTGTTGTTGTTGTTGTTATTTTTGTTGTTGTTATTGTTGTTGTTTATTTGACGTTGTTGTTGTTGTTGTTTATTTGACATTGTTGTTGTTGTTGTTGTTGTTGTTTATTTGACGTTGTTGTTGTTGTTTATTTGACGTTGTTGTTGTTGTTGTTTATTTGACGTTGTTGTTGTTGTTGTTGTTTATTTGACGTTGTTGTTGTTGTTGTTGATTATTTGACATTGTTGTTGTTGTTGTTGACGTTGTTGTTGTTTATTATTTGACGTTGTTGTTGTTGTTGGTGTTTGTTGTTTATTTGATGTTGTTTTAGTTGATGTTGTTTATTTGACGTTGTTGTTGTTTTTTATTTGACGATATTGTTGTTGACATTGTTGTTGTTGTTGTTTATTTGACGTTGTTGTTGTTGTTGTTTATTTGACGTTCTTGTTGTTGTTTATTTGACGTTGTTTTTGTTATCTGACATTGTTGTTGTTGTTGTATTTGTTGTTGTTGTATTTGTTGTTGCTTATTTGACGTTGTTGTTATTGTTGTTGTTTATTTGACGTTGTTGTTGTTGTTGTTTATTAGACGTTGTTGTTGTTGTTGTTTATTTGACGTTATTGTTGTTGTTGTTGTTGTTAATTTGATGTTGTTTTAGTTGTTGTTGTTTATTTGACGTTGTTGTTGTTGTTGTTTATTTGACATTGTTAATGTTGTTGACGTTGTTGTTGTTGTTGTTGTTTATTTGACGTTGTTGTTGTTGTCGTTGTTTATTTGACGTTGATGTGGTTGTTGTTGTTGTTTATTTGACGTTGTTGTTGTTTATTTGACATTGTTGTTGTTGACGTTGTTGTTGTTGTTGTTGTTTATTTGACGTTGTTGTTGTTGTTTATTTGATGTTGTTTTAGTTGTTGTTGTTTATTTGACGTTGTTGTTGTTTATTTGACATTGTTGTTGTTGACGTTGTTGTTGTTGTTGTTTATTTGACGTTGTTGTTGTTGTTGTTTATTTGATGTTGTTTTAGTTGTTGTTGTTTATTTGACGTTGTTGTTGTTGTTTATTTGATGTTGTTTTAGTTGTTGTAGTTTATTTGACGTTGTTGTTGTTGTTTATTTGATGTTGTTTTAGTTGTTGTTGTTTATTTGACGTTGTTGTTGTTGTTGTTGTTTATTTGATGTTGTTTTAGTTGTTGTTGTTTATTTGACGTTGTTGTTGTTTTTTATTTGACGTTGCTATTGTTGACATTGTTGTTGTTGTTGTTTATTTGACGTAGTTGTTGTTATTGACGTTGTTGTTGTTGTTTATTTGACGATTTTGTTGTTGTTGATGTTGTTGTTGTTGTTTTTTATTTGACGTTGTTGTTGTTGCTATTGTTGTTGTTGTTCTTTATTTGATGTTGTTGTTGTTGTTTATTTGACGTTGTTGTTGTTGTTGTTTATTTGACGTTGTTCTTGTTGTTGTTGTTTATTTGACGTTGTTGTTGTTATTTATTTAACGTTGTTGTTGTTGTTATTGTTTATTTGACGTTGTTGTTGTTGTTTATTTGACGTTGTTAATGTTGTTGACGTTGTTGTTGTTGTTTTTGTTATTTATTTGACATTGTTGTTGTTGTTGTTTTTGTTGTTGTTATTGTTGGTGTTGTTGTTGTTGTTTATTTGACGTTGTTGTTGTTGTTGTTTATTTGACGTTGTTGTTGTTGTTTATTTGACGTTGTTAATGTTGTTAACGTTGTTGTTCCTGTTGTTTATTTCACGTTGTTTTTGGTGTTATTGTTGTTGCTGTTGTTTATTTGACGTTATTGTAGTTGTTGTTGTTGTTGTTGTTTATTTGACGTTGTTATTGTTGTTGTTGTTGTTGTTTATATGACGTTGTTGTTGTTGACGTTGTTGTTGTTGTTATTGTTTATTTAACGTTGTTGTTGTTGTTTATTCGACGTTGTTGTTGTTGTTATTTATTTGACATTGTTGTTGTTGTTATTTATTTGACGTTGTTGTTGTTGTTGTTATTGTTTATTTGACGTTGTTGTTGTTGTTGTTGTTTATTTGACGTTGTTAATGTTGTTGACGTTGTTGTTGTTGTTTTTGTTATTTATTTGACATTGTTGTTGTTGTTGTTTTTGTTGTTGTTATTGTTGGTGTTGTTGTTGTTTATTTGACGTTGTTGTTGTTGTTGTTTATTTGACGTTGTTGTTGTTGTTGTTTATTTGACGTTGTTGTTGTTGTTTATTTAACGTTGTTGTTGTTGTTGTTGTTGTTTATTTGATGTTGTTTTAGTTGTTGTTGTTTATTTGACGTTGTTATTGTTTTTTATTTGACGTTATTGTTGTTGACATTGTTGTTGTTGTTGTTTATTTGACGTAGTTGTTGTTATTGACGTTGTTGTTGTTGTTGTTGTTTATTTGACGTTTTTGTTGTTGTTGATGTTGTTGTTGTTGTTGTTTTTTATTTGATGTTGTTGTTGTTATTTGACGTTTTTGTTGTTGTTGTTGTTGTTGTTGTTGTTATTTGACGTTGTTATTGTCGTTGTTGTTGTTTATTTGACGTTGTTGTTGTTGTTGTTTATTTGACGTTGTTTTTGTTATTTGACGTTGTTGTTGTTGTTGTTGTTTATTTGATGTTGTTTTAGTTGTTATTGTTTATTTGACGTTGTTGTTGTTGTTGTTGTTTATTTGACGTTGTTAATGTTGTTGACGTTGTTGTTGTTTTTTGTTATTTATTTGACGTTGTTGTTGTTGTTGTTGTTTTTGTTGTTGTTTATTGTTGGTGTTGTTGTTGTTTATTTGACGTTGTTGTTGTTGTTGTTGTTTATTTGACGTTGTTGTTGTTGTTGTTTATTTGACGTTGTTGTTGTTGTTTATTTGACATTGTTGTTGTTATTGTTGTTGTTGACATTGTTGTTGTTGTTTATTTGACATTGTTGTTGTTTATTTGATGTTGTTTTAGTTGTTGTTGTTTATTTGTTGTTGTTGTTGTTGTTTATTTGATGTTGTTTTAGTTGTTGTTGTTTACTTGACGTTGTTGTTTTTTATTTGACGTTGTTGTTGTTGACATTGTTGTTGTTGTTATTTATTTGACGTAGTTTTTGTTATTGACGTTGTTGTTCTTGTTGTTTATTTGACGTTTTTGTTGTTGTTGATGTTGTTGTTGTTGTTTTTTATTTGACGTTGTTGTTGTTGTTGTTGTTTATTTGACGTTGTTGTTGTTGTTATTTGACGTCGTTGTTGTTGACATTGTTGTTGTTGTTGTTTATTTGACCTTGTTGTTGTTGTTGTTGTTTATTTGATGTTGTTTTAGTTGTTGTTGTTTATTTGACGTTGTTGTTGTTGTTGTTGTTTATTTGACGTTGTTAATGTTGTTGACGTTGTTGTTGTTGTTGTTTTTTGTTATTTATTTGACGTTGTTGTTGTTGTTGTTGTTGTTTTTGTTGTTGTTATTGTTGGTGTTGTTGTTGTTTATTTGACGTTGTTGTTGTTAATGTTTATTTGACGTTGTTGTTGTTGTTGTTTATATGACGTTGTTGTTGTTGTTTATTTGACATTGTTGTTGTTATTGTTGTTGTTGACGTTGTTGTTGTTATTTATTTGACATTGTTGTTGTTTATTTGATGTTGTTTTTGGTTGTTGTTGTTTATTTGTTGTTGTTGTTGTTGTTTATTTGATGTTGTTTTAGTTGTTGTTGTTTATTTGACGTTGTTGTTTTTTATTTGACGTTGTTGTTGTTGACATTGTTGTTGTTGTTCTTGTTGTTTATTAGACGTTTTTGTTGTTGTTGATGTTGTTGTTGTTGTTTTTTATTTGACGTTGTTGTTGTTGTTTATTTGACGTTGTTGTTGTTGTTATTTGACGTCGTTGTTGTTGACATTGTTGTTGTTGTTGTTGTTGTTTATTTGACGTTGTTGTTGTTGTTGTTTATTTGACATAGTTGTTGTTATTTACGTTGTTGTTGTTGTTGTTGTTTATTTGACGTTTTTGTTGTTGTTGATGTTGTTGTTGTTTTTTATTTGACGTTGTTGTTGTTGTTATTAATTATTTGACATTGTTGTTGTTTATTTGATGTTGTTTTAGTTGTTGTTGTTTATTTGTTGTTGTTGTTGTTGTTGTTTATTTGATGTTGTTTTAGTTGTTGTTGTTTATTTGACATTGTTGTTTTTTATTTGACGTTGTTGTTGTTGACATTGTTGTTGTTGTTATTTATTTGACGTAGTTTTTGTTATTGACGTTGTTGTTCTTGTTGTTTATTTGACGTTTTTGTTGTTGTTGATGTTGTTGTTGTTGTTTTTTATTTGACGTTGTTGTTGTTGTTGTTGTTTATTTGACGTTGTTGTTGTTGTTATTTGACGTCGTTGTTGTTGACATTTTTGTTGTTGTTGTTTATTTGACGTTGTTGTTGTTGTTGTTGTTTATTTGATGTTGTTTTAGTTGTTGTTGTTTATTTGACGTTGTTGTTGTTGTTGTTGTTTATTTGACGTTGTTAATGTTGTTGACGTTGTTGTTGTTGTTGTTTTTTGTTATTTATTTGACGTTGTTGTTGTTGTTGTTGTTGTTTTTGTTGTTGTTATTGTTGGTGTTGTTGTTGTTTATTTGACGTTGTTGTTGTTAATGTTTATTTGACATTGTTGTTGTTGTTGTTTATATGACGTTGTTGTTGTTGTTTATTTGACATTGTTGTTGTTATTGTTGTTGTTGACGTTGTTGTTGTTGTTTATTTGACATTGTTGTTGTTTATTTGATGTTGTTTTCGTTGTTGTTGTTTATTTGTTGTTGTTGTTGTTTATTTGATGTTGTTTTAGTTGTTGTTGTTTATTTGACGTTGTTGTTTTTTATTTGACGTTGTTGTTGTTGACATTGTTGTTGTTGTTCTTGTTGTTTATTTGACGTTTTTGTTGTTGTTGATGTTGTTGTTGTTGTTTTTTATTTGACGTTGTTGTTGTTGTTGTTGTTTATTTGACGTTGTTGTTGTTGTTGTTATTTGACGTCGTTGTTGTTGACATTGTTGTTGTTGTTGTTGTTGTTTATTTGACGTTGTTGTTGTTGTTTATTTGACGTAGTTGTTGTTATTGACGTTGTTGTTGTTGTTGTTGTTGTTTATTTGACGTTTTTGTTGTTGTTGATGTTGTTGTTGTTATTTATTTGACGTTGTTGTTGTTGTTGTTATTTATTTGACGTTGTTGTTGTTGTTGTTATTTATTTAATGTTGTTGTTGTTTTTATTGTCTATTTGACATTGTTGTTGTTTTTGTTGTTTTTTTGACGTTGTTAATGTTGTTGACGTTGTTGTTGTTGTTGTTTTTGTTATTTATTTGACGTTGTTGTTGTTGTTGTTATTTTTGTTGTTGTTATTGTTGGTGTTGTTGTTGTTTATTTGACGTTGTTGTTGTTGTTTATTTGACGTTGTTGTTGTTGTTGTTGTTGTTGTTTATTTGACGTTGTTGTTGTTGTTTATTTGACGTTGTTGTTGTTGTTGTTTATTTGACGTTGTTGTTGTTGTTGTTTATTTGACGTTGTTGTTGTTGTTGTTGATTATTTGACATTGTTGTTGTTTATTATTTGACGTTGTTGTTGTTGTTGTTGTTTATTTGATGTTGTTTTAGTTGATGTTGTTTATTTGACGTTGTTGTTGTTTTTTATTTGACGTTATTGTTGTTGACATTGTTGTTGTTGTTGTTTATTTGACGTTGTTGTTGTTGTTGTTTATTTGACGTTCTTGTTGTTGTTTATTTGACGTTGTTTTTGTTATCTGACTTTGTTGTTGTTGTATTTGTTGTTGCTTATTTGACGTTGTTGTTATTGTTGTTGTTTATTTGACGTTGTTGTTGTTGTTGTTTATTAGACGTTGTTGTTGTTGTTGTTTATTTGACGTTATTGTTGTTGTTGTTGTTAATTTGATGTTGTTTTAGTTGTTGTTGTTTATTTGACGTTGTTGTTGTTGTTGTTGTTTATTTGACATTGTTAATGTTGTTGACGTTGTTGTTGTTGTTGTTGTTTATTTGACGTTGTTGTTGTTGTCGTTGTTTATTTGACGTTGATGTTGTTGTTGTTGTTGTTTATTTGACGTTGTTGTTGTTTATTTGACATTGTTGTTGTTGACGTTGTTGTTGTTGTTGTTTATTTGACGTTGTTGTTGTTGTTTATTTGATGTTGTTTTAGTTGTTATTGTTTATTTGACGTTGTTGTTGTTTATTTGACATTGTTGTTGTTGACGTTGTTGTTGTTGTTGTTGTTTATTTGACGTTGTTGTTGTTGTTTATTTGATGTTGTTTTAGTTGTTGTTGTTTATTTGACGTTGTTGTTGTTGTTTATTTGATGTTGTTTTAGTTGTTGTAGTTTATTTGACGTTGTTGTTGTTGTTTATTTGATGTTGTTTTAGTTGTTGTTGTTTATTTGACGTTGTTGTTGTTGTTGTTTATTTGATGTTGTTTTAGTTGTTGTTGTTTATTTGACGTTGTTGTTGTTTTTTATTTGACGTTGCTATTGTTGACATTGTTGTTGTTGTTGTTTATTTGACGTAGTTGTTGTTATTGACGTTGTTGTTGTTGTTTATTTGACGATTTTGTTGTTGTTGATGTTGTTGTTGTTGTTTTTTATTTGACGTTGTTGTTGCTATTGTTGTTATTGTTCTTTATTTGATGTTGTTGTTGTTGTTTATTTGACGTTGTTGTTGTTGTTGTTGTTTATTTGACGTTGTTCTTGTTGTTGTTGTTGTTTATTTGACGTTGTTGTTGTTATTTATTTGACGTTGTTGTTGTTGTTATTGTTTATTTGACGTTGTTGTTGTTGTTTATTTGACGTTGTTAATGTTGTTGACGTTGTTGTTGTTGTTTTTGTTATTTATTTGACATTGTTGTTGTTGTTGTTGTTTTTGTTGTTGATATTGTTGGTGTTGGTGTTGTTTATTTGACGTTGTTGTTGTTGTTGTTTATTTGACGTTGTTGTTGTTGTTTATTTGACGTTGTTAATGTTGTTAACGTTGTTGTTCCTGTTGTTTATTTCACGTTGTTGTTGGTGTTATTGTTGTTGCTGTTGTTTATTTGACGTTATTGTAGTTGTTGTTGTTGTTGTTTATTTGACGTTGTTATTGTTGTTGTTGTTGTTGTTTATATGACGTTGTTGTTGTTGACGTTGTTGTTGTTGTTATTGTTTCTTTAACGTTGTTGTTGTTGTTGTTTATTTGACGTTGTTGTTGTTGTTGTTATTTATTTGACATTGTTGTTGTTATTTATTTGACGTTGTTGTTGTTGTTGTTATTGTTTATTTGACGTTGTTGTTGTTGTTGTTGTTTATTTGACGTTGTTAATGTTGTTGACGTTGTTGTTGTTGTTTTTGTTATTTATTTGACATTGTTGTTGTTGTTGTTTTTGTTGTTGTTATTGTTGGTGTTGTTGTTGTTTATTTGACGTTGTTGTTGTTGTTGTTTATTTGACGTTGTTGTTGTTGTTGTTTATTTGACGTTGTTGTTGTTGTTTATTTAACGTTGTTGTTGTTGTTGTTGTTTATTTGATGTTGTTTTAGTTGTTGTTGTTTATTTGACGTTGTTGTTGTTTTTTATTTGACGTTATTGTTGTTGACATTGTTGTTGTTGTTGTTTATTTGACGTTGTTGTTGTTGTTGTTTATTTGACGTAGTTGTTGTTATTGACGTTGTTGTTGTTGTTGTTGTTTATTTGACGTTTTTGTTGTTGTTGATATTGTTGTTGTTGTTGTTGTTGTTTTTTATTTGACGTTGTTGTTGTTATTTGACGTTTTTGTTGTTGTTGTTGTTGTTGTTGTTGTTATTTGACGTTGTTATTGTCGTTGTTGTTGTTTATTTGACGTTGTTGTTGTTGTTTATTTGACGTTGTTTTTGTTATTTGACGTTGTTGTTGTTGTTGTTGTTGTTTATTTGATGTTGTTTTAGTTGTTATTGTTTATTTGACGTTGTTGTTGTTGTTGTTGTTTATTTGACGTTGTTAATGTTGTTGACGTTGTTGTTGTTGTTTTTTGTTATTTATTTGACGTTGTTGTTGTTGTTGTTTTTGTTGTTGTTTATTGTTGGTGTTGTTGTTGTTTATTTGACGTTATTGTTGTTATTGTTTATTTGACGTTGTTGTTGTTGTTGTTGTTTATTTGATGTTGTTGTTGTTGTTTATTTGACATTGTTGTTGTTATTGTTGTTGTTGACATTGTTGTTGTTGTTTATTTGACATTGTTGTTGTTTATTTGATGTTGTTTTAGTTGTTGTTGTTTATTTGTTGTTGTTGTTGTTGTTTATTTGATGTTGTTTTAGTTGTTGTTGTTTACTTGACGTTGTTGTTTTTTATTTGACGTTGTTGTTGTTGACATTGTTGTTGTTGTTATTTATTTGACGTAGTTTTTGTTATTGACGTTGTTGTTCTTGTTGTTTATTTGACGTTTTTGTTGTTGTTGATGTTGTTGTTGTTGTTTTTTATTTGACGTTGTTGTTGTTGTTGTTGTTTATTTGACGTTGTTGTTGTTGTTATTTGACGTCGTTGTTGTTGACATTGTTGTTGTTGTTGTATTTGTTGTTGTTGTATTTGTTGTTGCTTATTTGACGTTGTTGTTATTGTTGTTGTTTATTTGACGTTGTTGTTGTTGTTGTTTATTAGACGTTGTTGTTGTTGTTGTTTATTTGACGTTATTGTTGTTGTTGTTGTTGTTAATTTGATGTTGTTTTAGTTGTTGTTGTTTATTTGACGTTGTTGTTGTTGTTGTTTATTTGACATTGTTAATGTTGTTGACGTTGTTGTTGTTGTTGTTGTTGTTTATTTGACGTTGTTGTTGTTGTCGTTGTTTATTTGACGTTGATGTTGTTGTTGTTGTTGTTTATTTGACGTTGTTGTTGTTTATTTGACATTGTTGTTGTTGACGTTGTTGTTGTTGTTGTTGTTTATTTGACGTTGTTGTTGTTGTTTATTTGATGTTGTTTTAGTTGTTGTTGTTTATTTGACGTTGTTGTTGTTTATTTGACATTGTTGTTGTTGACGTTGTTGTTGTTGTTGTTGTTTATTTGACGTTGTTGTTGTTGTTTATTTGATGTTGTTTTAGTTGTTGTTGTTTATTTGACGTTGTTGTTGTTGTTTATTTGATGTTGTTTTAGTTGTTGTAGTTTATTTGACGTTGTTGTTGTTGTTTATTTGATGTTGTTTTAGTTGTTGTTGTTTATTTGACGTTGTTGTTGTTGTTTATTTGATGTTGTTTTAGTTGTTGTTGTTTATTTGACGTTGTTGTTGTTTTTTATTTGACGTTGCTATTGTTGACATTGTTGTTGTTGTTGTTTATTTGACGTAGTTGTTGTTATTGACGTTGTTGTTGTTGTTTATTTGACGATTTTGTTGTTGTTGATGTTGTTGTTGATGTTTTTTATTTGACGTTATTGTTGTTGCTATTGTTGTTGTTGTTCTTTATTTGATGTTGTTGTTGTTGTTTATTTGACGTTGTTGTTGTTGTTTATTTGACGTTGTTCTTGTTGTTGTTGTTTATTTCACGTTGTTGTTGTTATTTATTTGACGTTGTTGTTGTTGTTATTGTTTATTTGACGTTGTTGTTGTTGTTTATTTGACGTTGTTAATGTTGTTGACGTTGTTGTTGTTGTTTTTGTTATTTATTTTACATTGTTGTTGTTGTTGTTGTTTTTGTTGTTGTTATTGTTGGTGTTGTTGTTGTTTATTTGACGTTGTTGTTGTTGTTGTTTATTTGACGTTGTTGTTGTTTATTTGACGTTGTTAATGTTGTTAACGTTGTTGTTCCTGTTGTTTATTTCACGTTGTTGTTGGTGTTATTGTTGTTGCTGTTGTTTATTTGACGTTATTGTAGTTGTTGTTGTTTATTTGACGTTGTTATTGTTGTTGTTGTTGTTGTTTATATGACGTTGTTGTTGTTGTTATTGTTTATTTAACGTTGTTGTTGTTGTTTATTTGACGTTGTTGTTGTTGTTGTTATTTATTTGACATTGTTGTTGTTGTTATTTATTTGACGTTGTTGTTGTTGTTGTTATTGTTTATTTGACGTTGTTGTTGTTGTTGTTGTTTATTTGACGTTGTTAATGTTGTTGACGTTGTTGTTGTTGTTTTTGTTATTTATTTGACATTGTTGTTGTTGTTGTTTTTGTTGTTGTTATTGTTGGTGTTGTTGTTGTTTATTTGACGTTGTTGTTGTTGTTGTTGTTTATTTGACGTTGTTGTTGTTGTTGTTTATTTGACGTTGTTGTTGTTGTTTATTTAACGTTGTTGTTGTTGTTGTTGTTGTTTATTTGATGTTGTTTTAGTTGTTGTTGTTTATTTGACGTTGTTGTTGTTTTTTATTTGACGTTATTGTTGTTGACATTGTTGTTGTTGTTGTTTATTTGACGTTGTTGTTGTTGTTGTTTATTTGACGTAGTTGTTGTTATTGACGTTGTTGTTGTTGTTGTTGTTTATTTGACGTTTTTGTTGTTGTTGATGTTGTTGTTGTTGTTGTTTTTTATTTGACGTTGTTGTTGTTATTTGACGTTTTTTTGTTGTTGTTGTTGTTGTTGTTATTTCACGTTGTTATTGTCGTTGTTGTTGTTTATTTGACGTTGTTGTTGTTGTTTATTTGACGTTGTTTTTGTTATTTGACGTTGTTGTTGTTGTTGTTGTTTATTTGATGTTGTTTTAGTTGTTATTGTTTATTTGACGTTGTTGTTGTTGTTGTTGTTTATTTGACATTGTTAATGTTGTTGACGTTGTTGTTGTTGTTTTTTGTTATTTATTTGACGTTGTTGTTGTTGTTGTTTTTGTTGTTGTTTATTGTTGGTGTTGTTGTTGTTTATTTGACGTTGTTGTTGTTGTTGTTTATTTGACGTTGTTGTTGTTGTTGTTTATTTCACGTTGTTGTTGTTGTTTATTTGACATTGTTGTTGTTATTGTTGTTGTTGACGTTGTTGTTGTTGTTTATTTGACATTGTTGTTGTTTATTTGATGTTGTTTTAGTTGTTGTTGTTTATTTGTTGTTGTTGTTGTTGTTTATTTGATGTTGTTTTAGTTGTTGTTGTTTATTTGACGTTGTTGTTTTTTATTTGACGTTGTTGTTGTTGACATTGTTGTTGTTGTTATTTATTTGACGTAGTTTTTGTTATTGACGTTGTTGTTCTTGTTGTTTATTTGACGTTTTTGTTGTTGTTGATGTTGTTGTTGTTGTTTTTTATTTGACGTTGTTGTTGTTGTTGTTGTTTATTTGACGTTGTTGTTGTTGTTATTTGACGTCGTTGTTGTTGACATTGTTGTTGTTGTTGTTTATTTGACGTTGTTGTTGTTGTTGTTGTTTATTTGATGTTGTTTTAGTTGTTGTTGTTTATTTGACGTTGTTGTTGTTGTTGTTGTTTATTTGACGTTGTTAATGTTGTTGACGTTGTTGTTGTTGTTGTTTTTTGTTATTTATTTGACGTTGTTGTTGTTGTTGTTGTTGTTTTTGTTGTTGTTATTGTTGGTGTTGTTGTTGTTTATTTGACGTTGTTGTTGTTAATGTTTATTTGACGTTGTTGTTGTTGTTGTTTATATGACGTTGTTGTTGTTGTTTATTTGACATTGTTGTTGTTATTGTTGTTGTTGACGTTGTTGTTGTTGTTTATTTGACATTGTTGTTGTTTATTTGATGTTGTTTTAGTTGTTGTTGTTTATTTGTTGTTGTTGTTGTTGTTTATTTGATGTTGTTTTAGTTGTTGTTGTTTATTTGACGTTGTTGTTTTTTATTTGACGTTGTTGTTGTTGACATTGTTGTTGTTGTTCTTGTTGTTTATTTGACGTTTTTGTTGATGTTGATGTTGTTGTTGTTGTTTTTTATTTGACGTTGTTGTTGTTGTTGTTGTTTATTTGACGTTGTTGTTGTTGTTATTTGACGTCGTTGTTGTTGACATTGTTGTTGTTGTTGTTGTTTATTTGACGTTGTTGTTGTTGTTTATTTGACGTAGTTGTTGTTATTGACGTTGTTGTTGTTGTTGTTGTTTATTTGACGTTTTTGTTGTTGTTGATGTTGTTGTTGTTATTTATTTGACGTTGTTGTTGTTGTTGTTATTTATTTGACGTTGTTGTTGTTGTTGTTATTTATTTAATGTTGTTGTTGTTGTTATTGTCTATTTGACATTGTTGTTGTTGTTGTTGTTTTTTTGACGTTGTTAATGTTGTTGACGTTGTTGTTGTTGTTTTTGTTATTTATTTGACGTTGTTGTTGTTGTTGTTATTTTTGTTGTTGTTATTGTTGTTGTTTATTTGACGTTGTTGTTGTTGTTGTTGTTTATTTGACGTTGTTGTTGTTGTTGTTGTTGATGTTTATTTGACGTTGTTGTTGTTGTTTATTTGACGTTGTTGTTGTTGTTGTTTATTTGACGTTGTTGTTGTTGTTTATTTGACGTTGTTGTTGTTGTTGTTGTTGATTATTTGACATTGTTGTTGTTGTTGTTGACGTTGTTGTTGTTTATTATTTGACGTTGTTGTTGTTGTTGTTGTTGTTGTTTATTTGATGTTGTTTTAGTTGATGTTGTTTATTTGACGTTGTTGTTGTTTTTTATTTGACGATATTGTTGTTGACATTGTTGTTGTTGTTGTTTATTTGACGTTGTTGTTGTTGTTGTTGTTTATTTGACGTTCTTGTTGTTGTTTATTTGACGTTGTTTTTGTTATCTGACATTGTTGTTGTTGTTGTATTTGTTGTTGTTGTATTTGTTGTTGCTTATTTGACGTTGTTGTTATTGTTGTTGTTTATTTGACGTTGTTGTTGTTGTTGTTTATTAGACGTTGTTGTTGTTGTTGTTTATTTGACGTTATTGTTGTTGTTGTTGTTAATTTGATGTTGTTTTAGTTGTTGTTGTTTATTTGACGTTGTTGTTGTTGTTGTTTATTTGACATTGTTAATGTTGTTGACGTTGTTGTTGTTGTTGTTGTTTATTTGACGTTGTTGTTGTTGTCGTTGTTTATTTGACGTTGATGTTGTTGTTGTTGTTGTTTATTTGACGTTGTTGTTGTTTATTTGACATTGTTGTTGTTGACGTTGTTGTTGTTGTTGTTGTTTATTTGACGTTGTTGTTGTTGTTTATTTGATGTTGTTTTAGTTGTTGTTGTTTATTTGACGTTGTTGTTGTTTATTTGACATTGTTGTTGTTGACGTTGTTGTTGTTGTTGTTTATTTGACGTTGTTGTTGTTGTTGTTTATTTGATGTTGTTTTAGTTGTTGTTGTTTATTTGACGTTGTTATTGTTGTTTATTTGATGTTGTTTTAGTTGTTGTAGTTTATTTGACGTTGTTGTTGTTGTTTATTTGATGTTATTTTAGTTGTTGTTGTTTATTTGACGTTGTTGTTGTTGTTGTTGTTTATTTGATGTTGTTTTAGTTCTTGTTGTTTATTTGACGTTGTTGTTGTTTTTTATTTGACGTTGCTATTGTTGACATTGTTGTTGTTGTTGTTTATTTGACGTAGTTGTTGTTATTGACGTTGTTGTTGTTGTTTATTTGACGATTTTGTTGTTGTTGATGTTGTTGTTGTTGTTTTTTATTTGACGTTGTTGTTGTTGCTATTGTTGTTGTTGTTCTTTATTTGATGTTGTTGTTGTTGTTGTTTATTTGACGTTGTTGTTGTTGTTTATTTGACGTTGTTCTTGTTGTTGTTGTTTATTTGACGTTGTTGTTGTTATTTATTTGACGTTGTTGTTGTTGTTATTGTTTATTTGACGTTGTTGTTGTTGTTTATTTGACGTTGTTAATGTTGTTGACGTTGTTGTTGTTGTTGTTTTTGTTATTTATTTGACATTGTTGTTGTTGTTGTTGTTTTTGTTGTTGTTATTGTTGGTGTTGTTGTTGTTGTTTATTTGACGTTGTTGTTGTTGTTGTTTATTTGACGTTGTTGTTGTTGTTGTTTATTTGACGTTGTTAATGTTGTTAACGTTGTTGTTCCTGTTGTTTATTTCACGTTGTTGTTGGTGTTATTGTTGTTGCTGTTGTTTATTTGACGTTATTGTAGTTGTTGTTGTTGTTGTTGTTTATTTGACGTTGTTATTGTTGTTGTTGTTGTTGTTTATATGACGTTGTTGTTGTTGACGTTGTTGTTGTTGTTATTGTTTATTTAACGTTGTTGTTGTTGTTTATTTGACGTTGTTGTTGTTGTTGTTATTTATTTGACATTGTTGTTGTTGTTATTTATTTGACGTTGTTGTTGTTGTTGTTATTGTTTATTTGACGTTGTTGTTATTGTTGTTGTTTATTTGACGTTGTTAATGTTGTTGACGTTGTTGTTGTTGTTTTTGTTATTTATTTGACATTGTTAATGTTGTTGTTTTTGTTGTTGTTATTGTTGGTGTTGTTGTTGTTTATTTGACGTTGTTGTTGTTGTTGTTTATTTGACGTTGTTGTTGTTGTTGTTTATTTGACGTTGTTGTTGTTGTTTATTTAACGTTGTTGTTGTTGTTGTTGTTTATTTGATGTTGTTTTAGTTGTTGTTGTTTATTTGACGTTGTTATTGTTTTTTATTTGACGTTATTGTTGTTGACATTGTTGTTGTTGTTGTTTATTTGACGTTGTTGTTGTTGTTGTTGTTTATTTGACGTAGTTGTTGTTATTGACGTTGTTGTTGTTGTTGTTGTTTATTTGACGTTTTTGTTGTTGTTGATGTTGTTGTTGTTGTTGTTTTTTATTTGACGTTGTTGTTGTTATTTGACGTTTTTGTTGTTGTTGTTGTTGTTGTTGTTGTTATTTGACGTTGTTATTGTCGTTGTTATTGTTTATTTGACGTTGTTGTTGTTGTTGTTTATTTGACGTTGTTTTTGTTATTTGACGTTGTTGTTGTTGTTGTTGTTTATTTGATGTTGTTTTAGTTGTTATTGTTTATTTGACGTTGTTGTTGTTGTTGTTGTTTATTTGACGTTGTTAATGTTGTTGACGTTGTTGTTGTTGTTTTTTGTTATTTATTTGACGTTGTTGTTGTTGTTGTTTTTGTTGTTGTTTATTGTTGGTGTTGTTGTTGTTTATTTGACGTTGTTGTTGTTGTTGTTGTTTATTTGACGTTGTTGTTGTTGTTGTTGTTTATTTGACGTTGTTGTTGTTGTTTATTTGACATTGTTGTTGTTATTGTTGTTGTTGACATTGTTGTTGTTGTTTATTTGACATTGTTGTTGTTTATTTGATGTTGTTTTAGTTGTTGTTGTTTATTTGTTGTTATTGTTGTTGTTTATTTGATGTTGTTTTAGTTGTTGTTGTTTACTTGACGTTGTTGTTTTTTATTTGACGTTGTTGTTGTTGACATTGTTGTTGTTGTTATTTATTTGACGTAGTTTTTGTTATTGACGTTGTTGTTCTTGTTGTTTATTTGACGTTTTTGTTGTTGTTGATGTTGTTGTTGTTGTTTTTTATTTGACGTTGTTGTTGTTGTTGTTGTTTATTTGACGTTGTTGTTGTTGTTATTTGACGTCGTTGTTGTTGACATTGTTGTTGTTGTTGTTTATTTGACGTTGTTGTTGTTGTTGTTGTTTATTTGATGTTGTTTTAGTTGTTGTTGTTTATTTGACGTTGTTGTTGTTATTGTTGTTGTTTATTTGACGTTGTTAATGTTGTTGACGTTGTTGTTGTTGTTGTTTTTTGTTATTTATTTGACGTTGTTGTTGTTGTTGTTGTTGTTTTTGTTGTTGTTATTGTTGGTGTTGTTGTCGTTTATTTGACGTTGTTGTTGTTGTTTATTTGACGTTGTTGTTGTTGTTGTTTATATGACGTTGTTGTTGTTGTTTATTTGACATTGTTGTTGTTATTGTTGTTGTTGACGTTGTTGTTGTTGTTTATTTGACATTGTTGTTGTTTATTTGATGTTGTTTTTGGTTGTTGTTGTTTATTTGTTGTTGTTGTTGTTTATTTGATGTTGTTTTAGTTGTTGTTATTTATTTGACGTTGTTGTTTTTTATTTGACGTTGTTGTTGTTGACATTGTTGTTGTTATTCTTGTTGTTTATTTGACGTTTTTGTTGTTGTTGATGTTGTTGTTGTTGTTTTTTATTTGACGTTGTTGTTGTTGTTTATTTGACGTTGTTGTTGTTGTTATTTGACGTCGTTGTTGTTGACATTGTTGTTGTTGTTGTTGTTGTTGTTGTTTATTTGACGTTGTTGTTGTTGTTGTTTATTTGACATAGTTGTTGTTATTTACGTTGTTGTTGTTGTTGTTGTTTATTTGACGTTTTTGTTGTTGTTGATGTTGTTGTTGTTTTTTATTTGACGTTGTTGTTGTTGTTATTATTTATTTGACATTGTTGTTGTTTATTTGATGTTGTTTTAGTTGTTGTTGTTTATTTGTTGTTGTTGTTGTTGTTGTTTATTTGATGTTGTTTTAGTTGTTGTTGTTTATTTGACGTTGTTGTTTTTTATTTGACGTTGTTGTTGTTGACATTGTTGTTGTTGTTATTTATTTGACGTAGTTTTTGTTATTGACGTTGTTGTTCTTGTTGTTTATTTGACGTTTTTGTTGTTGTTGATGTTGTTGTTGTTGTTTTTTATTTGACGTTGTTGTTGTTGTTGTTGTTTATTTGACGTTGTTGTTGTTGTTATTTGACGTTGTTGTTGTTGACATTGTTGTTGTTGTTGTTTATTTGACGTTGTTGTTGTTGTTGTTGTTGTTTATTTGATGTTGTTTTAGTTGTTGTTGTTTATTTGACGTTGTTGTTGTTGTTGTTGTTTATTTGACGTTGTTAATGTTGTTGACGTTGTTGTTGTTGTTGTTGTTTTTTGTTATTTATTTGACGTTGTTGTTGTTGTTGTTGTTGTTGTTGTTTTTGTTGTTGTTATTGTTGGTGTTGTTGTTGTTTATTTGACGTTGTTGTTGTTAATGTTTATTTGACGTTGTTGTTGTTGTTGTTTATATGACGTTGTTGTTGTTGTTTATTTGACATTGTTGTTGTTATTGTTGTTGTTGACGTTGTTGTTGTTGTTTATTTGACATTGTTGTTATTTATTTGATGTTGTTTTCGTTGTTGTTGTTTATTTGTTGTTGTTGTTGTTGTTTATTTGATGTTGTTTTAGTTGTTGTTGTTTATTTGACGTTGTTGTTTTTTATTTGACGTTGTTGTTGTTGACATTGTTGTTGTTGTTCTTGTTGTTTATTTGACGTTTTTGTTGTTGTTGATGTTGTTGTTGTTGTTTTATATTTGACGTTGTTGTTGTTGTTGTTTATTTGACGTTGTTGTTGTTGTTATTTGACGTCGTTGTTGTTGACATTGTTGTTGTTGTTGTTGTTTATTTGACGTTGTTGTTGTAGTTTATTTGACGTAGTTGTTGTTATTGACGTTGTTGTTGTTGTTGTTTATTTGACGTTTTTGTTGTTGTTGATGTTGTTGTTGTTATTTATTTGACGTTGTTGTTGTTGTTGTTATTTATTTGACGTTGTTGTTGTTGTTGTTATTTATTTAATGTTGTTGTTGTCTTTATTGTCTATTTGACATTGTTGTTGTTGTTGTTGTTTTTTTGACGTTGTTAATGTTGTTGACGTTGTTGTTGTTGTTTTTGTTATTTATTTGACGTTGTTGTTGTTGTTGTTATTTTTGTTGTTGTTATTGTTGGTGTTGTTGTTGTTTATTTGACGTTGTTGTTGTTGTTGTTGTTTATTTGACGTTGTTGTTGTTGTTGTTGTTGTTGTTGTTTATTTGACGTTGTTGTTGTTGTTGTTTATTTGACGTTGTTGTTGTTGTTGTTTATTTGACGTTGTTGTTGTTGTTTATTTGACGTTGTTGTTGTTGTTGATTATTTGACATTGTTGTTGTTGTTGTTGACGTTGTTGTTGTTTATTATTTGACGTTGTTGTTGTTGTTGTTTATTTGATGTTGTTTTAGTTGATGTTATTTATTTGACGTTGTTGTTGTTTTTTATTTGACGTTATTGTTGTTGACATTGTTGTTGTTGTTGTTTATTTGACGTTGTTGTTGTTATTTATTTGACGTTCTTGTTGTTGTTTATTTGACGTTGTTTTTGTTATCTGACTTTGTTGTTGTTGTATTTGTTGTTGCTTATTTGACGTTGTTGTTATTGTTGTTGTTTATTTGACGTTGTTGTTGTTGTTTATTAGACGTTGTTGTTGTTGTTGTTTATTTGACGTTATTGTTGTTGTTGTTGTTAATTTGATGTTGTTTTAGTTATTGTTGTTTATTTGACGTTGTTGTTGTTGTTGTTTATTTGACATTGTTAATGTTGTTGACGTTGTTGTTGTTGTTGTTTATATGACGTTGTTGTTGTTGTCGTTGTTTATTTTACGTTGATGTTGTTGTTGTTGTTGTTTATTTGACGTTGTTGTTGTTTATTTGACATTGTTGTTGTTGACGTTGTTGTTGTTGTTGTTTATTTGACGTTGTTGTTGTTGTTTATTTGATGTTGTTTTAGTTGTTGTTGTTTATTTGACGTTGTTGTTGTTTATTTGACATTGTTGTTGTTGACGTTGTTGTTGTTGTTGTTGTTTATTTGACGTTGTTGTTGTTGTTTATTTGATGTTGTTTTAGTTGTTGTTGTTTATTTGACGTTGTTGTTGTTGTTTATTTGACGTTGTTAATGTTGTTGACGTTGTTGTTGTTGTTTTTGTTATTTATTTGACGTTGTTGTTGTTGTTGTTATTTTTATTGTTGTTATTGTTGGTGTTGTTGTTGTTTATTTGACGTTGTTGTTGTTGTTGTTGTTGTTTATTTGACGTTGTTGTTGTTGTTGTTGTTTATTTGACGTTGTTGCTGTTTTTTATTTGACGTTGTTGTTGTTGTTGTTTATTTGACGTTCTTGTTGTTGTTGTTGTTGTTTATTTGACGTTGTTGTTATTGTTGTTGTTTATTTGACTTTATTGTTGTTGTTGTTGACGTTGTTGTTGTTTATTATTTGACGTTGTTGTTGTTGTTGTTGTTGTTTATTTGATGTTGTTTTAGTTGATGTTGTTTATTTGACGTTGTTGTTGTTTTTTATTTGACGTTATTGTTGTTGACATTGTTGTTGTTGTTGTTTATTTGACGATGTTGTTGTTGTTGTTTATTTGACGTTGTTGTTGTTATTTGACGTCGTTGTTGTTGACATTGTTGTTGTTGTTGTTGTTTATTTGACGTAGTTGTTGTTGTTTATTTGACGTAGTTGTTGTTATTTACGTTGTTGTTGTTGTTGTTTATTTGACGTTTTTGTTGTTGTTGATGTTGTTGTTGTTTTTTATTTGACGTTGATGTTGTTGTTGTTATTTATTTGACATTGTTGTTGTTGTTGTTATTTATTTAATGTTGTTGTTGTTGTTATTGTCTATTTGACATTGTTGTTGTTGTTGTTGTTTTTTTGACGTTGTTAATGTTGTTGACGTTGTTGTTGTTGTTTTTGTTATTTATTTGACGTTGTTGTTGTTGTTATTTTTGTTGTTGTTATTGTTGGTGTTGTTGTTGTTTATTTGACGTTGTTGTTGTTGTTGTTGTTGTTTATTTGACGTTGTTGTTGTTGTTGTTGTTTATTTGACGTTGTTGTTGTTGTTGTTTATTTGACGTTGTTGTTGTTGTTGTTTATTTGACGTTGTTGTTGTTGTTGTTGTTTATTTGACGTTGTTGTTATTGTTGTTGTTTATTTGACATTGTTGTTGTTGTTGTTGACGTTGTTGTTGTTTATTATTTGACGTTGTTGTTGTTGTTTATTTAATGTTGTTTTAGTTGATGTTGTTTATTTGACGTTGTTGTTGTTTTTTATTTGACGTTATTGTTGTTGACATTGTTGTTGTTGTTGTTTATTTGACGTTGTTGTTGTTGTTGTTTATTTGACGTTGTTGTTGTTGTTTATTTGACGTTGTTTTTGTTATCTGACATTGTTGTTGTTATTGTATTTGTTGTTGTTGTATTTGTTGTTGCTTATTTGACGTTGTTGTTATTGTTGTTGTTTATTTGACGTTGTTGTTGTTGTTGTTTATTAGACGTTGTTGTTGTTGTTGTTTATTTGACGTTGTTGTTGTTGTTGTTGTTAATTTGATGTTGTTTTAGTTGTTGTTGTTTATTTGACGTTGTTGTTGTTGTTGTTTATTTGACATTGTTAATGTTGTTGACTTTGTTGTTGTTGTTTTTGTTATTTATTTGATGTTGTTGTTATTCTTATTGTTGTTGTTGTTGTTGTTGTTTTTGTTGTTGTTCTTGTTGGTGTTGTTGTTGTTTATTTGACGTTGTTGATGTTGTTGTTGTTGTTTATTTGACGTTGTTGTTGTTGTCGTGGTTTATTTGACGTTGATGTTGTTGTTGTTGTTGTTTATTTGACGTTGTTATTGTTTATTTGACATTGTTGTTGTTGACGTTGTTGTTGTTGTTGTTGTTTATGTTTATTTGACGTTGTTGTTGTTGTTTATTTGATGTTGTTTTAAATGTTGTAGTTTATTTGACGTTGTTGTTGTTGTTGTTTATTTGATGTTGTTTTAGTTGTTGTTGTTTATTTGACGTTGTTATTGTTTTTTATTTGATGTTGTTGTTGTTGACATTGTTGTTGTTGTTGTTTATTTGACGTAGTTGTTGTTATTGACGTTGTTGTTGTTGTTTATTTGACGATTTTGTTGTTGTTGATGTTGTTGTTGTTGTTTTTTATTTGACGTTGTTGTTGTTGTTGTTGTTGTTTATTTGACGTTGTTGTTGTTGTTTATTTGACGTTGTTGTTGTTTATTTGACGTTGTTTATGTTGTTTATTTGATGTTGTTTTAGTTGTTGTTGTTTACTTGACGTTGTTGTTTTTTATTTGACGTTGTTGTTGTTGACATTGTTGTTGTTGTTATTTATTTGACGTAGTTTTTGTTATTGACGTTGTTGTTCTTGTTGTTTATTTGACGTTTTTGTTGTTGTTGATGTTGTTGTTGTTGTTTTTTATTTGACGTTGTTGTTGTTGTTGTTGTTTATTTGACGTTGTTGTTGTTGTTATTTGACGTCGTTGTTGTTGACATTATTGTTGTTGTTGTTTATTTGACGTTGTTGTTGTTGTTGTTGTTTATTTGATGTTGTTTTAGTTGTTGTTGTTTATTTGACGTTGTTGTTGTTGTTGTTGTTGTTTATTTGACGTTGTTAATGTTGTTGACGTTGTTGTTGTTGTTGTTTTTTGTTATTTATTTGACGTTGTTGTTGTTGTTGTTGTTGTTGTTTTTGTTGTTGTTATTGTTGGTGTTGTTGTTGTTTATTTGACGTTGTTGTTGTTGTTTATTTGACGTTGTTGTTGTTGTTGTTTATATGACGTTGTTGTTGTTGTTTATTTGACATTGTTGTTGTTATTGTTGTTGTTGACGTTGTTGTTGTTGTTTATTTGACATTGTTGTTGTTTATTTGATGTTGTTTTTGGTTGTTGTTGTTTATTTGTTGTTGTTGTTGTTGTTTATTTGATGTTGTTTTAGTTGTTGTTGTTTATTTGACGTTGTTGTTTTTTATTTGACGTTGTTGTTGTTGACATTGTTGTTGTTATTCTTGTTGTTTATTTGACGTTTTTGTTGTTGTTGATGTTGTTGTTGTTGTTTTTTATTTGACGTTGTTGTTGTTGTTTATTTGACGTTGTTGTTGTTGTTATTTGACGTCGTTGTTGTTGACATTGTTGTTGTTGTTGTTGTTGTTTATTTGACGTTGTTGTTGTTGTTGTTTATTTGACATAGTTGTTGTTATTTACGTTGTTGTTGTTGTTGTTGTTTATTTGACGTTTTTGTTGTTGTTGATGTTGTTGTTGTTTTTTATTTGACGTTGTTGTTGTTGTTATTATTTATTTGACATTGTTGTTGTTTATTTGATGTTGTTTTAGTTGTTGTTGTTTATTTGTTGTTGTTGTTGTTGTTGTTGTTGTTTATTTGATGTTGTTTTAGTTGTTGTTGTTTATTTGACGTTGTTGTTTTTTATTTGACGTTGTTGTTGTTGACATTGTTGTTGTTGTTATTTATTTGACGTAGTTTTTGTTATTGACGTTGTTGTTCTTGTTGTTTATTTGACGTTTTTGTTGTTGTTGATGTTGTTGTTGTTGTTTTTTATTTGACGTTGTTGTTGTTGTTGTTGTTTATTTGACGTTGTTGTTGTTGTTATTTGACGTTGTTGTTGTTGACATTGTTGTTGTTGTTGTTTATTTGACGTTGTTGTTGTTGTTGTTGTTGTTTATTTGATGTTGTTTTAGTTGTTGTTGTTTATTTGACGTTGTTGTTGTTGTTGTTGTTTATTTGACGTTGTTAATGTTGTTGACGTTGTTGTTGTTGTTGTTGTTTTTTGTTATTTATTTGACGTTGTTGTTGTTGTTGTTGTTGTTGTTGTTGTTGTTTTTGTTGTTGTTATTGTTGGTGTTGTTGTTGTTTATTTGACGTTGTTGTTGTTAATGTTTATTTGACGTTGTTGTTGTTGTTTATATGACGTTGTTGTTGTTGTTTATTTGACATTGTTGTTGTTATTGTTGTTGTTGACGTTGTTGTTGTTGTTTATTTGACATTGTTGTTATTTATTTGATGTTGTTTTCGTTGTTGTTGTTTATTTGTTGTTGTTGTTGTTGTTTATTTGATGTTGTTTTAGTTGTTGTTGTTTATTTGACGTTGTTGTTTTTTATTTGACGTTGTTGTTGTTGACATTGTTGTTGTTGTTCTTGTTGTTTATTTGACGTTTTTGTTGTTGTTGATGTTGTTGTTGTTGTTTTTTATTTGACGTTGTTGTTGTTGTTGTTGTTTATTTGACGTTGTTGTTGTTGTTGTTATTTGACGTCGTTGTTGTTGACATTGTTGTTGTTGTTGTTGTTTATTTGACGTTGTTGTTGTAGTTTATTTGACGTAGTTGTTGTTATTGACGTTGTTGTTGTTGTTGTTTATTTGACGTTTTTGTTGTTGTTGATGTTGTTGTTGTTATTTATTTGACGTTGTTGTTGTTGTTGTTATTTATTTGACGTTGTTGTTGTTGTTGTTATTTATTTAATGTTGTTGTTGTCTTTATTGTCTATTTGACATTGTTGTTGTTGTTGTTGTTTTTTTGACGTTGTTAATGTTGTTGACGTTGTTGTTGTTGTTTTTGTTATTTATTTGACGTTGTTGTTGTTGTTATTTTTGTTGTTGTTATTGTTGGTGTTGTTGTTGTTTATTTGACGTTGTTGTTGTTGTTGTTGTTTATTTGACGTTGTTGTTGTTGTTGTTGTTGTTGTTGTTTATTTGACGTTGTTGTTGTTGTTGTTTATTTGACGTTGTTGTTTTTGTTTATTTGACGTTGTTGTTGTTGTTGATTATTTGACATTGTTGTTGTTGTTGTTGACGTTGTTGTTGTTTATTATTTGACGTTGTTGTTGTTGTTGTTGTTTATTTGATGTTGTTTTAGTTGATGTTATTTATTTGACGTTGTTGTTGTTTTTTATTTGACGTTATTGTTGTTGACATTGTTGTTGTTGTTGTTTATTTGACGTTGTTGTTGTTGTTATTTATTTGACGTTCTTGTTGTTGTTTATTTGACGTTGTTTTTGTTATCTGACTTTGTTGTTGTTGTATTTGTTGTTGCTTATTTGACGTTGTTGTTATTGTTGTTGTTTATTTGACGTTGTTGTTGTTGTTGTTTATTAGACGTTGTTGTTGTTGTTGTTTATTTGACGTTATTGTTGTTGTTGTAGTTAATTTGATGTTGTTTTAGTTGTTGTTGTTTATTTGACGTTGTTGTTGTTGTTGTTTATTTGACATTGTTAATGTTGTTGACGTTGTTGTTGTTGTTGTTTATATGACGTTGTTGTTGTTGTCGTTGTTTATTTGACGTTGATGTTGTTGTTGTTGTTGTTTATTTGACGTTGTTGTTGTTTATTTGACATTGTTGTTGTTGACGTTGTTGTTGTTGTTGTTGTTTATTTGACGTTGTTGTTGTTGTTTATTTGATGTTGTTTTAGTTGTTGTTGTTTATTTGACGTTGTTGTTGTTTATTTGACATTGTTGTTGTTGACGTTGTTGTTGTTGTTGTTGTTTATTTGACGTTGTTGTTGTTGTTTATTTGATGTTGTTTTAGTTGTTGTTGTTTATTTGACGTTGTTGTTGTTGTTTATTTGACGTTGTTAATGTTGTTGACGTTGTTGTTGTTGTTTTTGTTATTTATTTGACGTTGTTGTTATTGTTGGTGTTGTTGTTGTTTATTTGACGTTGTTGTTGTTGTTGTTGTTGTTTATTTGACGTTGTTGTTGTTGTTGTTGTTGTTTATTTGACGTTGTTGTTGTTTTTTATTTGACGTTGTTGTTGTTGTTGTTGTTTATTTGACGTTCTTGTTGTTGTTGTTGTTGTTTATTTGACGTTGTTGTTATTGTTGTTGTTTATTTGACTTTATTGTTGTTGTTGTTGACGTTGTTGTTGTTTATTATTTGACGTTGTTGTTGTTGTTGTTGTTTATTTGATGTTGTTTTAGTTGATGTTGTTTATTTGACGTTGTTGTTGTTTTTTATTTGACGTTATTGTTGTTGACATTGTTGTTGTTGTTGTTTATTTGACGTTGTTGTTGTTGTTGTTTATTTGACGTTGTTGTTGTTATTTGACGTCGTTGTTGTTGACATTGTTGTTGTTGTTGTTGTTGTTTATTTGACGTAGTTGTTGTTGTTTATTTGACGTAGTTGTTGTTATTTACGTTGTTGTTGTTGTTGTTTATTTGACGTTTTTGTTGTTGTTGATGTTGTTGTTGTTTTTTATTTGACGTTGTTGTTGTTGTTGTTATTTATTTGACATTGTTGTTGTTGTTGTTATTTATTTAATGTTGTTGTTGTCTTTATTGTCTATTTGACATTGTTGTTGTTGTTGTTGTTTTTTTGACGTTGTTAATGTTGTTGACGTTGTTGTTGTTGTTTTTGTTATTTATTTGACGTTGTTGTTGTTGTTGTTATTTTTGTTGTTGTTATTGTTGGTGTTGTTGTTGTTTATTTGACGTTGTTGTTGTTGTTGTTGTTTATTTGACGTTGTTGTTGTTGTTGTTGTTGTTGTTGTTTATTTGACGTTGTTGTTGTTGTTGTTTATTTGACGTTGTTGTTGTTGTTGTTTATTTGACGTTGTTGTTGTTGTTTATTTGACGTTGTTGTTGTTGTTGATTATTTGACATTGTTGTTGTTGTTGTTGATGTTGTTGTTGTTTATTATTTGACGTTGTTGTTGTTGTTGTTGTTTATTTGATGTTGTTTTAGTTGATGTTATTTATTTGACGTTGTTGTTGTTTTTTATTTGACGTTATTGTTGTTGACATTGTTGTTGTTGTTGTTTATTTGACGTTGTTGTTGTTGTTATTTATTTGACGTTCTTGTTGTTGTTTATTTGACGTTGTTTTTGTTATCTGACTTTGTTGTTGTTGTATTTGTTGTTGCTTATTTGACGTTGTTGTTATTGTTGTTGTTTATTTGACGTTGTTGTTGTTGTTGTTTATTAGACGTTGTTGTTGTTGTTGTTTATTTGACGTTATTGTTGTTGTTGTTGTTAATTTGATGTTGTTTTAGTTGTTGTTGTTTATTTGACGTTGTTGTTGTTGTTGTTTATTTGACATTGTTAATGTTGTTGACATTGTTGTTGTTGTTGTTTATATGACGTTGTTGTTGTTGTCGTTGTTTATTTGACGTTGATGTTGTTCTTGTTGTTGTTTATTTGACGTTGTTGTTGTTTATTTGACATTGTTGTTGTTGACGTTGTTTTTGTTGTTGTTTATTTGACGTTGTTGTTGTTGTTTATTTGATGTTGTTTTAGTTGTTGTTGTTTATTTGACGTTGTTGTTGTTTATTTGACATTGTTGTTGTTGACGTTGTTGTTGTTGTTGTTGTTTATTTGACGTTGTTGTTGTTGTTTATTTGATGTTGTTTTAGTTGTTGTTGTTTATTTGACGTTGTTGTTGTTGTTTATTTGACGTTGTTAATGTTGTTGACGTTGTTGTTGTTGTTTTTGTTATTTATTTGACGTTGTTGTTGTTGTTGTTATTTTTATTGTTGTTATTGTTGGTGTTGTTGTTGTTTATTTGACGTTGTTGTTGTTGTTGTTGTTGTTGTTGTTTATTTGACGTTGTTGTTGTTGTTGTTGTTGTTGTTTATTTGACGTTGTTGTTGTTTTTTATTTGACGTTGTTGTTGTTGTTGTTTATTTGACGTTCTTGTTGTTGTTGTTGTTGTTTATTTGACGTTGTTGTTATTGTTGTTGTTTATTTGACTTTATTGTTGTTGTTGTTGACGTTGTTGTTGTTTATTATTTGACGTTGTTGTTGTTGTTGTTGTTTATTTGATGTTGTTTTAGTTGATGTTGTTTATTTGACGTTGTTGTTGTTTTTTATTTGACGTTATTGTTGTTGACATTGTTGTTGTTGTTGTTTATTTGACGTTGTTGTTGTTGTTGTTTATTTGACGTTGTTGTTGTTATTTGACGTCGTTGTTGTTGACATTGTTGTTGTTGTTGTTGTTGTTTATTTGACGTAGTTGTTGTTGTTTATTTGACGTAGTTGTTGTTATTTACGTTGTTGTTGTTGTTGTTTATTTGACGTTTTTGTTGTTGTTGATGTTGTTGTTGTTTTTTATTTGACGTTGTTGTTGTTGTTGTTATTTATTTGACATTGTTGTTGTTGTTGTTATTTATTTAATGTTGTTGTTGTCTTTATTGTCTATTTGACATTGTTGTTGTTGTTGTTGTTTTTTTGACGTTGTTAATGTTGTTGACGTTGTTGTTGTTGTTTTTGTTATTTATTTGACGTTGTTGTTGTTGTTGTTATTTTTGTTGTTGTTATTGTTGGTGTTGTTGTTGTTTATTTGACGTTGTTGTTGTTGTTGTTGTTTATTTGACGTTGTTGTTGTTGTTGTTGTTGTTGTTTATTTGACGTTGTTGTTGTTGTTGTTTATTTGACGTTGTTGTTGTTGTTGTTTATTTGACGTTGTTGTTGTTGTTTATTTGACGTTGTTGTTGTTGTTGATTATTTGACATTGTTGTTGTTGTTGTTGATGTTGTTGTTGTTTATTATTTGACGTTGTTGTTGTTGTTGTTGTTTATTTGATGTTGTTTTAGTTGATGTTATTTATTTGACGTTGTTGTTGTTTTTTATTTGACGTTATTGTTGTTGACATTGTTGTTGTTGTTGTTTATTTGACGTTGTTGTTGTTGTTATTTATTTGACGTTCTTGTTGTTGTTTATTTGACGTTGTTTTTGTTATCTGACTTTGTTGTTGTTGTATTTGTTGTTGCTTATTTGACGTTGTTGTTATTGTTGTTGTTTATTTGACGTTGTTGTTGTTGTTGTTTATTAGACGTTGTTGTTGTTGTTGTTTATTTGACGTTATTGTTGTTGTTGTTGTTAATTTGATGTTGTTTTAGTTGTTGTTGTTTATTTGACGTTGTTGTTGTTGTTGTTTATTTGACATTGTTAATGTTGTTGACATTGTTGTTGTTGTTGTTTATATGACGTTGTTGTTGTTGTCGTTGTTTATTTGACGTTGATGTTGTTGTTGTTGTTGTTTATTTGACGTTGTTGTTGTTTATTTGACATTGTTGTTGTTGACGTTGTTGTTGTTGTTGTTTATTTGACGTTGTTGTTGTTGTTTATTTGATGTTGTTTTAGTTGTTGTTGTTTATTTGACGTTGTTGTTGTTTATTTGACATTGTTGTTGTTGACGTTGTTGTTGTTGTTGTTGTTTATTTGATGTTGTTTTAGTTGTTGTTGTTTATTTGACGTTGTTGTTGTTGTTTATTTGACGTTGTTAATGTTGTTGACGTTGTTGTTGTTGTTTTTGTTATTTATTTGACGTTGTTGTTGTTGTTGTTATTTTTATTGTTGTTATTGTTGGTGTTGTTGTTGTTTATTTGACGTTGTTGTTGTTGTTGTTGTTGTTTATTTGACGTTGTTGTTGTTGTTGTTGTTGTTTATTTGACGTTGTTGTTGTTTTTTATTTGACGTTGTTGTTGTTGTTGTTTATTTGACGTTCTTGTTGTTGTTGTTGTTGTTTATTTGACGTTGTTGTTATTGTTGTTGTTTATTTGACTTTATTGTTGTTGTTGTTGACGTTGTTGTTGTTTATTATTTGACGTTGTTGTTGTTGTTGTTGTTTATTTGATGTTGTTTTAGTTGATGTTGTTTATTTGACGTTGTTGTTGTTTTTTATTTGACGTTATTGTTGTTGACATTGTTGTTGTTGTTGTTTATTTGACGTTGTTGTTGTTGTTGTTTATTTGACGTTGTTGTTGTTATTTGACGTCGTTGTTGTTGACATTGTTGTTGTTGTTGTTGTTGTTTATTTGACGTAGTTGTTGTTGTTTATTTGACGTAGTTGTTGTTATTTACGTTGTTGTTGTTGTTGTTTATTTGACGTTTTTGTTGTTGTTGATGTTGTTGTTGTTTTTTATTTGACGTTGTTGTTGTTGTTGTTATTTATTTGACATTGTTGTTGTTGTTGTTATTTATTTAATGTTGTTGTTGTTGTTATTGTCTATTTGACATTGTTGTTGTTGTTGTTGTTTTTTTGTCGTTGTTAATGTTGTTGACGTTGTTGTTGTTGTTTTTGTTATTTATTTGACGTTGTTGTTGTTGTTATTTTTGTTGTTGTTATTGTTGGTGTTGTTGTTGTTTATTTGACGTTGTTGTTGTTGTTGTTGTTTATTTGACGTTGTTGTTGTTGTTGTTGTTGTTTATTTGACGTTGTTGTTGTTGTTTTTTTGACGTTGTTGTTGTTGTTGTTTATTTGACGTTGTTGTTGTTGTTGTTGTTTATTTGACGTTGTTGTTATTGTTGTTGTTTATTTGACATTGTTGTTGTTGTTGTTGACGTTGTTGTTGTTTATTATTTGACGTTGTTGTTGTTGTTTATTTAATGTTGTTTTAGTTGATGTTGTTTATTTGACGTTGTTGTTGTTTTTTATTTGACGTTATTGTTGTTGACATTGTTGTTGTTGTTGTTTATTTGACGTTGTTGTTGTTGTTGTTTATTTGACGTTGTTGTTGTTGTTTATTTGACGTTGTTTTTGTTATCTGACATTGTTGTTGTTATTGTATTTGTTGTTGTTGTATTTGTTGTTGCTTATTTGACGTTGTTGTTATTGTTGTTATTTATTTGACGTTGTTGTTGTTGTTGTTTATTAGACGTTGTTGTTGTTGTTGTTGTTTATTTGACGTTGTTGTTGTTGTTGTTGTTAATTTGATGTTGTTTTAGTTGTTGTTGTTTATTTGACGTTGTTGTTGTTGTTTATTTGACATTGTTAATGTTGTTGACTTTGTTGTTGTTGTTTTTGTTATTTATTTGATGTTGTTGTTATTCTTATTGTTGTTGTTGTTGTTGTTGTTTTTGTTGTTGTTCTTGTTGGTGTTGTTGTTGTTTATTTGACGTTGTTGATGTTGTTGTTGTTGTTTATTTGACGTTGTTGTTGTTGTCGTGGTTTATTTGACGTTGATGTTGTTGTTGTTGTTGTTTATTTGACGTTGTTATTGTTTATTTGACATTGTTGTTGTTGACGTTGTTGTTGTTGTTGTTGTTTATGTTTATTTGACGTTGTTGTTGTTGTTTATTTGATGTTGTTTTAAATGTTGTAGTTTATTTGACGTTGTTGTTGTTGTTTATTTGATGTTGTTTTAGTTGTTGTTGTTTATTTGACGTTGTTATTGTTTTTTATTTGATGTTGTTGTTGTTGACATTGTTGTTGTTGTTTATTTGACGTAGTTGTTGTTATTGACGTTGTTGTTGTTGTTTATTTGACGATTTTGTTGTTGTTGATGTTGTTGTTGTTGTTTTTTATTTGACGTTGTTGTTGTTGTTGTTGTTGTTTATTTGACGTTGTTGTTGTTGTTTATTTGACGTTGTTGTTGTTTATTTGACGTTGTTCTTGTTGTTGTTCTTGTTTATTTGACGTTGTTGTTGTTATTTATTTGACGTTGTTGTTGTTGTTATTGTTTATTTGACGTTGTTGTTGTTGTTGTTTATTTGACGTTGTTAATGTTGTTGACGTTGTTGTTGTTGTTTTTGTTATTTATTTGACGTTGTTGTTGTTGTTGTTTTTGTTGTTGTTATTGTTGGTGTTGTTTTTGTTTATTTGACGTTGTTGTTGTTGTTGTTGTTGTTTATTTGACGTTGTTGTTGTTGTTGTTTATTTGATGTTGTTTTTGTTGTTTTTTATTTGACGTTGTTGTTGTTGTTTATTTGACGTTGTTGTTGTTGTTTATTTGACGTTGTTGTTGTTGTTGACGTTGTTGTTGTTGTTGTTTATTTGACGTTGTTGTTGTTGTTGTTGTTTATTTGATGTTGTTTTAGTTGTTGTTGTTTATTTGACGTTGTTATTGTTTTTTATTTGACGTTATTGTTGTTGAAATTATTGTTGTTGTTGTTTATTTGACGTTGTTGTTGTTGTTGTTTATTTGACGTAGTTGTTGTTATTGACGTTGTTGTTGTTGTTATTTATTTGGCGTTTTTGTTGTTGTTGATGTTGTTGTTGTTTTTTATTTGACGCTGTTGTTGTTGTTGTTATTTATTTGACGTTGTTGTTGTTTTAATTTATTTAATGTTGTTGTTGTTGTTATTGTCTATTTGACATTGTTGTTGTTGTTGTTGTTTTTTTGACGTTGTTAATGTTGTTGACGTTGTTGTTGTTGTTTTTGTTATTTATTTGACGTTGTTGTTGTTGTTATTTTTGTTGTTGTTATTGTTGGTGTTGTTGTTGTTTATTTGACGTTGTTGTTGTTGTTATTTTTGTTGTTGTTATTGTTGGTGTTGTTGTTGTTTATTTGACGTTGTTGTTGTTGTTGTTGTTGTTTATTTGACGTTGTTGTTGTTGTTGTTTATTTGACGTTGTTGTTGTTGTTGTTGTTTGTTTGACATTGTTGTTGTTGTTGTTGACGTTGTTGTTGTTTATTATTTGACGTTGTTGTTGTTGTTGTTTATTTGATGTTGTTTTAGTTGATGTTGTTTATTTGACGTTGTTGTTGTTTTTTATTTGACGTTATTGTTGTTGACATTGTTGTTGTTGTTGTTTATTTGACGTTGTTGTTGTTGTTGTTTATTTGACGTTGTTGTTGTTGTTTATTTGACGTTGTTTTTGTTATCTGACGTTGTTGTTGTTGTTGTATTTGTTGTTGCTTATTTGACGTTGTTGTTATTGTTGTTGTTTATTTGACGTTGTTGTTGTTGTTGTTGTTTATTTGACGTTGTTGTTGTTGTTGTTGTTAATTTGATGTTGTTTTAGTTGTTGTTGTTTATTTGACGTTGTTGTTATTGTTGTTTATTTGACATTGTTAATGTTGTTGACGTTGTTGTTGTTGTTTTTGTTATTGATTTGATGTTGTTGTTGTTGTTTTTGTTATTTATTTGATGTTGTTGTTATTCTTATTGTTGTTGTTGTTGTTTTTGTTGTTGTTCTTGTTGGTGTTGTTGTTGTTTATTTGACGTTGTTGATGTTGTTGTTGTTGTTTATTTGACGTTGTTGTTGTTGTCGTTGTTTATTTGACGTTGTTGTTGTTGTTGTTGTTGTTTATTTGACGTTGTTATTGTTTATTTGACATTGTTGTTGTTGACGTTGTTGTTGTTGTTGTTTTTATTTGACGTTGTTGTTGTTGTTTATTTGATGTAGTTTTAGTTGTTGTAGTTTATTTGACGTTGTTGTTGTTGTAGTTTATTTGATGTTGTTTTAGTTGTTGTTGTTTATTTGACGTTGTTATTGTTTTTTATTTGACGTTGTTGTTGTTGACATTGTTGTTGTTGTTGTTTATTTGTCGTAGTTGTTGTTATTGACGTTATTGTTGTTGTTTATTTGACGATTTTGTTGTTGTTGATGTTGTTGTTGTTGTTTTTTATTTGACGTTGTTGTTGTTGTTATTGTTGTTGTTGTTGTTTATTTGACGTTGTTGTTGTTGTTGTTGTTGTTGTTTATTTGACGTTGTTGTTGTTGTTTATTTGACGTTGTTATTGTTGTTGTTTATTTGACGTTGTTGTTGTTGTTGTTGTTTATTTAACGTTGTTGTTGTTGTTGTTGATTATTTGACATTGTTGTTGTTGTTGTTGACGTTGTTGTTGTTTATTATTTGACGTTGTTGTTGTTGTTGTTGTTTATTTGATGTTGTTTTAGTTGATGTTGTTTATTTGACGTTGTTGTTGTTTTTTATTTGACGTTATTGTTGTTGACATTGTTGTTGTTGTTGTTTATTTGACGTTGTTGTTGTTGTTGTTTATTTGACGTTGTTGTTGTTGTTTATTTGACGTTGTTTTTGTTATCTGACATTGTTGTTGTTGTTGTATTTGTTGTTGTTGTATTTGTTGTTGCTTATTTGACGTTGTTGTTATTGTTGTTGTTTATTTGACGTTGTTGTTGTTGTTGTTTATTAGACGTTGTTGTTGTTGTTGTTTATTTGACGTTATTGTTGTTGTTGTTGTTAATTTGATGTTGTTTTAGTTGTTGTTGTTTATTTGACGTTGTTGTTGTTGTTGTTTATTTGACATTGTTAATGTTGTTGACGTTGTTGTTGTTGTTGTTGTTTATTTGACGTTGTTGTTGTTGTCGTTGTTTATTTGACGTTGATGTTGTTGTTGTTGTTGTTTATTTGACATTGTTGTTGTTGACGTTGTTGTTGTTGTTGTTTATTTGACGTTGTTGTTGTTGTTTATTTGATGTTGTTTTAGTTGTTGTTGTTTATTTGACGTTGTTGTTGTTTATTTGACATTGTTGTTGTTGACGTTGTTGTTGTTGTTGTTTATTTGACGTTGTTGTTGTTGTTTATTTGATGTTGTTTTCGTTGTTGTTGTTTATTTGACGTTGTTGTTGTTGTTTATTTGATGTTGTTTTAGTTGTTATAGTTTATTTGACGTTGTTGTTGTTGTTTATTTGATGTTGTTTTAGTTGTTGTTGTTTATTTGACGTTGTTGTTGTTGTTGTTGTTTATTTGATGTTGTTTTAGTTGTTGTTGTTTATTTGACGTTGTTGTTGTTTTTTATTTGACGTTGCTATTGTTGACATTGTTGTTGTTGTTGTTTATTTGACGTAGTTGTTGTTATTGACGTTGTTGTTGTTGTTTATTTGACGATTTTGTTGTTGTTGATGTTGTTGTTGTTGTTTTTTATTTGACGTTGTTGTTGTTGCTATTGTTGTTGTTGTTCTTTATTTGATGTTGTTGTTGTTGTTTATTTGACGTTGTTGTGGTTGTTTATTTGACGTTGTTCTTGTTGTTGTTGTTTATTTGACGTTGTTGTTGTTATTTATTTGACGTTGTTGTTGTTGTTATTGTTTATTTGACGTTGTTGTTGTTGTTTATTTGACGTTGTTAATGTTGTTGACGTTGTTGTTGTTGTTTTTGTTATTTATTTGACATTGTTGTTGTTGTTGTTGTTGTTGTTTTTGTTGTTGTTATTGTTGGTGTTGTTGTTGTTTATTTGACGTTGTTGTTGTTGTTGT
The DNA here is from genome assembly GCA_948472305.1 of Vicia faba. Classification (NCBI taxonomy): domain Eukaryota; kingdom Viridiplantae; phylum Streptophyta; class Magnoliopsida; order Fabales; family Fabaceae; genus Vicia; species Vicia faba. Next base: position 456,958,684 of record OX451740.1, read on the forward strand.
TTATTTGACGTTGTTGTTGTTGTTTATTTGACGTTGTTAATGTTGTTAACGTTGTTGTTCCTGTTGTTTATTTCACGTTGTTGTTGGTGTTATTGTTGTTGCTGTTGTTTATTTGATGTTATTGTAGTTGTTGTTGTTGTTGTTTATTTGACGTTGTTATTGTTGTTGTTGTTGTTGTTTATATGACGTTGTTGTTGTTGACGTTGTTGTTGTTGTTATTGTTTATTTAACGTTGTTGTTGTTGTTTATTTGACGTTGTTGTTGTTGTTGTTATTTATTTGACATTGTTGTTGTTGTTATTTATTTGACGTTGTTGTTGTTGTTATTGTTTATTTGACGTTGTTGTTGTTGTTGTTGTTTATTTGACGTTGTTAATGTTGTTGACGTTGTTGTTGTTGTTTTTGTTATTTATTTGACATTGTTGTTGTTGTTGTTTTTGTTGTTGTTATTGTTAGTGTTGTTGTTGTTTATTTGACGTTGTTGTTGTTGTTGTTGTTTATTTGACGTTGTTGTTGTTGTTGTTTATTTGACGTTGTTGTTGTTGTTTATTTAATGTTGTTGTTGTTGTTGTTGTTTATTTGATGTTGTTTTAGTTGTTGTTGTTTATTTGACGTTGTTGTTGTTTTTTATTTGACGTTATTGTTGTTGTTGTTATTGTTATTGTTGTTGTTCTTTATTTGACGTTGTTGTTGTTTTTGTTTATTTGACGTTGTTGTTGTTGTTGTTGTTTATTTTTGTCGTTGTTTTTGTTGTTTATTTGACGTTGTTGTTTGTTGTTTATTTGACGTTGTTGTTGTTGTTGTTGTTATTGTTTATTTGACGTTGTTGTTGTTGTTTATTTGACGTTGTTGTTGTTGTTATTGTTTATTTAACGTTGTTGTTGTTGTTGTTGTTTTTGTTTATTAGACGTTGTTATTGTTGTTTATTTGACGTTGTTTTTGTTATTTAACGTTGTTGTTGTTGTATTTGTTGTTGTTGTTGTTGTTCCTTATTTGACGTTTTTGTTGTTGTTGTTTATTTGACGTTTTTGTTGTTGTTGTTGTTGTTGTTGTATTTGTTGTTGTTGTTGTTGTTCCTTATTTGACGTTGTTGTTGTTGTTTATTTGACGTTGTTGTTGCTGTTGTTTATTTATCGTTGTTGTTGTTGTTGTTTATTTGACGTTGTTGTTGTTGTTGACGTTGTTATTGTTGTTTATTTAACGTTGTTGTTGTTGTTGTTTATTAGAAGTTGTTGTTGTTGTTTATTTGACATAGTTGTTATTGTTGTTATTGTTGTTGTTGTTGTTTATTTGACGTTGTTGTTGTTGTTGTTGTTGTTGTTGTTGACGTTGTTGGTGTTGTTGTTTATTTGACGTTGTTTTTGTTGTTGTTTATTTGACGTTGTTGTTGTTGTCTATTTGATGTTGTTGTTGTTTTTGTTTATTTGACGTTGTTTTTGTTATTTGACGTTGTTGTTGTTGTATTTGTTGTTGTTGTTGTTGTTCCTTATTTGCCGTTGTTGTTGTTTATTTGACGTTTTTGTTGTTGTTGATATTGTTTTGTTGTTGTTGTGTATTTGACGTTGTTGTTGTTGTTGTTTATTTGACGTTGTTGTTGTTAATGTTTATTTGACATTGTTATTGTTGTTGTTGTTGTTGTTGTTTATTTGACATTGTTGTTGTTGTTGACGTCGTTGTTGTTGTTTCATTGACATTGTTGTTGTTGTTTATTTGACGTTGTTGTTGTTGTTGTTGTTTATTTGACGTTGTTGTTGTTGTTTATTTGACGTTGTTGTTGTTGTTGACGTTGTTGTTGTTGTTATTGTTTATTTGACGTTGTTGTTTTTGTTTATTTGACGTAGTTGTTGTTGTTGACGTTGTAGTTGTTGTTGTTTATTTGACGTTTTTGTTGTTGTTGATGTTGTTGTTGTTTTTGTTGTTGTTATTTGACGTTGTTGTTGTTATTTATTTGACGTTGTTGTTGTTTATTTGACGTTGTTGTTGTTGTTATTGTTATTGTTGTAGTTGTTCTTTATTTGACGTTGTTGTTGTTGTTGTTTATTTGACGTTGTTGTTGTTGTTGTTGTTTATTTGACATTGTTGTTTTTGTTGTTGTTTATTTGACGTTGTTGTTGTTGTTGTTTATTTGACGTTGTTGTTGTTGTTGTTTATTTGACGTTGTTGTTGTTGTTGACGTTGTTGTTGTTGTTGTTTATTTGACGTTGTTGTTGTTGACGTTGTTATTGTTGTTGACGTTGTTGTTGTTGTTTATTTCACGTTGTTGTTGTTGTTTACTTGACATTCTTGTTGTTGTTGACGTTGTTGTTGTTGTTGTTTATTTGACGTTGTTGTTGTTGTTTATTTGACGTTGTTGTTGTTTATTTGATGTTATTGTTGTTGACGTTGTTGTTGTTGTTGTTTATTTGACGTTGTTGTTGTTGTTGTTTATTTGACGTAGTTGTTGTTGTTGACGTTGTTATTGTTGTTATTTATTTGACGTTTTTCTTGTTGTTGATGTTGTTGTTGTTTATTTGACGTTGTTGTTGTTGTTGAATTGACGTTGTTATTGTTTATTTGACGTTGTTGTTATTGTTATTGTTGTTGTTGTTTATTTGACGTTTTAGTTGTTCTTGATGTTGTTGTTGTTTTTGTTGTTGTTTATTTGACGTTGTTGTTGTTATTTATTTGACGTTGTTGTTGTTGTTTATTTGACGTTGTTGTTGTTGTTACTGTTATTGTTGTTGTTGTTGTTTATTTGACGTTGTTGTTGTTGTTACTGTTATTGTTGTTGTTGTTGTTTATTTGACGTTGTTGTTGTTGTTGGTTTTTATTTGACGTTGTTGTTGTTGTTATTTATTTGACGTTGTTATTGTCGTTGTTTTTGTTGTTTATTTGACGTTGTTTTTGTCGTTGTTTTTGTTGTTTATTTGACGTTGTTGTTGTTGTTGTTTATCTAACGTTGTTGTTGTTGACGTTGTTGTTGTTGACGTTGTTGTTGTTGTTGTTGACGTTGTTGTTGTTGTTGACGTTGTTGTTGTTGTTGTTGTTTATTTGACATTGTTGTTGTTGTTGACAGTGTTGTTGTTGTTGTTTATTTGACATTGTTGTTGTTGTTGTTGACATTGTTGTTGTTGTTGTTTATTTGACGTTGTTGTTGTTGTTGTTGTTTATTTGACGTTGTTGTTGTTTATTTGGTGCTATTGTTGTTGACGTTGTTGACGTTGTTGTTGTTGTTGTTTATTTGATGTAGTTGTTGTTGTTGACGTTGTTGTTATTTATTTGACGTTTTTGTTGTTGTTGATGTTGTTGTTGTTTATTTGACGTTGTTGTTGTTGTTGTTGTTGTTGTTGTTGATTTGACGTTGTTGTTGTTTATTTGACGCTGTTGTTGTTGTTGTTTATTTGACGTTGTTGTTGTTGTTTATTTGACGTTGTTATTGTTTATTTGACGTTGTTGTTGTTGTTGTTATTGTTTATTTGACGTTGTTGTTGTTGTTGTTGTTTATTTGACGTTGTTAATGTTGTTGACGTTGTTGTTATTGTTTTTGTTATTTATTTGACGTTGTTGTTGTTGTTGTTTTTGTTGTTGTTTATTGTTGGTGTTGTTGTTGTTTATTTGACGTTGTTGTTGTTGTTGTTGTTTATTTGACGTTGTTGTTGTTGTTTATTTGACATAGTTGTTGTTGTTTATTTGACATTGTTGTTGTTATTGTCGTTGTTGACGTTGTTGTTGTTGTTTATTTGACATTGTTGTTGTTTATTTGATGTTGTTTTAGTTGTTGTTGTTTATTTGTTGTTGTTGTTGTTGTTTATTTGAAGTTGTTTTAGTTGTTGTTGTTTATTTGACGTTGTTTTTTATTTGACGTTGTTGTTGTTGACATTGTTGTTGTTGTTATTTATTTGACGTAGTTTTTGTTATTGACGTTGTTGTTCTTGTTGTTTATTTGACGTTTTTGTTGTTGTTGATATTGTTGTTGTTGTTTTTTATTTGACGTTGTTGTTGTTGTTGTTGTTTATTTGACGTTGTTGTTGTTGTTATTTGACGTCGTTGTTGTTGACATTGTTGTTGTTGTTGTTGTTTATTTGACGTTGTTGTTGTTGTTGTTGTTTATTTGATGTTGTTTTAGTTGTTGTTGTTTATTTGACGTTGTTGTTGTTGTTGTTGTTTATTTGACGTTGTTAATGTTGTTGACGTTGTTGTTGTTGTTGTTTTTTGTTATTTATTTGACGTTCTTGTTGTTGTTGTTCTTGTTGTTTTTGTTGTTGTTATTGTTGGTGTTGTTGTTGGTTATTTGACGTTGTTGTTGTTGTTGTTGTTTATTTGACGTTGTTGTTTATGTTGTTTATATGACGTTGTTGTTGTTGTTTATTTGACATTGTTGTTGTTATTGTTGTTGTTGACGTTGTTGTTGTTGTTTATTTGACATTGTTGTTGTTTATTTGATGTTGTTTTTGGTTGTTGTTGTTTATTTGTTGTTGTTGTTGTTGTTTATTTGATGTTGTTTTAGTTGTTGTTGTTTATTTGACGTTGTTGTTTTTTATTTGACGTTGTTGTTGTTGACATTGTTGTTGTGGTTCTTGTTGTTTATTTGACGTTTTTGTTGTTGTTGATGTTGTTGTTGTTGTTTTTTATTTGACGTTGTTGTTGTTGTTTATTTGACGTTGTTGTTGTTGTTATTTGACGTCGTTGTTGTTGACATTGTTGTTGTTGTTGTTGTTTATTTGACGTTGTTGTTGTTGTTTATTTGACGTAGTTGTTGTTATTTACGTTGTTGTTGTTGTTTATTTGACGTTTTTGTTGTTGTTGATGTTGTTGTTGTTTTTTATTTGACATTGTTGTTGTTGTTGTTATTTATTTGACGTTGTTGTTGTTGTTGTTGTTATTTATTTAATGTTGTTGTTGTTGTTATTGTCTATTTGACATTGTTGTTGTTGTTGTTTTTTTGACGTTGTTAATGTTGTTGACGTTGTTGTTGTTGTTTTTGTTATTTATTTGACGTTGTTGTTGTTGTTATTTTTATTGTTGTTATTGTTGGTGTTGTTGTTGTTTATTTGACGTTGTTGTTGTTGTTGTTGTTTATTTGACGTTGTTGTTGTTGTTGTTGTTGTTTATTTGACGTTGTTGTTGTTGTTTATTTGACGTTGTTGTTGTTGTTGTTTATTTGACGTTGTTGTTGTTGTTGTTGTTTATTTGACGTTGTTGTTATTGTTGTTGTTTATTTGACATTGTTGTTGTTGTTGTTGACGTTGTTGTTGTTTATTATTTGACGTTGTTGTTGTTGTTGTTGTTTATTTGATGTTGTTTTAGTTGATGTTGTTTATTTGACGTTGTTGTTGTTTTTTATTTGACGTTATTGTTGTTGACATTGTTGTTGTTGTTTATTTGACGTTATGGTTGTTGTTGTTTATTTGACGTTGTTGTTGTTGTTATTTGACGTCGTTGTTGTTGACATTGTTGTTGTTGTTATTGTTTATTTGACGTTGTTGTTGTTTTTTATTTGACGTAGTTGTTGTTATTTACGTTGTTGTTGTTGTTGTTTATTTGACGTTTTTGTTGTTGTTGATGTTGTTGTTGTTTTTTATTTGACGTTGTTGTTGTTGTTGTTATTTATTTGACGTTGTTGTTGTTGTTGTTATTTATTTAATGTTGTTGTTGTTGTTATTGTCTATTTGACATTGTTGTTGTTGTTGTTGTTTTTTTGACGTTGTTAATGTTGTTGACGTTGTTGTTGTTGTTTTTGTTATTTATTTGACGTTGTTGTTGTTGTTATTTTTGTTGTTGTTATTGTTGGTGTTGTTGTTGTTTATTTGACGTTGTTGTTGTTGTTGTTGTTGTTTATTTGACATTGTTGTTGTTGTTTATTTGACGTTGTTGTTATTGTTGTTTATTTGACGTTGTTGTTGTTGTTGTTTATTTGACGTTGTTGTTATTGTTGTTGTTTATTTGACATTGTGGTTGTTGTTGACGTTGTTGTTGTTTATTATTTGACGTTGTTGTTGTTGTTGTTGTTTATTTAATGTTATTTTAGTTGATGTTGTTTATTTGACGTTGTTGTTGTTTTTTATTTGACGTTATTGTTGTTGACATTGTTGTTGTTGTTGTTTATTTGACGTTGTTGTTGTTGTTGTTTATTTGACGTTGTTGTTGTTGTTTATTTGACGTTGTTTTTGTTATCTGACATTGTTGTTGTTATTGTATTTGTTGTTGTTGTATTTGTTGTTGCTTATTTGACGTTGTTGTTATTGTTGTTGTTTATTTGACGTTGTTGTTGTTGTTGTTTATTAGACGTTGTTGTTGTTGTTGTTGTTGTTTATTTGACGTTGTTGTTGTTGTTGTTGTTAATTTGATGTTGTTTTAGTTGTTGTTGTTTATTTGACGTTGTTGTTGTTGTTGTTTATTTGACATTGTTAATGTTGTTGACGTTGTTGTTGTTGTTTTTGTTATTTATTTGATGTTGTTGTTATTCTTATTGTTGTTGTTGTTGTTTTTGTTGTTGTTCTTGTTGGTGTTGTTGTTGTTTATTTGACGTTGTTGATGTTGTTGTTGTTTATTTGACGTTGTTGTTGTTGTCGTTGTTTATTTGACGTTGATGTTGTTGTTGTTGTTGTTTATTTGACGTTGTTATTGTTTATTTGACATTGTTGTTGTTGACGTTGTTGTTGTTGTTGTTGTTTATTTGACGTTGTTGTTGTTGTTTATTTGGTGTTGTTTTAGTTGTTGTAGTTTATTTGACGTTGTTGTTGTTGTTGTTTATTTGATGTTGTTTTAGTTGTTGTTGTTTATTTGACGTTGTTATTGTTTTTTATTTGACGTTGTTGTTGTTGACATTGTTGTTGTTGTTGTTTATTTGACGTAGTTGTTGTTATTGACGTTGTAGTTGTTGTTTATTTGACGATTTTGTTGTTGTTGATGTTGTTGTTGTTGTTTTTTATTTGACGTTGTTGTTGTTGTTATTGTTGTTGTTGTTGTTTATTTGACGTTGTTGTTGTTGTTTATTTGACGTTGTTGTTGTTTATTTGACGTTGTTCTTGTTGTTCTTGTTGTTGTTGTTGTTTATTTGACGTTGTTGTTGTTATTTATTTGACGTTGTTGTTATTGTTTATTTGACGTTGTTGTTGTTGTTGTTTATTTGACGTTGTTAATGTTGTTGACGTTGTTGTTGTTGTTTTTGTTATTTATTTGACGTTGTTGTTGTTGTTGTTTTTGTTGTTGTTATTGTTGGTGTTGTTGTTGTTTATTTGACGTTGTTGTTGTTGTTGTTGTTGTTGTTGTTTATTTGACGTTGTTGTTGTTGTTTATTTGATGTTGTTGTTGTTGTTGTTTTTGTTGTTGTTTATTGTTGGTGTTGTTGTTGTTTATTTGACGTTGTTGTTGTTGTTGTTTATTTAACGTTGTTGTTGTTGTTGTTAATTTGACGTTGTTGTTGTTGTTTATTTGACATTGTTGTTGTTATTGTTGTTGTTGACGTTGTTGTTGTTGTTTATTTGACATTGTTGTTGTTTATTTGATGTTGTTTTAGTTGTTGTTGTTTATTTGTTGTTGTTGTTGTTGTTTATTTGATGTTGTTTTAGTTGTTGTTGTTTATTTGACGTTGTTTTTTATTTGACGTTGTTGTTGTTGACATTGTTGTTGTTGTTATTTATTTGACGTAGTTTTTGTTATTGACGTTGTTGTTCTTGTTGTTTATTTGACGTTTTTGTTGTTGTTGATGTTGTTGTTGTTGTTTTTTATTTGACGTTGTTGTTGTTGTTGTTTATTTGACGTTGTTGTTGTTGTTATTTGACGTCGTTGTTGTTGACATTGTTGTTGTTGTTGTTTATTTGACGTTGTTGTTGTTGTTGTTGTTTATTTGATGTTGTTTTAGTTGTTGTTGTTTATTTGACGTTGTTGTTGTTGTTGTTGTTGTTGTTGTTGTTTATTTGACGTTGTTAATGTTGTTGACGTTGTTGTTGTTGTTGTTTTTTGTTATTTATTTGACGTTGTTGTTGTTGTTGTTGTTGTTTTTGTTGTTGTTATTGTTGGAGTTGTTGTTGGTTATTTGACGTTGTTGTTGTTGTTGTTGTTTATTTGACGTTGTTGTTGTTGTTGTTTATATGATGTTGTTGTTGTTGTTTATTTGACATTGTTGTTGTTATTGTTGTTGTTGACGTTGTTGTTGTTGTTTATTTGACATTGTTGTTGTTTATTTGATGTTGTTTTTGGTTGTTGTTGTTTATTTGTTGTTCTTGTTGTTGTTGTTTATTTGATGTTGTTTTAGTTGTTGGTGTTTATTTGACGTTGTTGTTTTTTATTTGACGTTGTTGTTGTTGACATTGTTGTTGTTGTTCTTGTTGTTTATTTGACGTTTTTGTTGTTGTTGATGTTGTTGTTGTTGTTTTTTATTTGACGTTGTTGTTGTTGTTTATTTGACGTTGTTGTTGTTGTTATTTGACGTCGTTGTTGTTGACATTGTTGTTGTTGTTGTTGTTTATTTGACGTTGTTGTTGTTGTTTATTTGACGTAGTTGTTGTTATTTACGTTGTTGTTGTTGTTTATTTGACGTTTTTGTTGTTATTGATGTTGTTGTTGTTTTTTATTTGACGTTGTTGTTGTTGTTGTTATTTATTTCACGTTGTTGTTGTTGTTGTTATTTATTTAATGTTGTTGTTGTTGTTATTGTCTATTTGACATTGTTGTTGTTGTTGTTTTTTTGACGTTGTTAATGTTGTTGACGTTGTTGTTGTTGTTTTTGTTATTTATTTGACGTTGTTGTTGTTATTTTTATTGTTGGTGTTGTTGTTGTTTATTTGACGTTGTTGTTGTTGTTGTTGTTGTTTATTTGACGTTGTTGTTGTTGTTGTTGTTGTTGTTGTTTATTTGACGTTGTTGTTGTTGTACATTTGACGTTGTTGTTGTTGTTATTTATTTGACGTTGTTGTTGTTGTTGTTGTTTATTTGACGTTGTTGTTATTGTTGTTGTTTATTTGACATTGTTGTTGTTGTTGTTGACGTTGTTGTTGTTTATTATTTGACGTTGTTGTTGTTGTTGTTGTTTATTTGATGTTGTTTTAGTTGATGTTGTTTATTTGACGTTGTTGTTGTTTTTTATTTGACGTTATTGTTGTTGACATTGTTGTTGTTGTTGTTTATTTGACGTTGTTGTTGTTGTTGTTTATTTGACGTTGTTGTTGTTGTTATTTGACGTCGTTGTTGTTGACATTGTTGTTGTTGTTATTGTTTATTTGACGTTGTTGTTGTTGTTTATTTGACGTAGTTGTTGTTATTTACGTTGTTGTTGTTGTTGTTGTTTATTTGACGTTTTTGTTGTTGTTGATGTTGTTGTTGTTTTTTATTTGACGTTGTTGTTGTTGTTGTTATTTATTTGACGTTGTTGTTGTTGTTGTTATTTATTTAATGTTGTTGTTGTTGTTATTGTCTATTTGACATTGTTGTTGTTGTTGTTTTTTTGACGTTGTTAATGTTGTTGACGTTGTTGTTGTTGTTTTTGTTATTTATTTGACGTTGTTGTTGTTGTTATTTTTGTTGTTGTTATTGTTGGTGTTGTTGTTGTTTATTTGACGTTGTTGTTGTTGTTGTTGTTTATTTGACATTGTTGTTGTTGTTTATTTGACGTTGTTGTTATTGTTGTTTATTTGACGTTGTTGTTGTTGTTGTTTATTTGACGTTGTTGTTATTGTTGTTGTTTATTTGACATTGTTGTTGTTGTTGACGTTGTTGTTGTTTATTATTTGACGTTGTTGTTGTTGTTGTTGTTTATTTAATGTTGTTTTAGTTGATGTTGTTTATTTGACGTTGTTGTTGTTTTTTATTTGACGTTATTGTTGTTGACATTGTTGTTGTTGTTGTTTATTTGACGTTGTTGTTGTTGTTGTTTATTTGACGTTGTTGTTGTTGTTGTTTATTTGACGTTGTTGTTGTTGTTTATTTGACGTTGTTTTTGTTATCTGACATTGTTGTTGTTATTGTATTTGTTGTTGTTGTATTTGTTGTTGCTTATTTGACGTTGTTGTTATTGTTGTTGTTTATTTGACGTTGTTGTTGTTGTTGTTTATTAGACGTTGTTGTTGTTGTTGTTGTTTATTTGACGTTGTTGTTGTTGTTGTTGTTAATTTGATGTTGTTTTAGTTGTTGTTGTTTATTTGACGTTGTTGTTGTTGTTGTTTATTTGACATTGTTAATGTTGTTGACGTTGTTGTTGTTGTTTTTGTTATTTATTTGATGTTGTTGTTATTCTTATTGTTGTTGTTGTTGTTGTTTTTGTTGTTGTTCTTGTTGGTGTTGTTGTTGTTTATTTGACGTTGTTGATGTTGTTGTTGTTTATTTGACGTTGTTGTTGTTGTCGTTGTTTATTTGACGTTGATGTTGTTGTTGTTGTTGTTGTTTATTTGACGTTGTTATTGTTTATTTGACATTGTTGTTGTTGACGTTGTTGTTGTTGTTGTTTATTTGACGTTGTTGTTGTTGTTTATTTGGTGTTGTTTTAGTTGTTGTAGTTTATTTGACGTTGTTGTTGTTGTTTATTTGATGTTGTTTTAGTTGTTGTTGTTGTTTATTTGACGTTGTTATTGTTTTTTATTTGACGTTGTTGTTGTTGACATTGTTGTTGTTGTTGTTTATTTGACGTAGTTGTTGTTATTGACGTTGTTGTTGTTGTTTATTTGACGATTTTGTTGTTGTTGATGTTGTTGTTGTTGTTTTTTATTTGACGTTGTTGTTGTTGTTATTGTTGTTGTTGTTGTTTATTTGACGTTGTTGTTGTTGTTTATTTGACGTTGTTGTTGTTTATTTGACGTTGTTCTTGTTGTTGTTGTTGTTTATTTGACGTTGTAGTTGTTATTTATTTGACGTTGTTGTTGTTGTTGTTATTGTTTATTTGACGTTGTTGTTGTTGTTGTTTATTTGACGTTGTTAATGTTGTTGACGTTGTTGTTGTTGTTTTTGTTATTTATTTGACGTTGTTGTTGTTGTTGTTTTTGTTGTTGTTATTGTTGGTGTTGTTGTTGTTTATTTGACGTTGTTGTTGTTGTTGTTGTTGTTGTTGTTTATTTGACGTTGTTGTTGTTGTTGTTTATTTGATGTTGTTGTTGTTGTTGTTTTTGTTGTTGTTTATTGTTGGTGTTGTTGTTGTTTATTTGACGTTGTTGTTGTTGTTGTTGTTTATTTAACGTTGTTGTTGTTGTTGTTAATTTGACGTTGTTGTTTATTTGACATTGTTGTTGTTATTGTTGTTGTTGACGTTGTTGTTGTTGTTTATTTGACATTGTTGTTGTTTATTTGATGTTGTTTTAGTTGTTGTTGTTTATTTGTTGTTGTTGTTGTTGTTTATTTGATGTTGTTTTAGTTGTTGTTGTTTATTTGACGTTGTTTTTTATTTGACGTTGTTGTTGTTGACATTGTTGTTGTTGTTATTTATTTGACGTAGTTTTTGTTATTGACGTTGTTGTTCTTGTTGTTTATTTGACGTTTTTGTTGTTGTTGATGTTGTTGTTGTTGTTTTTTATTTGACGTTGTTGTTGTTGTTTATTTGACCTTGTTGTTGTTGTTATTTGACGTCATTGTTGTTGACATTGTTGTTGTTGTTGTTTATTTGACGTTGTTGTTGTTGTTGTTGTTTATTTGATGTTGTTTTAGTTGTTGTTGTTTATTTGACGTTGTTGTTGTTGTTGTTGTTGTTGTTTATTTGACGTCGTTAATGTTGTTGACGTTGTTGTTGATGTTGTTTTTTGTTATTTATTTGACGTTGTTGTTGTTGTTGTTGTTGTTGTTGTTTTTGTTGTTGTTATTGTTGGTGTTGTTGTTGGTTATTTGACGTTGTTGTTGTTGTTGTTTATTTGACGTTGTTGTTGTTGTTGTTTATATGATGTTGTTGTTGTTGTTTATTTGACATTGTTGTTGTTATTGTTGTTGTTGACGTTGTTGTTGTTGTTATTTGACATTGTTGTTGTTTATTTGATGTTGTTTTTGGTTGTTGTTGTTTATTTGTTGTTGTTGTTGTTGTTTATTTGATGTTGTTTTAGTTGTTGTTGTTTATTTGACGTTGTTGTTTTTTATTTGACGTTGTTGTTGTTGACATTGTTGTTGTTGTTCTTGTTGTTTATTTGACGTTTTTGTTGTTGTTGATGTTGTTGTTGTTGTTTTTTATTTGACGTTGTTGTTGTTGTTTATTTGACGTTGTTGTTGTTGTTATTTGACGTCGTTGTTGTTGACATTGTTGTTGTTGTTGTTTATTTGACGTTGTTGTTGTTGTTTATTTGACGTAGTTGTTGTTATTTACGTTGTTGTTGTTGTTTATTTGACGTTTTTGTTGTTGTTGATGTTGTTGTTGTTTTTTATTTGACGTTGTTGTTGTTGTTGTTATTTATTTGACGTTGTTGTTGTTGTTGTTATTTATTTATTGTTGTTGTTGTTGTTATTGTCTATTTGACATTGTTGTTGTTGTTGTTTTTTTGACGTTGTTAATGTTGTTGACGTTGTTGTTGTTGTTTTTGTTATTTATTTGACGTTGTTGTTGTTATTTTTATTGTTGGTGTTGTTGTTGTTTATTTGACGTTGTTGTTGTTGTTGTTGTTGTTTATTTGACGTTGTTGTTGTTGTTGTTGTTGTTGTTTATTTGACGTTGTTGTTGTTGTTGTTGTTATTTATTTGACGTTGTTGTTGTTGTTGTTTATTTGACGTTGTTGTTATTGTTGTTGTTTATTTGACATTGTTGTTGTTGTTGTTGACGTTGTTGTTGTTTATTATTTGACGTTGTTGTTGTTGTTGTTGTTTATTTGATGTTGTTTTAGTTGATGTTGTTTATTTGACGTTGTTGTTGTTTTTTATTTGACGTTATTGTTGTTGACATTGTTGTTGTTGTTGTTGTTTATTTAACGTTGTTGTTGTTGTTGTTTATTTGACATTGTTGTTGTTGTTATTTGACGTCGTTGTTGTTGACATTGTTGTTGTTGTTATTGTTTATTTGACGTTGTTGTTGTTGTTGTTTATTTGACGTAGTTGTTGTTATTTACGTTGTTGTTGTTGTTGTTGTTTATTTGACGTTTTTGTTGTTGTTGATGTTGTTGTTGTTTTTTCTTTGACGTTGTTGTTGTTGTTGTTATTTATTTGACGTTGTTGTTGTTGTTGTTGTTATTTATTTAATGTTGTTGTTGTTGTTATTGTCTATTTGACATTGTTGTTGTTGTTGTTGTTTTTTTGACGTTGTTAATGTTGTTGACGTTGTTGTTGTTGTTTTTGTTATTTATTTGACGTTGTTGTTGTTGTTATTTTTGTTATTGTTATTGTTGGTGTTGTTGTTGTTTATTTGACGTTGTTGTTGTTGTTGTTGTTTATTTGACATTGTTGTTGTTGTTTATTTGACGTTGTTGTTATTGTTGTTTATTTGACGTTGTTGTTGTTGTTGTTTATTTGACGTTGTTGTTATTGTTGTTGTTTATTTGACATTGTTGTTGTTGTTGACGTTGTTGTTGTTTATTATTTGACGTTGTTGTTGTTGTTGTTTATTTAATGTTGTTTTAGTTGATGTTGTTTATTTGACGTTGTTGTTGTTTTTTATTTGACGTTATTGTTGTTGACATTGTTGTTGTTGTTGTTTATTTGACGTTGTTGTTGTTGTTGTTTATTTGACGTTGTTGTTGTTGTTTATTTGACGTTGTTTTTGTTATCTGACATTGTTGTTGTTATTGTATTTGTTGTTGTTGTATTTGTTGTTGCTTATTTGACGTTGTTGTTATTGTTGTTGTTTATTTGACGTTGTTGTTGTTGTTGTTTATTAGACGTTGTTGTTGTTGTTGTTGTTTATTTGACGTTGTTGTTGTTGTTGTTGTTGTTAATTTGATGTTGTTTTAGTTGTTGTTGTTTATTTGACGTTGTTGTTGTTGTTGTTTATTTGACATTGTTAATGTTGTTGACGTTGTTGTTGTTGTTTTTGTTATTTATTTGATGTTGTTGTTATTCTTATTGTTGTTGTTGTTGTTGTTTTTGTTGTTGTTCTTGTTGGTGTTGTTGTTGTTTATTTGACGTTGTTGATGTTGTTGTTGTTTATTTGACGTTGTTGTTGTTGTCATTGTTTATTTGACGTTGATGTTGTTGTTGTTGTTGTTTATTTGACATTGTTATTGTTTATTTGACATTGTTGTTGTTGACGTTGTTGTTGTTGTTGTTGTTTATTTGACGTTGTTGTTGTTGTTTATTTGGTGTTGTTTTAGTTGTTGTAGTTTATTTGACGTTGTTGTTGTTGTTGTTTATTTGATGTTGTTTTAGTTGTTGTTGTTGTTTATTTGACGTTGTTATTGTTTTTTATTTGACGTTGTTGTTGTTGACATTGTTGTTGTTGTTGTTTATTTGACGTAGTTGTTGTTATTGACGTTGTTGTTGTTGTTTATTTGAGGATTTTGTTGTTGTTGATGTTGTTGTTGTTGTTTTTTATTTGACGTTGTTGTTGTTGTTATTGTTGTTGTTGTTGTTGTTTATTTGACGTTGTTGTTGTTGTTTATTTGACGTTGTTGTTGTTTATTTGACGTTGTTCTTGTTGTTGTTGTTGTTTATTTGACGTTGTAGTTGTTATTTATTTGACGTTGTTGTTGTTGTTGTTATTGTTTATTTGACGTTGTTGTTGTTGTTGTTTATTTGACGTTGTTAATGTTGTTGACGTTGTTGTTGTTGTTTTTGTTATTTATTTGACGTTGTTGTTGTTGTTGTTTTTGTTGTTGTTATTGTTGGTGTTGTTGTTTTTTATTTGACGTTGTTGTTGTTGTTGTTGTTGTTTATTTGACGTTGTTGTTGTTGTTGTTTATTTGATGTTGTTGTTGTTGTTGTTTTTGTTGTTGTTTATTGTTGGTGTTGTTGTTGTTTATTTGACGTTGTTGTTGTTGTTGTTGTTGTTTATTTAACGTTGTTGTTTTTGTTGTTAATTTGACGTTGTTGTTTATTTGACATTGTTGTTGTTATTGTTGTTGTTGACGTTGTTGTTGTTGTTTATTTGACATTGTTGTTGTTTATTTGATGTTGTTTTAGTTGTTGTTGTTTATTTGTTGTTGTTGTTGTTGTTTATTTGATGTTGTTTTAGTTGTTGTTGTTTATTTGACGTTGTTTTTTATTTGACGTTGTTGTTGTTGACATTGTTGTTGTTGTTATTTATTTGACGTAGTTTTTGTTATTGACGTTGTTGTTCTTGTTGTTTATTTGACGTTTTTGTTGTTGTTGATGTTGTTGTTGTTGTTTTTTATTTGACGTTGTTGTTGTTGTTGTTTATTTGACCTTGTTGTTGTTGTTATTTGACGTCATTGTTGTTGACATTGTTGTTGTTGTTGTTTATTTGACGTTGTTGTTGTTGTTGTTGTTTATTTGATGTTGTTTTAGTTGTTGTTGTTTATTTGACGTTGTTGTTGTTGTTGTTGTTGTTTATTTGACGTCGTTAATGTTGTTGACGTTGTTGTTGTTGTTGTTTTTTGTTATTTATTTGACATTGTTGTTGTTGTTGTTGTTGTTGTTTTTGTTGTTGTTATTGTTGGTGTTGTTGTTGGTTATTTGACGTTGTTGTTGTTGTTGTTTATTTGACGTTGTTGTTTATATGATGTTGTTGTTGTTGTTTATTTGACATTGTTGTTGTTATTGTTGTTGTTGACGTTGTTGTTGTTGTTTATTTGACATTGTTGTTGTTTATTTGATGTTGTTTTTGGTTGTTGTTGTTTATTTGTTGTTGTTGTTGTTGTTTATTTGATGTTGTTTTAGTTGTTGTTGTTTATTTGACGTTGTTGTTTTTTATTTGACGTTGTTGTTGTTGACATTGTTGTTGTTGTTCTTGTTGTTTATTTGACGTTTTTGTTGTTGTTGATGTTGTTGTTGTTGTTTTTTATTTGACGTTGTTGTTGTTGTTTATTTGACGTTGTTGTTGTTGTTATTTGACGTCGTTGTTGTTGACATTGTTGTTGTTGTTGTTTATTTGACGTTGTTGTTGTTGTTTATTTGACGTAGTTGTTGTTATTTACGTTGTTGTTGTTGTTTATTTGACGTTTTTGTTGTTGTTGATGTTGTTGTTGTTTTTTATTTGACGTTGTTGTTGTTGTTGTTATTTATTTGACGTTGTTGTTGTTGTTGTTATTTATTTATTGTTGTTGTTGTTGTTATTGTCTATTTGACATTGTTGTTGTTGTTGTTTTTTTGACGTTGTTAATGTTGTTGACGTTGTTGTTGTTGTTTTTGTTATTTATTTGACGTTGTTGTTGTTATTTTTATTGTTGGTGTTGTTGTTGTTTATTTGACGTTGTTGTTGTTGTTGTTGTTGTTTATTTGACGTTGTTGTTGTTTATTTGACGTTGTTGTTGTTGTTGTTGTTATTTATTTGACGTTGTTGTTGTTGTTGTTGTTTATTTGACGTTGTTGTTATTGTTGTTGTTTATTTGACATTGTTGTTGTTGTTGTTGACGTTGTTGTTGTTTATTATTTGACGTTGTTGTTGTTGTTGTTGTTTATTTGATGTTGTTTTAGTTGATGTTGTTTATTTGACGTTGTTGTTCTTTTTTATTTGACGTTATTGTTGTTGACATTGTTGTTGTTGTTGTTTATTTAACGTTGTTGTTGTTGTTGTTGTTTATTTGACGTTGTTGTTGTTGTTATTTGACGTCGTTGTTGTTGACATTGTTGTTGTTGTTATTGTTTATTTGACGTTGTTGTTGTTGTTGTTTATTTGACGTAGTTGTTGTTATTTACGTTGTTGTTGTTGTTGTTTATTTGACGTTTTTGTTGTTGTTGATGTTGTTGTTGTTTTTTCTTTGACGTTGTTGTTGTTGTTGTTATTTATTTGACGTTGTTGTTGTTGTTGTTGTTATTTATTTAATGTTGTTGTTGTTGTTATTGTCTATTTGACATTGTTGTTGTTGTTGTTGTTTTTTTGACGTTGTTAATGTTGTTGACGTTGTTGTTGTTGTTTTTGTTATTTATTTGACGTTGTTGTTGTTGTTATTTTTGTTGTTGTTATTGTTGGTGTTGTTGTTGTTTATTTGACGTTGTTGTTGTTGTTGTTTATTTGACATTGTTGTTGTTGTTTATTTGACGTTGTTGTTATTGTTGTTTATTTGACGTTGTTGTTGTTGTTGTTTATTTGACGTTGTTGTTATTGTTGTTGTTTATTTGACATTGTTGTTGTTGTTGACGTTGTTGTTGTTTATTATTTGACGTTGTTGTTGTTGTTTATTTAATGTTGTTTTAGTTGATGTTGTTTATTTGACGTTGTTGTTGTTTTTTATTTGACGTTATTGTTGTTGACATTGTTGTTGTTGTTGTTGTTTATTTGACGTTGTTGTTGTTGTTGTTTATTTGACGTTGTTGTTGTTGTTTATTTGACGTTGTTTTTGTTATCTGACATTGTTGTTGTTATTGTATTTGTTGTTGTTGTATTTGTTGTTGCTTATTTGACGTTGTTGTTATTGTTGTTGTTTATTTGACGTTGTTGTTGTTGTTGTTTATTAGACGTTGTTGTTGTTGTTGTTGTTTATTTGACGTTGTTGTTGTTGTTGTTGTTGTTAATTTGATGTTGTTTTAGTTGTTGTTGTTTATTTGACGTTGTTGTTGTTGTTGTTTATTTGACATTGTTAATGTTGTTGACGTTGTTGTTGTTGTTTTTGTTATTTATTTGATGTTGTTGTTATTCTTATTGTTGTTGTTGTTGTTGTTTTTGTTGTTGTTCTTGTTGGTGTTGTTGTTGTTTATTTGACGTTGTTGATGTTGTTGTTGTTTATTTGACGTTGTTGTTGTTGTCGTTGTTTATTTGACGTTGATGTTGTTGTTGTTGTTGTTTATTTGACATTGTTATTGTTTATTTGACATTGTTGTTGTTGACGTTGTTGTTGTTGTTGTTGTTTATTTGACGTTGTTGTTGTTGTTTATTTGGTGTTGTTTTAGTTGTTGTAGTTTATTTGACGTTGTTGTTGTTGTTGTTTATTTGATGTTGTTTTAGTTGTTGTTGTTGTTTATTTGACGTTGTTATTGTTTTTTATTTGACGTTGTTGTTGTTGACATTGTTGTTGTTGTTGTTTATTTGACGTAGTTGTTGTTATTGACGTTGTTGTTGTTGTTTATTTGACGATTTTGTTGTTGTTGATGTTGTTGTTGTTGTTTTTTATTTGACGTTGTTGTTGTTGTTATTGTTGTTGTTGTTGTTTATTTGACGTTGTTGTTGTTGTTTATTTGACGTTGTTGTTGTTTATTTGACGTTGTTCTTGTTGTTGTTGTTGTTTATTTGACGTTGTAGTTGTTATTTATTTGACGTTGTTGTTGTTGTTGTTATTGTTTATTTGACGTTGTTGTTGTTGTTGTTGTTTATTTGACGTTGTTAATGTTGTTGACGTTGTTGTTGTTGTTTTTGTTATTTATTCGACGTTGTTGTTGTTGTTGTTTTTGTTGTTGTTATTGTTGGTGTTGTTGTTGTTTATTTGACGTTGTTGTTGTTGTTGTTGTTGTTGTTGTTGTTGTTTATTTGACGTTGTTGTTGTTGTTGTTTATTTGATGTTGTTGTTGTTGTTGTTTTTGTTGTTGTTTATTGTTGGTGTTGTTGTTGTTTATTTGACGTTGTTGTTGTTGTTGTTGTTTATTTAACGTTGTTGTTGTTGTTGTTAATTTGACGTTGTTGTTGTTGTTTATTTGACATTGTTGTTGTTATTGTTGTTGTTGACGTTGTTGTTGTTGTTTATTTGACATTGTTGTTGTTTATTTGATGTTGTTTTAGTTGTTGTTGTTTATTTGTTGTTGTTGTTGTTGTTAATTTGATGTTGTTTTAGTTGTTGTTGTTTATTTGACGTTGTTTTTTATTTGACGTTGTTGTTGTTGACATTGTTGTTGTTGTTATTTATTTGACGTAGTTTTTGTTATTGACGTTGTTGTTCTTGTTGTTTATTTGACGTTTTTGTTGTTGTTGATGTTGTTGTTGTTGTTTTTTATTTGACGTTGTTGTTGTTGTTGTTTATTTGACGTTGTTGTTGTTGTTATTTGACGTCGTTGTTGTTGACATTGTTGTTGTTGTTGTTTATTTGACGTTGTTGTTGTTGTTGTTGTTTATTTGATGTTGTTTTAGTTGTTGTTGTTTATTTGACGTTGTTGTTGTTGTTGTTGTTGTTTATTTGACGTTGTTAATGTTGTTGACGTTGTTGTTGTTGTTGTTTTTTGTTATTTATTTGACGTTGTTGTTGTTGTTGTTGTTGTTTTTGTTGTTGTTATTGTTGGTGTTGTTGTTGGTTATTTGACGTTGTTGTTGTTGTTTATTTGACGTTGTTGTTGTTGTTGTTGTTTATATGATGTTGTTGTTGTTGTTTATTTGACATTGTTGTTGTTATTGTTGTTGTTGACGTTGTTGTTGTTGTTTATTTGACATTGTTGTTGTTTATTTGATGTTGTTTTTGGTTGTTGTTGTTTATTTGTTGTTGTTGTTGTTGTTTATTTGATGTTGTTTTAGTTGTTGTTGTTTATTTGACGTTGTTGTTTTTTATTTGACGTTGTTGTTGTTGACATTGTTGTTGTTGTTCTTGTTGTTTATTTGACGTTTTTGTTGTTGTTGATGTTGTTGTTGTTTTTTATTTGACGTTGTTGTTGTTGTTTATTTGACGTTGTTGTTGTTGTTATTTGACGTCGTTGTTGTTGACATTGTTGTTGTTGTTGTTGTTTATTTGACGTTGTTGTTGTTGTTTATTTGACGTAGTTGTTGTTATTTACGTTGTTGTTGTTGTTTATTTGACGTTTTTGTTGTTGTTGATGTTGTTGTTGTTTTTTATTTGACGTTGTTGTTGTTGTTGTTATTTATTTGACGTTGTTGTTGTTGTTGTTATTTATTTAATGTTGTTGTTGTTGTTATTGTCTATTTGACATTGTTGTTGTTGTTGTTTTTTTGACGTTGTTAATGTTGTTGACGTTGTTGTTGTTGTTTTTGTTATTTATTTGACGTTGTTGTTGTTGTTGTTATTTTTATTGTTGTTATTGTTGGTGTTGTTGTTGTTTATTTGACGTTGTTGTTGTTGTTGTTGTTGTTTATTTGACGTTGTTGTTGTTGTTGTTGTTGTTGTTTATTTGACGTTGTTGTTGTTGTTGTTTATTTGACGTTGTTGTTGTTGTTTATTTTACATTGTTGTTATTGTTGTTGTTTACTTGACATTGTTGTTGTTGTTGTTGACGTTGTTGTTGTTTATTATTTGACGTTGTTGTTGTTGTTGTTGTTTATTTAATGTTGTTTTAGTTGATGTTGTTTATTTGACGTTGTTGTTGTTTTTTATTTGACGTTATTGTTGTTGACATTGTTGTTGTTGTTGTTTATTTGACGTTGTTGTTGTTGTTTATTTGACGTTGTTGTTGTTGTTATTTGACGTCGTTGTTGTTGACATTGTTGTTGTTGTTGTTGTTTATTTGACGTTGTTGTTGTTGTTTATTTGACGTAGTTGTTGTTATTTACGTTGTTGTTGTTGTTTATTTGACGTTTTTGTTGTTGTTGATGTTGTTGTTGTTTTTTATTTGACGTTGTTGTTGTTGTTGTTATTTATTTGATGTTGTTGTTGTTGTTGTTGTTGTTATTTATTTAATGTTGTTGTTGTTGTTATTGTCTATTTGACATTGTTGTTGTTGTTGTTGTTTTTTTGACGTTGTTAATGTTGTTGACGTTGTTGTTGTTGTTTTTGTTATTTATTTGACGTTGTTGTTGTTGTTATTTTTGTTGTTGTTATTGTTGGTGTTGTTGTTGGTTATTTGACGTTGTTGTTGTTGTTGTTGTTGTTGTTGTTGTTGTTGTTGTTTATTTGACATTGTTGTTGTTGTTTATTTGACGTTGTTGTTGTTGTTGTTTATTTGACGTTGTTGTTGTTGTTGTTTATTTGACGTTGTTGTTATTGTTGTTGTTTATTTGACATTGTTGTTGTTGTTGACGTTGTTGTTGTTTATTATTTGACGTTGTTGTTGTTGTTGTTTATTTAATGTTGTTTTAATTGATGTTGTTTATTTGACGTTGTTGTTGTTTTTTATTTGACGTTATTGTTGTTGACATTGTTGTTGTTGTTGTTTATTTGACGTTGTTGTTGTTGTTGTTTATTTGACGTTGTTGTTGTTGTTTATTTGACGTAGTTGTTGTTATTTACGTTGTTGTTGTTGTTTATTTGACGTTTTTGTTGTTGTTGATGTTGTTGTTGTTTTTTATTTGACGTTGTTGTTGTTGTTGTTATTTATTTGACGTTGTTGTTGTTGTTGTTGTTATTTATTTAATGTTGTTGTTGTTGTTATTGTCTATTTGACATTGTTGTTGTTGTTGTTTTTTTGACGTTGTTAATGTTGTTGACGTTGTTGTTGTTGTTTTTGTTATTTATTTGACGTTGTTGTTGTTGTTGTTATTTTTATTGTTGTTATTGTTGGTGTTGTTGTTGTTTATTTGACGTTGTTGTTGTTGTTGTGGTTGTTTATTTGACGTTGTTGTTGTTGTTGTTGTTGTTGTTTATTTGACGTTGTTGTTGTTGTTGTTTATTTGACGTTGTTGTTGTTGTTTATTTTACGTTGTTGTTATTGTTGTTGTTTATTTGACATTTTTGGTTTTGTTGTTGACGTTGTTGTTGTTTATTATTTGACGTTGTTGTTGTTGTTGTTGTTGTTGTTTATTTGATGTTGTTTTAGTTGATGTTGTTTATTTGACGTTGTTGTTGTTTTTTATTTGACGTTATTGTTGTTGACATTGTTGTTGTTGTTGTTTATTTGACGTTGTTGTTGTTGTTGTTTATTTGACGTTGTTGTTGTTGTTATTTGACGTCGTTGTTGTTGACATTGTTGTTGTTGTTGTTGTTTATTTGACGTTGTTGTTGTTGTTTATTTGACGTAGTTGTTGTTATTTACGTTGTTGTTGTTGTTGTTTATTTGACGTTTATGTTGTTGTTGTTGTTATTGTCTATTTGACGTTGTTGTTGTTGTTGTTTTTTTTTGACGTTGTTAATGTTGTTGACGTTGTTGTTGTTGTTTTTGTTATTTATTTGACGTTGTTGTTGTTGTTATTTTTGTTGTTGTTATTGTTGGTGTTGTTGTTGTTTATTTGACGTTGTTGTTGTTGTTGTTGTTGTTTATTTGACATTGTTGTTGTTGTTTATTTGACGTTGTTGTTGTTGTTGTTTATTTGACGTTGTTGTTGTTGTTGTTTATTTGACGTTGTTGTTATTGTTGTTGTTTATTTGACATTGTTGTTGTTGTTGTTGTTGACGTTGTTGTTGTTTATTATTTGACGTTGTTGTTGTTGTTGTTTATTTAATGTTGTTTTAGTTGATGTTGTTTATTTGACGTTGTTGTTGTTTTTTATTTGACGTTATTGTTGTTGACATTGTTGTTGTTGTTGTTTATTTGACGTTGTTGTTGTTGTTGTTTATTTGACGTTGTTGTTGTTGTTGTTTATTTGACGTTGTTGTTGTTGTTGTTTATTTGACGTTGTTTT
>OX451740.1:456986096-457131096 GCA_948472305.1 Vicia faba
TCACGGATAACTCACCGTTCCATTATATCGCGGACACGGCTACCACCTCAACGTTCCATTATATCGCGGACACGTATATTGGCCACCATGTTAATTCCACACAATGGGAATTAACAAATGCAACATGATATGTAAGTATGTAACACTCAGCATACTATGAACATCAATCAACATATCATGCACATCTACAATATCAAACATAACATAATATGAATAGCATGTAACCACTCAGCATACTATTAAACATCAATCATATCAAGTTATATCATAATTCATGCTTGATAACATCATCTAAAAGCATGACAATAAGATCCACATAGTGTTGGTATCATAACATACAATCGTTATTCGATACACACATCAATCAACACTAGGAATTCAATAAACACATATTCAAAACATGTCAAACACTGCACATCAAAACCGGATCAATCCGTACTTAACAACATGCATGGAAAACATAGTTTAAAAACCAACACAGGAGGTTTAACACGGGTGCCCGTGTAAAACAACACTGCCCGTGTGGAAATGTGTCCAGAAAACACGTTTTTTTTGACAAAATAGGGGATCAACACGGGCGCCCGTGTAAATCAACACGGCCCGTGTTGAATTGTGCCCAGAAAACCCATTTTTATGCCAACACAGTGAATCAACACGGGCGCCCGTGTTAATCAACACGCCCGTGTTGAATTATGGCCAGAAAACACATTTTCATCAGCATACAGTGAATCAACACGGGTGCCCGCGTAAATCAACGCGCCCGTGTTGATGAGTGCGAACCCAATTTTTCTGTTTTTGCAGCAGCTCATATACCCATTTTTTGCACGAAAATACCTCTCTACGGCGGTGCAATATAGTACAAAGACATCCAATCCATCATAGGAACCTAAAGTCTCTAATTGATTCATAAAATCGGGAACTTAAACCTTTTCTAACAAAGTTCAATCCTAAGGTTATCGATCCCTAGAAACATCTAACAATTGGGATTTCCTACGATTACCCGAATCAACCGTACATAAACCCATAAACAAATATAAATCGAGTATAAACCCCCCTTACCTTATCAATTAGCAGCTTTGAGTTCTTGAGCGATGTTCTTCGTTCTCCGTTCTTCAGAGCTCTATTTTCCCAAATTCCAACTTCTGTTCTTACGTGAAAACCAAAAATGAGAAAATGGCCTAAGTCCCAAACATAACTTTATTTCTCTGCACCCCCACTCTTTACTAGCAACATCTAAGCCCAATAACATAAAAATCCCAATATTCCTTATTTCTTTTATTTTCCTCAAATACTCCAAAATAAATAATTCTTTTTATTTTATTAATTCTAATAAAATAAATTCCCAAATTCAATTAAATCAATTAATTGAAAACGGGGTGTTACAACTCTCCCCCACTAAAAGAGTTTTCGTCCTCGAAAACATACCTTAGACGAACAGCTCCGGATAAGCCTCTTTCATCTGGCTCTCCAGCTCCCAAGTGATATTTCCATCTGCTGGACCTCCCCAAGCAACCTTCACTAATGCTATCTCTTTACCTCTTAACTGTTTCACTTCCCGATCTTCTATCCTCATAGGCAATGCTTCTACTGTCAGGTTATCTCTTACCTGTACATCATCTATTTGGATTACATGAAATGGGTCTGGAATGTATCTCCTCAACTGAGAAACATGAAAAACATCGTGCAAATTCGCAAGTCTCGGAGGTAAAGCAATGCGATAAGCAACTTCTCCAACTCTTTCCGTAATCTGAAACGGACCAATAAAACGCGGAGTCAACTTCTTAGACTTCAACGCCCGACCAATACCCGTCATCGGAGTAACTCTCATAAACACATGATCTCCAGCACTGAATTCTAAATTCCTTCTCCTCTTATCATGATAACTTTTGTGACGACTCTGAGAAGCTCTCATCTTCTCTTGAATCAATTTGATCTTTTCGGTAGTCTGCTGAACAATCTCTGGCCCAATTACCGAACTCTCTCCAGATTCATACCAACACAAAGGCGTCCTACACCGTCTACCATACAATGCCTCAAACGGAGCCATACCAATACTCGAATGGTAACTATTGTTATAAGTAAACTCAATCAATGGCAAATAGCTATCCCAAGCTCCACCTTTCTCTAAAACACAAGCACGCAATAAATCTTCCAACGATTGAATCGTCCTCTCCGTCTGTCCATCAGTCTGAGGATGGTAAGCTGAACTCAATCTCAACTTAGTACCCAAAGCCTTCTGCAATCCTTCCCAAAATTTCGAAGTGAACCTCGGATCTCTATCTGACACAATACTAGAAGGAACTCCATGCAAACTCACTATTTTCTCAATATACAACTGTGCCAATCTCTCCATCGAGTAATCCATTCGCACCGGTATAAAATGAGCAGACTTAGTCAACCTATCCACAACGACCCATATCGCTTCACAATTCATAGGAGTCCTTGGCAACCCAGATACGAAATCCATAGAAATACTATCCCACTTCCATTCTGGAATAAACATCGGTTGCATAAACCCAGACGGCTTTTGATGCTCAATCTTCGATTTCTGACAGATTAAACATGCATATACAAATTCAGCTATTTCCTTTTTCATTCTCGGCCACCAAAACAATTTCTTCAAATCATGATACATTTTCGTGGCACCCGGATGAATGCTCATCCCACTGCGATGTCCTTCCTCTAATATACTTTTCTTGATTTCTGCGACATCAGGAACACAAACTCTATCGCCAAATCTCATAACATCATTTTCATCAATCCTAAACTCACCCCCTTGACCTTGGTTGATCAATGTCAATTTATCAACTAAATTAACATCGGATTTCTGCCCGATCCTGATCTCTTCTAGAATACCACTAGTAAGTTTCAACATACCCAAACGAACACACTTCGGAGTACTTTCACAAACCAAACTCAAATCTCGGAATTGCTCAATTAAATCCAATTCACGAACCATCATCATAGACATATGCAAGGACTTCCTGCTCAAAGCATCTGCAACTACATTTGCCTTACCAGGATGGTAATTCAAACCAAAATCATAATCTTTGAGGAATTCTAACCACCTTCTTTGCCTCATATTGAGCTCTTTCTGATCGAAAAGATACTTCAAACTCTTATGATCACTATACACTTCAAACCTCGAACCATACAGATAATGTCTCCACAATTTCAAGACAAACACAACTGCTGCCAACTCTAAGTCATGAGTAGGATAATTCCTTTCATGAACCTTCAACTGTCTCGAAGCATACGCAACTACCTGCTGATTCTGCATTAAAACACCACCTAAACCCAACAGAGATGCATCACAATAAACCACAAAAGATTCCACCGGATTCGGCAAAATCAGAATAGGAGCACTAGTCAATCTCCGCTTCAGTTCTTGGAAACCTTTCTCACAATCAGAATCCCAAATAAACGCTTGTCCTTTACGAGTCAACTTCGTCAACGGCAATGCTAACTTTGAGAATCCTTCGATAAACTTTCTGTAATAACCTGCAAGACCAAGAAAACTTCTGATTTCTGAAACAGTCTTCGGCGCTTCCCACTGAGATACCGCTTCTACTTTCGTAGGATCCACTGCAATACCATTCTTAGAAATCACATGTCCAAGAAAACTAACTTCATTCAGCCAGAACTCACATTTGGACAACTTTGCATACAACTTCTTATCTTTCAACAACTCTAACACAATTCTGAGATGTTCCGCATGTTCTTCGTCATTCTCGGAATAAATCAGAATGTCATCAATAAAAACCACAACAAACTTATCCAGATATGGGTGAAAAATCCTATTCATATATTCCATGAAAACACCAGGTGCATTAGTAACTCCGAACGGCATAACAGAATATTCCTAATGCCCATACCTCGTTCGAAAAGCAGTCTTTTGAATATCTTCCGCTTTCACACGAATCTGATGATATCCAGATCTCAAATCAATCTTACTGAATACACTGGCTCCAATTAACTGATCCATTAAATCATCAATCCTCGGTAACGGGTACCGATTCTTAATGGTTACCTTGTTCAATTTCCTGTAATCAACACACAGTCTCATAGAACCTTCTTTCTTCTTAACCAACAATACCGGAGCACCCCAAGGCGAAACACTTGGACGAATAAAATTCTTCTCCAGTAAATCTTCCAACTGACTCTTCAATTCAGCCAATTCAGACGCAGACATACGATATGGCGCCATCGACACCGGTCTCGTACCAGGAATTAAATCTATAGAAAATTCCACTTCTCTCTCAGGAGGTAACTCGCCAACATCATCAGGAAAGACTTCTGGAAAATCACACACCACTGGCAATTCACTACTCCTGACCTTTCCTGTTGCATCTAACGAAGCAAGTAACATAAACACATTAGCACCATCTTCCATTGCTTCTTGCACCTGCCTAGCAGTCATAGTCAAATTCTCGACACCAACTGCTTCTGGGAAAATCACCGTCTTAGCAAAGCAGTTCAGATGAACCCGGTTAAATTCCAACCAGTTCATCCCAAGGATAATATCAATTTGTTCAAGCGGTAGGCACACTAAATCCATACTGAAACCTCTACCAAAAATCTCAATAGGACAATTCCTACATACGAGTGAAGTTGTCACTGAACCCGATGCAGGAGTATCAACAACCATGCTACCTCGCATACCAGATATGTCCAGTTTCAACCTCTCAGCACAATCCAAAGAAATGAAAGAATGAGTTGCACCAGTATCAATAATTGCAACTAAAGGTGTGCCATGAATAAAACACGTACCTTTAATCAATCGATCCTCTGGGGTAGTCTCAGATCCAGACAAAGCAAACACTTTTCCACCTGACTGATCCTTCCTAGGCTTAGGACACTGCGGACGAATGTGACCTTCTTCGCCACAATTGTAACAAGTAACAGACTTCCCTTTGCAATCAATAGACAAATGACCAGCCTTTCCACATTTATAGCACTTCTTCTCATCACTCTTGCAATCTCGAATGTGATGACCAGACTCACCACACCTGTAGCATCTGATAGGAGCCTTAGAATCTCCCCCACTAGGCCTTTTCCAACCGCCTGATCTCTAGTTATCTCTACCATATGGCTTGCCACGGTCCATATGTTGCTTCCCTCTTTTATCAACAGCCCCACGAGAGTGAGACGACCGATTCTTGGTAATATCTTCTTCCAAGATTCTGCTACAATCCACCAGATCAGAAAATCTACGAATACGCTGGTACCTGATTCCCTGCTTAATCTCATCTCGGAGACCATTCTCAAATTTGATACATTTAGAGAATTCTCCAGCCTCATCATTGTTGTAGTGTGCATAATACTTTGCCAGCTCAGTGAACTTAGTAGCATACTCACTAACAGTCAGATTGCCCTGCTTAAGCTCCAAAAATTCAATTTCCTTCCTTCCCCGAACATCTTCAGGAAAGTACCTCCTCAGAAAAGCCCTTCTGAAGTTAGCCCAAGTCAGTGCCTCTCCATCCTGAACCATTTCAGTCCTTGTGGCAACCCACCAGTCGTCGGCCTCTTCTGCCAACATATGCGTACCATATCTGACTTTCAGATCTTCAGCACAATCGATCACATGGAAAATCCTTTCGATTTCCTTCAGCCACTTCTGAGCACCTTCGGGGTCATGTGTACCTTTGAACAATGGAGGATTGTTCCTCTGGAAATTTCCCAATTGCCTATCAGCACCAATCACGCCTCCAGTTGGGTTTCCAGCAAGTACACCAGCTAACATCCCCAAAGCCTCAGCTAGTGCAGCATCATTTCGTCCATTACCTCTTCCAGCCATATTCCTGAGAATTAAAACATACTCCACATCAGAATACAGTATCGACAGTGTTACCTTGCACTAGTCGCATACGAAAAGGAATGACTGACTCAAGACTCTGGTCACAACGACCGACTATGCTCTGATACCACTATTGTAACACCCTCTAAAACCCCGCATATAATTTTCGCAAATATTAAAAATTATAAACTCAGAGTACATGTAATAATCGAGGAATGCTACAATTCTCTTTTAATAAAATAAATTCCTGTCATGCATAATTTTAGTGGTAACTCATACATGTCTACACAGCGGAATAATTTATTTAATAAAATCAAATGTTATAATATTTTCCAAAATCATCAGGGATTAACACCTGGAAAGTCAACGTCATATTATAACAATTAAAAGAAAATAAACGAGTCTGACTAAAGCAGCTCGACAACCAAACGTTCCCGGAGTTACAACTATCAGAGCATGACCCGGACATACTAAAACGAAACTAAACTAGACACGATAAGCCTTCGCCAAGCACCTGAGCGAAGCTCCTCAATCTGAAATATTCAACAGTAAGGGTGAGCTTCTCAAATATACATTTGGTTATACATTCATAATAATCAATTCACGAAATCATAAGCATCACCCAATAATTAGCATATTTCATAGTTTACAAAACCTTTACAATTCATATATCCGTGACATATTGCCTTTCATATTTGCAAATATTCATCAAACATCATCAACCATTTATCAAATCATACGTGCATACAAACAATCAAATATAACATTGGAAAAATCATCCATTCATGTTATATTCGAGTAATGCAACACACCCATGCATGTGGTACCACTTCACCGCCCCATTAAATCGCGGGTCACGGATAACTCACCGTTCCATTATATCGCGGACACGGCTACCACCTCAACGTTCCATTATATCGCGGACACGTATATTGGCCACCATGTTAATTCCACACAATGGGAATTAACAAATGCAACATGATATGTAAGTATGTAACACTCAGCATACTATGAACATCAATCAACATATCATGCACATCTACAATATCAAACATAACATAATATGAATAGCATGTAACCACTCAGCATACTATTAAACATCAATCATATCAAGTTATATCATAATTCATGCTTGATAACATCATCTAAAAGCATGACAATAAGATCCACATAGTGTTGGTATCATAACATACAATCGTTATTCGATACACACATCAATCAACACTAGGAATTCAATAAACACATATTCAAAACATGTCAAACACTGCACATCAAAACCGGATCAATCCGTACTTAACAACATGCATGGAAAACATAGTTTAAAAACCAACACAGGAGGTTTAACACGGGTGCCCGTGTAAAACAACACTGCCCGTGTGGAAATGTGTCCAGAAAACACGTTTTTTTGACAAAACAGGGGATCAACACGGGCGCCCGTGTAAATCAACACGGCCCGTGTTGAATTGTGCCCAGAAAACCCATTTTTATGCCAACACAGTGAATCAACACGGGCGCCCGTGTTAATCAACACGCCCGTGTTGAATTATGGCCAGAAAACACATTTTCATCAGCATACAGTGAATCAACACGGGTGCCCGCGTAAATCAACGCGCCCGTGTTGATGAGTGCGAACCCAATTTTTCTGTTTTTGCAGCAGCTCATATACCCATTTTTTGCACGAAAATACCTCTCTACGGCGGTGCAATATAGTACAAAGACATCCAATCCATCATAGGAACCTAAAGTCTCTAATTGATTCATAAAATCGGGAACTTAAACCTTTTCTAACAAAGTTCAATCCTAAGGTTATCGATCCCTAGAAACATCTAACAATTGGGATTTCCTACGATTACCCGAATCAACCGTACATAAACCCATAAACAAATATAAATCGAGTATAAACCCCCCTTACCTTATCAATTAGCAGCTTTGAGTTCTTGAGCGATGTTCTTCGTTCTCCGTTCTTCAGAGCTCTATTTTCCCAAATTCCAACTTCTGTTCTTACGTGAAAACCAAAAATGAGAAAATGGCCTAAGTCCCAAACATAACTTTATTTCTCTGCACCCCCACTCTTTACTAGCAACATCTAAGCCCAATAACATAAAAATCCCAATATTCCTTATTTCTTTTATTTTCCTCAAATACTCCAAAATAAATAATTCTTTTTATTTTATTAATTCTAATAAAATAAATTCCCAAATTCAATTAAATCAATTAATTGAAAACGGGGTGTTACAACTCTCCCCCACTAAAAGAGTTTTCGTCCTCGAAAACATACCTTAGACGAACAGCTCCGGATAAGCCTCTTTCATCTGGCTCTCCAGCTCCCAAGTGATATTTCCATCTGCTGGACCTCCCCAAGCAACCTTCACTAATGCTATCTCTTTACCTCTTAACTGTTTCACTTCCCGATCTTCTATCCTCATAGGCAATGCTTCTACTGTCAGGTTATCTCTTACCTGTACATCATCTATTTGGATTACATGAAATGGGTCTGGAATGTATCTCCTCAACTGAGAAACATGAAAAACATCGTGCAAATTCGCAAGTCTCGGAGGTAAAGCAATGCGATAAGCAACTTCTCCAACTCTTTCCGTAATCTGAAACGGACCAATAAAACGCGGAGTCAACTTCTTAGACTTCAACGCCCGACCAATACCCGTCATCGGAGTAACTCTCATAAACACATGATCTCCAGCACTGAATTCTAAATTCCTTCTCCTCTTATCATGATAACTTTTCTGACGACTCTGAGAAGCTCTCATCTTCTCTTGAATCAATTTGATCTTTTCGGTAGTCTGCTGAACAATCTCTGGCCCAATTACCGAACTCTCTCCAGATTCATACCAACACAAAGGCGTCCTACACCGTCTACCATACAATGCCTCAAACGGAGCCATACCAATACTCGAATGGTAACTATTGTTATAAGTAAACTCAATCAATGGCAAATAGCTATCCCAAGCTCCACCTTTCTCTAAAACACAAGCACGCAATAAATCTTCCAACGATTGAATCGTCCTCTCCGTCTGTCCATCAGTCTGAGGATGGTAAGCTGAACTCAATCTCAACTTAGTACCCAAAGCCTTCTGCAATCCTTCCCAAAATTTCGAAGTGAACCTCGGATCTCTATCTGACACAATACTAGAAGGAACTCCATGCAAACTCACTATTTTCTCAATATACAACTGTGCCAATCTCTCCATCGAGTAATCCATTCGCACCGGTATAAAATGAGCAGACTTAGTCAACCTATCCACAACGACCCATATCGCTTCACAATTCATAGGAGTCCTTGGCAACCCAGATACGAAATCCATAGAAATACTATCCCACTTCCATTCTGGAATAAACATCGGTTGCATAAACCCAGACGGCTTTTGATGCTCAATCTTCGATTTCTGACAGATTAAACATGCATATACAAATTCAGCTATTTCCTTTTTCATTCTCGGCCACCAAAACAATTTCTTCAAATCATGATACATTTTCGTGGCACCCGGATGAATGCTCATCCCACTGCGATGTCCTTCCTCTAATATACTTTTCTTGATTTCTGCGACATCAGGAACACAAACTCTATCGCCAAATCTCATAACATCATTTTCATCAATCCTAAACTCACCCCCTTGACCTTGGTTGATCAATGTCAATTTATCAACTAAATTAACATCGGATTTCTGCCCGATCCTGATCTCTTCTAGAATACCACTAGTAAGTTTCAACATACCCAAACGAACACACTTCGGAGTACTTTCACAAACCAAACTCAAATCTCGGAATTGCTCAATTAAATCCAATTCACGAACCATCATCATAGACATATGCAAGGACTTCCTGCTCAAAGCATCTGCAACTACATTTGCCTTACCAGGATGGTAATTCAAACCAAAATCATAATCTTTGAGGAATTCTAACCACCTTCTTTGCCTCATATTGAGCTCTTTCTGATCGAAAAGATACTTCAAACTCTTATGATCACTATACACTTCAAACCTCGAACCATACAGATAATGTCTCCACAATTTCAAGACAAACACAACTGCTGCCAACTCTAAGTCATGAGTAGGATAATTCCTTTCATGAACCTTCAACTGTCTCGAAGCATACGCAACTACCTGCTGATTCTGCATTAAAACACCACCTAAACCCAACAGAGATGCATCACAATAAACCACAAAAGATTCCACCGGATTCGGCAAAATCAGAATAGGAGCACTAGTCAATCTCCGCTTCAGTTCTTGGAAACCTTTCTCACAATCAGAATCCCAAATAAACGCTTGTCCTTTACGAGTCAACTTCGTCAACGGCAATGCTAACTTTGAGAATCCTTCGATAAACTTTCTGTAATAACCTGCAAGACCAAGAAAACTTCTGATTTCTGAAACAGTCTTCGGCGCTTCCCACTGAGATACCGCTTCTACTTTCGTAGGATCCACTGCAATACCATTCTTAGAAATCACATGTCCAAGAAAACTAACTTCATTCAGCCAGAACTCACATTTGGACAACTTTGCATACAACTTCTTATCTTTCAACAACTCTAACACAATTCTGAGATGTTCCGCATGTTCTTCGTCATTCTCGGAATAAATCAGAATGTCATCAATAAAAACCACAACAAACTTATCCAGATATGGGTGAAAAATCCTATTCATATATTCCATGAAAACACCAGGTGCATTAGTAACTCCGAACGGCATAACAGAACATTCCTAATGCCCATACCTCGTTCGAAAAGCAGTCTTTTGAATATCTTCCGCTTTCACACGAATCTGATGATATCCAGATCTCAAATCAATCTTACTGAATACACTGGCTCCAATTAACTGATCCATTAAATCATCAATCCTCGGTAACGGGTACCGATTCTTAATGGTTACCTTGTTCAATTTCCTGTAATCAACACACAGTCTCATAGAACCTTCTTTCTTCTTAACCAACAATACCGGAGCACCCCAAGGCGAAACACTTGGACGAATAAAATTCTTCTCCAGTAAATCTTCCAACTGACTCTTCAATTCAGCCAATTCAGACGCAGACATACGATATGGCGCCATCGACACCGGTCTCGTACCAGGAATTAAATCTATAGAAAATTCCACTTCTCTCTCAGGAGGTAACTCGCCAACATCATCAGGAAAGACTTCTGGAAAATCACACACCACTGGCAATTCACTACTCCTGACCTTTCCTGTTGCATCTAACGAAGCAAGTAACATAAACACATTAGCACCATCTTCCATTGCTTCTTGCACCTGCCTAGCAGTCATAGTCAAATTCTCGACACCAACTGCTTCTGGGAAAATCACCGTCTTAGCAAAGCAGTTCAGATGAACCCGGTTAAATTCCAACCAGTTCATCCCAAGGATAATATCAATTTGTTCAAGCGGTAGGCACACTAAATCCATACTGAAACCTCTACCAAAAATCTCAATAGGACAATTCCTACATACGAGTGAAGTTGTCACTGAACCCGATGCAGGAGTATCAACAACCATGCTACCTCGCATACCAGATATGTCCAGTTTCAACCTCTCAGCACAATCCAAAGAAATGAAAGAATGAGTTGCACCAGTATCAATAATTGCAACTAAAGGTGTGCCATGAATAAAACACGTACCTTTAATCAATCGATCCTCTGGGGTAGTCTCAGATCCAGACAAAGCAAACACTTTTCCACCTGACTGATCCTTCCTAGGCTTAGGACACTGCGGACGAATGTGACCTTCTTCGCCACAATTGTAACAAGTAACAGACTTCCCTTTGCAATCAATAGACAAATGACCAGCCTTTCCACATTTATAGCACTTCTTCTCATCACTCTTGCAATCTCGAATGTGATGACCAGACTCACCACACCTGTAGCATCTGATAGGAGCCTTAGAATCTCCCCCACTAGGCCTTTTCCAACCGCCTGATCTCTAGTTATCTCTACCATATGGCTTGCCACGGTCCATATGTTGCTTCCCTCTTTTATCAACAGCCCCACGAGAGTGAGACGACCGATTCTTGGTAATATCTTCTTCCAAGATTCTGCTACAATCCACCAGATCAGAAAATCTACGAATACGCTGGTACCTGATTCCCTGCTTAATCTCATCTCGGAGACCATTCTCAAATTTGATACATTTAGAGAATTCTCCAGCCTCATCATTGTTGTAGTGTGCATAATACTTTGCCAGCTCAGTGAACTTAGTAGCATACTCACTAACAGTCAGATTGCCCTGCTTAAGCTCCAAAAATTCAATTTCCTTCCTTCCCCGAACATCTTCAGGAAAGTACCTCCTCAGAAAAGCCCTTCTGAAGTTAGCCCAAGTCAGTGCCTCTCCATCCTGAACCATTTCAGTCCTTGTGGCAACCCACCAGTCGTCGGCCTCTTCTGCCAACATATGCGTACCATATCTGACTTTCAGATCTTCAGCACAATCGATCACATGGAAAATCCTTTCGATTTCCTTCAGCCACTTCTGAGCACCTTCGGGGTCATGTGTACCTTTGAACAATGGAGGATTGTTCCTCTGGAAATTTCCCAATTGCCTATCAGCACCAATCACGCCTCCAGTTGGGTTTCCAGCAAGTACACCAGCTAACATCCCCAAAGCCTCAGCTAGTGCAGCATCATTTCGTCCATTACCTCTTCCAGCCATATTCCTGAGAATTAAAACATACTCCACATCAGAATACAGTATCGACAGTGTTACCTTGCACTAGTCGCATACGAAAAGGAATGACTGACTCAAGACTCTGGTCACAACGACCGACTATGCTCTGATACCACTATTGTAACACCCTCTAAAACCCCGCATATAATTTTCGCAAATATTAAAAATTATAAACTCAGAGTACATGTAATAATCGAGGAATGCTACAATTCTCTTTTAATAAAATAAATTCCTGTCATGCATAATTTTAGTGGTAACTCATACATGTCTACACAGCGGAATAATTTATTTAATAAAATCAAATGTTATAATATTTTCCAAAATCATCAGGGATTAACACCTGGAAAGTCAACGTCATATTATAACAATTAAAAGAAAATAAACGAGTCTGACTAAAGCAGCTCGACAACCAAACGTTCCCGGAGTTACAACTATCAGAGCATGACCCGGACATACTAAAACGAAACTAAACTAGACACGATAAGCCTTCGCCAAGCACCTGAGCGAAGCTCCTCAATCTGAAATATTCAACAGTAAGGGTGAGCTTCTCAAATATACATTTGGTTATACATTCATAATAATCAATTCACGAAATCATAAGCATCACCCAATAATTAGCATATTTCATAGTTTACAAAACCTTTACAATTCATATATCCGTGACATATTGCCTTTCATATTTGCAAATATTCATCAAACATCATCAACCATTTATCAAATCATACGTGCATACAAACAATCAAATATAACATTGGAAAAATCATCCATTCATGTTATATTCGAGTAATGCAACACACCCATGCATGTGGTACCACTTCACCGCCCCATTAAATCGCGGGTCACGGATAACTCACCGTTCCATTATATCGCGGACACGGCTACCACCTCAACGTTCCATTATATCGCGGACACGTATATTGGCCACCATGTTAATTCCACACAATGGGAATTAACAAATGCAACATGATATGTAAGTATGTAACACTCAGCATACTATGAACATCAATCAACATATCATGCACATCTACAATATCAAACATAACATAATATGAATAGCATGTAACCACTCAGCATACTATTAAACATCAATCATATCAAGTTATATCATAATTCATGCTTGATAACATCATCTAAAAGCATGACAATAAGATCCACATAGTGTTGGTATCATAACATACAATCGTTATTCGATACACACATCAATCAACACTAGGAATTCAATAAACACATATTCAAAACATGTCAAACACTGCACATCAAAACCGGATCAATCCGTACTTAACAACATGCATGGAAAACATAGTTTAAAAACCAACACAGGAGGTTTAACACGGGTGCCCGTGTAAAACAACACTGCCCGTGTGGAAATGTGTCCAGAAAACACGTTTTTTTTGACAAAACAGGGGATCAACACGGGCGCCCGTGTAAATCAACACGGCCCGTGTTGAATTGTGCCCAGAAAACCCATTTTTATGCCAACACAGTGAATCAACACGGGCGCCCGTGTTAATCAACACGCCCGTGTTGAATTATGGCCAGAAAACACATTTTCATCAGCATACAGTGAATCAACACGGGTGCCCGCGTAAATCAACGCGCCCGTGTTGATGAGTGCGAACCCAATTTTTCTGTTTTTGCAGCAGCTCATATACCCATTTTTTGCACGAAAATACCTCTCTACGGCGGTGCAATATAGTACAAAGACATCCAATCCATCATAGGAACCTAAAGTCTCTAATTGATTCATAAAATCGGGAACTTAAACCTTTTCTAACAAAGTTCAATCCTAAGGTTATCGATCCCTAGAAACATCTAACAATTGGGATTTCCTACGATTACCCGAATCAACCGTACATAAACCCATAAACAAATATAAATCGAGTATAAACCCCCCTTACCTTATCAATTAGCAGCTTTGAGTTCTTGAGCGATGTTCTTCGTTCTCCGTTCTTCAGAGCTCTATTTTCCCAAATTCCAACTTCTGTTCTTACGTGAAAACCAAAAATGAGAAAATGGCCTAAGTCCCAAACATAACTTTATTTCTCTGCACCCCCACTCTTTACTAGCAACATCTAAGCCCAATAACATAAAAATCCCAATATTCCTTATTTCTTTTATTTTCCTCAAATACTCCAAAATAAATAATTCTTTTTATTTTATTAATTCTAATAAAATAAATTCCCAAATTCAATTAAATCAATTAATTGAAAACGGGGTGTTACATTGTTGGTGTTGTTTATTTGACGTTGTTGTTGTTGTTTATTTGACGTTGTTGTTAATGTTTATTTGACATTGTTGTTGTTGCTATTGACGTTGTTGTTGTTGTTTTTTATTTGACGTTGTTGTTGTTGTTGTTGTTTATTTGATGTTGTTTTAGTTGTTGTTGTTTATTTGACGTTGTTGTTGTTGTTGTTTATTTGACGTAATTGTTGTTTTTTATTTGACGTTGTTGATGTTGACATTGTTGTTGTTGTTGTTGTTTATTTGACGTTGTTGTTGTTGTTGTTTATTTGAAGTTGTTGTTGTCGTTGTTTATTTGACGTAGTTGTTGTTATTGACGTTGTTGTTGTTGTTGTTTATTTGACGTTTTTGTTGTTGTTGTTGATGTTGTTGTTGTTGTTTTTTATTTGACGTTGTTATTGTTGTTGTTGTTTATTTGACGTTGTTGTTGTTATTGTTGTTGATGTTTATTTGAAGTTGTTGTTGTTGTTGTTTATTTGACGTTGTTGTTGTTGTTGTTTATTTGACGTTGTTGTTGTTGTTTATTTAACATCGTTGTTGTTGTTGTTTATTTCACGTTATTAATGTTGTTGACGTTGTTGTTGTTGTTTATTTGACGTAGTTGTTGTTATTGACGTTGTTGTTGTTTATTTGACGTTGTTGTTGTTGTTATTATTGTTGTTGTTGTTTATTTGACGTTGTTGTTGTTGTTGTTGTTTATTTGACGTTGTTGTTGTTGTTTATCTGAAGTTGTTGTTTATTTGACGTTTTTGTTATTGTTGATGTTGTTGTTGTTATTTATTTGACGTTGTTGTTGTTGTTATTGTTTATTTGACGTTGTTGTTGTTGTTGTTGTTTATTTGACGTTGTTAATGTTGTTGACGTTGTTGTTATTGTTTTTGTTATTTATTTGACGTTGTTGTTGTTGTTGTTGTTTTTGTTGTTGTTATTGTTGGTGTTGTTGTTGTTTATTTGACGTTGTTGTTGTTGTTGTTTATTTGACGTTGTTGTTGTTGTTGTTGTTTATTTGACGTTGTTGTTGTTGTTGTTTATTTGACGTTGTTGTTGTTGTTTATTTGACGTTGTTGTTGTTGTTGTTGTTGTTTATTTGATGTTGTTGTTGTTGATTATTTGACATTGTTGTTGTTGTTGTTGTTGACGTTGTTGTTGTTGTTTATTTGACGTTGTTGTTGTTGTTGTTGTTTATTTGATGTTGTTTTAGTTGTTGTTGTTTATTTGAGGTTGTTGTTGTTTTTTATTTGATGTTATTATTGTTGACATTGTTGTTGTTGTTGTTGTTGTTTATTTGACGTTGTTGTTGTTGTTGTTTATTTGACGTAGTTGTTGTTATTGACATTGTTGTTTATTTGACGTTTTTGTTGTTGTTGATGTTGTTGTTGTTGTTGTTGTTTATTTGACGTGGTTGTTGTTATTTGACGTTGTTGTTGTTGTTGTATTTGTTGTTGTTGTTTATTTGACGTTGTTGTTGTTGTTGTTTATTTGATGTTGTTTTAGTTGTTGTTGTTTATTTGACGTTGTTGTTGTTGTTTATTTGACGTTGTTGTTGTTGTTATTATTGTTGTTGTTGTTTATTTGACGTTGTTGTTGTTGTTGTTTATTTGACGTTGTTGTTGTTGTTGTTTATTTGACGTTGTTGTTTATTTGACGTTTTTGTTATTGTTGATGTTGTTGTTGTTATTTATTTGACGTTGTTGTTGTTGTTATTGTTTATTTGACGTTGTTGTTGTTGTTGTTGTTGTTTATTTGACGTTGTTAATGTTGTTGACGTTGTTGTTATTGTTTTTGTTATTTATTTGACGTTGTTGTTGTTGTTGTTTTTGTTGTTGTTATTGTTGGTGTTGTTGTTGTTTATTTGACGTTGTCGTTGTTGTTGTTTATTTGATGTTGTTTTAGTTGTTGTTGTTGTTTATTTGATGTTGTTGTTGTTGTTTATTTGACGTTGTTGTTGTTGTTGTTGTTTATTTGATGTTGTTGTTGTTGATTATTTGACATTGTTGTTGTTGTTGTTGTTGTTGACGTTGTTGTTGTTGTTTATTTGACGTTGTTGTTGTTGTTGTTTATTTGATGTTGTTTTAGTTGTTGTTGTTTATTTGAGGTTGTTGTTGTTTTTTATTTGATGTTATTATTGTTGACATTGTTGTTGCTGTTGTTGTTTTTTATTTGACGTTGTTGTTGTTGTTTATTTGACGTAGTTGTTGTTATTGACGTTGTTGTTTATTTGACGTTTTTGTTGTTGTTGATGTTGTTGTTGTTGTTGTTGTTGTTGTTTTTGTTTATTTGACGTTGTTGTTGTTATTTGACGTTGTTGTTGTTGTTGTATTTGTTGTTGTTGTTTATTTGACGTTGTTGTTGTTGTTGTTTATTTGATGTTGTTTTAGTTGATGTTGTTTATTTGACGTTGTTGTTGTTTTTTATTTGACGTTGTTGTTGTTGACATTGTTGTTGTTGTTTATTTGACGTTGTTGTTGTTGTTGTTTATTTGACGTTGACGTTGTTGTTGTTATTGACATTGTTGTTGTTGTTGTTGTTGTTTATTTGACGTTGTTGTTGTTGTTTATTTGACATTGTTGTTGTTGTTGTTGTTGACGTTGTTGTTGTTGTTGTTTATTTGACGTTGTTGTTGTTGTTGTTGTTGTTTTATATGACGTTGTTGTTGTTGACGTTGTTGTTGTTGTTATTGTTTATTTAACGTTGTTGTTATTGTTGTTTATTGGACGTTGTTGTTGTTTATTTGACGTAGTTGTTGTTATTGACGTTGTTGTTGTTGTTGTTTATTTGACGTTTTTGTTGTTGTTGATGTTGTTGTTGTTGTTTTTTATTTGACGTTGTTGTTGTTGTTTATTTGACGTTGTTGTTGTTGTTATTGTTGTTGTTGTTGTTTATTAGACGTTGTTGTTGTTATTGTTTATTTGACGTTGTTGTTGTTGTTATTTATTTTAAGTTGTTGTTGTTGTTATTTATTTGACGTTGTTGTTGTTATTTATTTGACGTTGTTGTTGTTGTTATTGTTTATTTGACGTTGTTATTATTGTTTATTTGACATTGATAATGTTGTTGATGTTGTTGTTGTTTTTGTTATTTATTTGACGTTGTTGTTGTTGTTGTTGTTGTTTTTGTTGTTGTTATTGTTGGTGTTGTTGTTGTTTATTTGACGTTGTTGTTGTTGTTGTTGTTTATTTGACGTTGTTGTTGTTGTTTATTTGACGTTGTTAATGTTGTTGACGTTGTTGTTGCTGTTGTTTATTTCACGTTGTTGTTGTTGTTGTTATTGTTCTTGTTGTTGTTATTTATTTGACGTTATTGTTGTTGTTGTTGTTGTTTATTTGACGTTGTTGTTGTTGTTGTTGTTGTTGTTGTTTATATGACGTTGTTGTTGTTGACGTTGTTATTGTTGTTATTGTTTATTTAATGTTGTTGTTGTTGTTGTTTATTTGACGTTGTTAATGTTGTTGACGTTGTTGTTGTTGTTTTTGTTGTTTATTTGACATTGTTGTTGTTGTTGTTGTTTTTGTTTTTGTTATTGTTGTTGTTGTTGTTGTTTATTTGACGTTGTTGTTGTTGTTGTTTATTTGACGTTGTTGTTGTTGTTGTTGTTGTTGTTTATTTGATGTTGTTTTAGTTGTTGTTGTTTATTTGACGTTGTTGTTGTTTTTTATTTGACGTTGTTGTTGACATTGTTGTTGTTGTTGTTTATTTGACGTTGTTGTTGTTGTTTATTTGACGTAGTTGTTGTTATTGACGTTGTTGTTGTTGTTTATTTGACGTTTTTGTTATTGTTGATGTTGTTGTTGTTATTTATTTGACGTTGTTGTTGTTGTTATTGTTTATTTGACGTTGTTCTTGTTGTTTATTTGACGTTGTTAATGTTGTTGACGTTGTTGTTATTGTTTTTGTTATTTATTTGACGTTGTTGTTGTTGTTGTTGGTGTTGTTTTTGTTGTTGTTATTGTTGGTGTTGTTGTTTATTTGAC
The DNA here is from genome assembly GCA_948472305.1 of Vicia faba. Lineage (NCBI taxonomy): Eukaryota > Viridiplantae > Streptophyta > Magnoliopsida > Fabales > Fabaceae > Vicia > Vicia faba. Next base: position 457,004,771 of record OX451740.1, read on the forward strand.
GTTGTTGTTGTTGTTGTTTATTTGACGTTGTTGTTGTTGTTGTTTATTTGACGTTGTTGTTGTTGTTGTTTATTTGACGTTGTTGTTGTTGTTTATTTGACGTTGTTGTTGTTGTTGTTTATTTGATGTTGTTGTTGTTGATTATTTGACATTGTTGTTGTTGTTGTTGACGTTGTTGTTGTTGTTTATTTGACGTTGTTGTTGTTGTTGTTTATTTGATGTTGTTTTAGTTGTTGTTGTTTATTTGAGGTTGTTGTTGTTTTTTATTTGATGTTATTATTGTTGACATTGTTGTTGTTGTTGTTGTTTTTTATTTGACGTTGTTGTTGTTGTTTATTTGACGTAGTTGTTGTTATTGACGTTGTTGTTTATTTGACATTTTTGTTGTTGATGATGTTGTTGTTGTTGTTGTTGTTTATTTGACGTTGTTGTTGTTATTTGACGTTGTTGTTGTTGTTGTATTTGTTGTTGTTGTTTATTTGACGTTGTTGTTGTTGTTGTTTATTTGATGTTTTTTTAGTTGTTGTTGTTTATTTGACGTTGTTGTTGTTTTTTATTTGACGTTGTTGTTGTTGACATTGTTGTTGTTGTTGTTTATTTGACGTTGTTGTTGTTGTTTATTTGACGTAGTTGTTGTTGTTGTTTATTTGACGTTTTTATTGTTGTTGATGTTGTTGTTGTTGTTTTTTATTTGACGTTGTTGTTGTTGTTGTTGTTGTTTATTTGACATTGTTCTTGTTGTTATTGTTGTTGTTGTTGTTTATTTGACGTTGTTGTTGTTGTTTATTTGACGTTGTTGTTGTTGTTTATTTGACGTTGTTGTTGTTATTTATTTGACGCTGTTGTTGTTGTTGTTGTTATTATTGTTTATTTGACATTGTTGTTGTTGTTGTTTATTTGACGTTGTTAATGTTTTTGACGTTGTTGTTGTTTTTGTTATTTATTTGATGTTGTTGTTGTTGTTGTTGTTGTTTTTGTTGTTGTTATTGTTAGTGTTGTTGTTGTTTATTTGACGTTGTTGTTGTTTATTTGACGTTATTGTTGTTGTTTATTTGACGTTGTTGTTGTTGTTGTTTATTTGACATTGTTGTTGTTGTTGTTGACGTTGTTGTTGTTGTTGTTGTTTATTTGACGTTGTTGTTGTTGTTTATTTGATGTTGTTTTAGTTGTTGTTGTTTATTTGACGTTGTTGTTGTTGTTGTTGTTTATTTGATGTTGTTTTAGTTGTTGTTGTTTATTTGACGTTGTTGTTGTTTTTTATTTGACGTTGTTGTTGTTGACATTGTTGTTGTTGTTGTTAATTTGACGTAGTTGTTGTTATTGACTTTGGTGTTGTTGTTGTTGTTTATTTGACATTTTTGTTGTTGTTGATGTTGTTGTTGTTGTTTTTTATTTGACGTTGTTGTTGTTGTTGTTGTTTATTTGACGTTGTTGTTGTTGTTATTGTTGTTGTTGTTTATTTGACGTTGTTGTTGTTGTTGTTTATTTGACGTTGTTGTTGTTGTTGTTTATTTGACGTTGTTGTTGTTGTTGTTTATTTGACGTTGTTGTTGTTGTTGTTTATTTGACATTATTGTTGTTATTTATTTGACGTTGTTGTTGTTGTTATTGTTTATTTGGTGTTGTTGTTTATTTGACGTTGTTAATGTTGTTGACGTTGTTGTTGTTGTTTTTGTTATTTATTTGATGTTGTTGTTGTTGTTGTTGTTTTTGTTGTTGTTATTGTTGGTGTTGTTGTTTTTTATTTGACGTTGTTGTTGTTGTTTATTTGACGTTGTTGTTTATTTGACGTTGTTGTTGTTGTTTAATTGACGTTGTTAATGTTGTTGACATTGTTGTTGTTGTTTATTTCACGTTGTTGTTGTTGTTGTAGTTGTTGTTGTTGTTGTTTATTTGACGTTATTGTTGTTGTTGTTGTTGTTTATTTGACGTTGTTATTGTTGTTGTTGTTGTTGTTGTTTATATGATGTTGTTGTTGTTGACGTTGTTGTTGTTGTTATTGTTTATTTAACGTTGTTGTTTTTGTGTTTATTTGACGTTGTTAATGTTGTTGACGTTGTTGTTGTTGTTTTTGTTGTTTATTTGACGTTGTTGTTGTTGTTGTTGTTGTTATTGTTGTTGTTGTTTATTTGACGTCTTTGTTGTTGTTGTTGTTGTTGTTGTTTATTTGACGTTGTTGTTGTTGTTGTTGTTGTTGTTGTTGTTTAGTTGACGTTGTTGTTGTTGTTGTTGTTTATTTGACGTTGTTGTTGTTGTTTATTTGACGTAGTTGTTGTTATTGACGTTGTTGTTGTTTATTTGACGTTGTTGTTGTTGTTATTATTGTTGTTGTTGTTTATTTGACGTTATTGTTGTTGTTGTTGTTTATTTGACATTGTTGTTGTTGTTTATTTGACGTTGTTATTGTTGTTTATTTGACGTTGTTGTTGTTATTTATTTGACGTTGTTGTTGATGTCGTTGTTATTCTTTATTTGACGTTGTTGTTGTTTTTGTTGTTGTTGTTTATTTGACGTTGTTAATGTTGTTGACGCTGTTGTTGTTGTTTTTGTTATTTATTTGACGTTGTTGTTGTTGTTGTTGTTTTTGTTATTGTTATTGTTGGTGTTGTTGTTGTTGTTTATTTGACGTTGTTGTTGTTGTTGTTTATTTGACGTTGTTGTTGTTGGTGTTTATTTGACGTTGTTGTTAATGTTTATTTGACATTGTTGTTGTTGCTGTTGACGTTGTTGTTGTTGTTTTTTATTTGACGTTGTTGTTGTTGTTGTTGTTTATTTGATGTTGTTTTAGTTGTTGTTGTTTATTTGACGTTGTTGTTGTTGTTGTTGTTTATTTGACGTAATTGTTGTTTTTTATTTGACGTTGTTGATGTTGACATTGTTGTTGTTGTTGTTGTTTATTTGACGTTGTTGTTGTTGTTGTTTATTTGAAGTTGTTGTTGTCGTTGTTTATTTGACGTAGTTGTTGTTATTGACGTTGTTGTTGTTGTTGTTTATTTGACGTTTTTGTTATTGTTGTTGATGTTGTTGTTGTTGTTTTTTATTTGACGTTGTTATTGTTGTTGTTGTTTATTTGACGTTGTTGTTGTTATTGTTGTTGATGTTTATTTGAAGTTGTTGTTGTTGTTGTTGTTTATTTGACGTTGTTGTTGTTGTTTATTTGACGTTGTTGTTGTTGTTTATTTGACGTCGTTGTTGTTGTTGATTATTTGACGTTATTAATGTTGTTGACGTTGTTGTTGTTGTTTATTTGACGTAGTTGTTGTTATTGACGTTGTTGTTGTTTATTTGACGTTGTTGTTGTTGTTATTATTGTTGTTGTTGTTTATTTGACGTTGTTGTTGTTGTTGTTGTTTATTTGACGTTGTTGTTGTTGTTGTTGTTTATTTGACGTTGTTGTTTGTTTGACGTTTTTGTTATTGTTGATGTTGTTGTTGTTATTTATTTGACGTTGTTGTTGTTGTTATTGTTTATTTGACGTTGTTGTTGTTGTTGTTGTTGTTGTTGTTGTTGTTGTTGTTTATTTGACGTTGTTAATGTTGTTGACGTTGTTGTTATTGTTTTTGTTATTTATTTGACGTTGTTGTTATTGTTGTTGTTGTTGTTTTTGTTGTTGTTATTGTTGGTGTTGTTGTTGTTTATTTGACGTTGTTGTTGTTGTTGTTTATTTGACGTTGTTGTTGTTGTTGTTGTTTATTTGACGTTGTTGTTGTTGTTGTTGTTGTTGTTTATTTGACGTTGTTGTTGTTGTTTATTTGACGTTGTTGTTGTTGTTGTTTATTTGATGTTGTTGTTGTTGATTGTTTGACATTGTTGTTGTTGTTGTTGTTGACGTTGTTGTTGTTGTTTATTTGACATTGTTGTTGTTGTTGTTTATTTGATGTTGTTTTAGTTGTTGTTGTTTATTTGAGGTTGTTGTTGTTTTTTATTTGATGTTATTATTGTTGACATTGTTGTTGTTGTTGTTGTTGTTTTTTATTTGACGTTGTTGTTGTTGTTTATTTGACGTAGTTGTTGTTATTGACATTGTTGTTTATTTGACGTTTTTGTTGTTGTTGATGTTGTTGTTGTTGTTGTTGTTTATTTGACGTGGTTGTTGTTATTTGACGTTGTTGTTGTTGTTGTTGTATTTGTTGTTGTTGTTTATTTGACGTTGTTGTTGTTTATTTGACGTTGTTGTTGTTGTTGTTTATTTGATGTTGTTTTAGTTGTTGTTGTTTATTTGACGTTGTTGTTGTTGTTTATTTGACGTTGTTGTTGTTGTTATTATTGTTGTTGTTGTTGTTTATTTGACGTTGTTGTTGTTGTTATTGTTTATTTGACGTTGTTGTTGTTGTTGTTTATTTGACGTTGTTGTTTATTTGACGTTTTTGTTATTGTTGATGTTGTTGTTGTTATTTATTTGACGTTGTTGTTGTTATTATTGTTTATTTGACGTTGTTGTTGTTGTTGTTGTTGTTTATTTGACGTTGTTAATGTTGTTGACGTTGTTGTTATTGTTTTTGTTATTTATTTGACGTTGTTATTGTTATTGTTTTTGTTGTTGTTATTGTTGGTGTTGTTGTTGTTTATTTGACGTTGTTGTTGTTGTTTATTTGACGTTGTTGTTGTTGTTGTTGTTTATTTGACGTTGTTGTTGTTGTTGTTGTTTATTTGACGTTGTTGTTGTTGTTTATTTGACGTTGTTGTTGTTGTTGTTGTTTATTTGATGTTGTTGTTGTTGATTATTTGACATTGTTGTTGTTGTTGTTGTTGTTGACGTTGTTGTTGTTGTTTATTTGACGTTGTTGTTGTTGTTGTTTATTTGATGTTGTTTTAGTTGTTGTTGTTTATTTGAGGTTGTTGTTGTTTTTTATTTGATGTTATTATTGTTGACATTGTTGTTGTTGTTGTTGTTTTTTATTTGACGTTGTTGTTATTGTTTATTTGACGTAGTTGTTGTTATTGACGTTGTTGTTTATTTGACGTTTTTGTTGTTGTTGTTGATGTTGTTGTTGTTGTTTATTTGACGTTGTTGTTGTTATTTGACGTTGTTGTTGTTGTTGTATTTTTTGTTGTTGTTTATTTGACGTTGTTGTTGTTGTTGTTTATTTGATGTTTTTTTAGTTGTTGTTGTTTATTTGACGTTGTTGTTGTTTTTTATTTGACGTTGTTGTTGTTGACATTGTTGTTGTTGTTGTTTATTTGACGTTGTTGTTGTTGTTTATTTGACGTAGTTGTTGTTGTTGTTTATTTGACGTTTTTATTGTTGTTGATGTTGTTGTTGTTGTTTTTTATTTGACGTTGTTGTTGTTGTTGTTGTTTATTTGACATTGTTCTTGTTGTTATTGTTGTTGTTGTTGTTGTTTATTTGACGTTGTTGTTGTTTATTTGACGTTGTTGTTGTTGTTTATTTGACGTTGTTGTTGTTATTTATTTGACGCTGTTGTTGTTGTTGTTGTTATTATTGTTTATTTGACATTGTTGTTGTTGTTGTTTATTTGACGTTGTTAATGTTTTTGACGTTGTTGTTGTTTTTGTTATTTATTTGATGTTGTTGTTGTTGTTGTTTTTGTTGTTGTTATTGTTAGTGTTGTTGTTGTTTATTTGACGTTGTTGTTGTTTATTTGACGTTATTGTTGTTGTTTATTTGACGTTGTTGTTGTTGTTTATTTGACATTGTTGTTGTTGTTGTTGACGTTGTTGTTGTTGTTGTTGTTTATTTGACGTTGTTGTTGTTGTTTATTTGATGTTGTTTTAGTTGTTGTTGTTTATTTGACGTTGTTGTTGTTGTTGTTGTTTATTTGATGTTGTTTTAGTTGTTGTTGTTTATTTGACGTTGTTGTTGTTTTTTATTTGACGTTGTTGTTGTTGACATTGTTGTTGTTGTTGTTAATTTGACGTAGTTGTTGTTATTGACTTTGGTGTTGTTGTTGTTGTTTATTTGACATTTTTGTTGTTGTTGATGTTGTTGTTGTTGTTTTTTATTTGACGTTGTTGTTGTTGTTGTTTATTTGACGTTGTTGTTGTTGTTATTGTTGTTGTTGTTTATTTGACGTTGTTGTTGTTGTTGTTTATTTGACGTTGTTGTTGTTGTTGTTTATTTGACGTTGTTGTTGTTGTTTATTTGACGTTGTTGTTGTTGTTTATTTGACATTATTGTTGTTATTTATTTGACGTTGTTGTTGTTGTTATTGTTTATTTGGTGTTGTTGTTTATTTGACGTTGTTAATGTTGTTGACGTTGTTGTTGTTGTTTTTGTTATTTATTTGATGTTGTTGTTGTTGTTGTTGTTTTTGTTGTTGTTATTGTTGGTGTTGTTGTTTTTTATTTGACGTTGTTGTTGTAGTTGTTGTTGTTTATTTGACGTTGTTGTTGTTGTTTAATTGACGTTGTTAATGTTGTTGACATTGTTGTTGTTGTTTATTTCACGTTGTTGTTGTTGTTGTAGTTGTTGTTGTTGTTGTTTATTTGACGTTATTGTTGTTGTTGTTGTTTATTTGACGTTGTTATTGTTGTTGTTGTTGTTGTTGTTTATATGATGTTGTTGTTGTTGACGTTGTTGTTGTTGTTATTGTTTATTTAACGTTGTTGTTTTTGTGTTTATTTGACGTTGTTAATGTTGTTGACGTTGTTGTTGTTGTTTTTGTTGTTTATTTGACGTTGTTGTTGTTGTTGTTGTTGTTATTGTTGTTGTTGTTTATTTGACGTCTTTGTTGTTGTTGTTGTTGTTGTTTATTTGACGTTGTTGTTGTTGTTGTTGTTGTTGTTGTTGTTTAGTTGACGTTGTTGTTGTTGTTGTTGTTTATTTGACGTTGTTGTTGTTGTTTATTTGACGTAGTTGTTGTTATTGACGTTGTTGTTGTTTATTTGACGTTGTTGTTGTTGTTATTATTGTTGTTGTTGTTTATTTGACGTTATTGTTGTTGTTGTTGTTTATTTGACATTGTTGTTGTTGTTTATTTGACGTTGTTATTGTTGTTTATTTGACGTTGTTGTTGTTATTTATTTGACGTTGTTGTTGATGTCGTTGTTATTCTTTATTTGACGTTGTTGTTGTTTTTGTTGTTGTTGTTTATTTGACGTTGTTAATGTTGTTGACGCTGTTGTTGTTGTTTTTGTTATTTATTTGACGTTGTTGTTGTTGTTGTTGTTTTTGTTATTGTTATTGTTGGTGTTGTTGTTGTTTATTTGACGTTGTTGTTGTTGTTGTTTATTTGACGTTGTTGTTGTTGGTGTTTATTTGACGTTGTTGTTAATGTTTATTTGACATTGTTGTTGTTGCTGTTGACGTTGTTGTTGTTGTTTTTTATTTGACGTTGTTGTTGTTGTTGTTGTTTATTTGATGTTGTTTTAGTTGTTGTTGTTTATTTGACGTTGTTGTTGTTGTTGTTGTTTATTTGACGTAATTGTTGTTTTTTATTTGACGTTGTTGATGTTGACATTGTTGTTGTTGTTGTTGTTTATTTGACGTTGTTGTTGTTGTTGTTTATTTGAAGTTGTTGTTGTCGTTGTTTATTTGACGTAGTTGTTGTTATTGACGTTGTTGTTGTTGTTGTTTATTTGACGTTTTTGTTATTGTTGTTGATGTTGTTGTTGTTGTTTTTTATTTGACGTTGTTATTGTTGTTGTTGTTTATTTGACGTTGTTGTTGTTATTGTTGTTGATGTTTATTTGAAGTTGTTGTTGTTGTTGTTGTTTATTTGACGTTGTTGTTGTTGTTTATTTGACGTTGTTGTTGTTGTTTATTTGACGTCGTTGTTGTTGTTGATTATTTGACGTTATTAATGTTGTTGACGTTGTTGTTGTTGTTTATTTGACGTAGTTGTTGTTATTGACGTTGTTGTTGTTTATTTGACGTTGTTGTTGTTGTTATTATTGTTGTTGTTGTTTATTTGACGTTGTTGTTGTTGTTGTTGTTTATTTGACGTTGTTGTTGTTGTTGTTGTTTATTTGACGTTGTTGTTTGTTTGACGTTTTTGTTATTGTTGATGTTGTTGTTGTTATTTATTTGACGTTGTTGTTGTTGTTATTGTTTATTTGACGTTGTTGTTGTTGTTGTTGTTGTTGTTGTTTATTTGACGTTGTTAATGTTGTTGACGTTGTTGTTATTGTTTTTGTTATTTATTTGACGTTGTTGTTATTGTTGTTGTTGTTGTTTTTGTTGTTGTTATTGTTGGTGTTGTTGTTGTTTATTTGACGTTGTTGTTGTTGTTGTTTATTTGACGTTGTTGTTGTTGTTGTTGTTTATTTGACGTTGTTGTTGTTGTTGTTGTTTATTTGACGTTGTTGTTGTTGTTTATTTGACGTTGTTGTTGTTGTTGTTTATTTGATGTTGTTGTTGTTGATTGTTTGACATTGTTGTTGTTGTTGTTGTTGACGTTGTTGTTGTTGTTTATTTGACATTGTTGTTGTTGTTGTTTATTTGATGTTGTTTTAGTTGTTGTTGTTTATTTGAGGTTGTTGTTGTTTTTTATTTGATGTTATTATTGTTGACATTGTTGTTGTTGTTGTTGTTGTTTTTTATTTGACGTTGTTGTTGTTGTTTATTTGACGTAGTTGTTGTTATTGACATTGTTGTTTATTTGACGTTTTTGTTGTTGTTGATGTTGTTGTTGTTGTTGTTGTTTATTTGACGTGGTTGTTGTTATTTGACGTTGTTGTTGTTGTTGTTGTATTTGTTGTTGTTGTTTATTTGACGTTGTTGTTGTTTATTTGACGTTGTTGTTGTTGTTGTTTATTTGATGTTGTTTTAGTTGTTGTTGTTTATTTGACGTTGTTGTTGTTGTTTATTTGACGTTGTTGTTGTTGTTATTATTGTTGTTGTTGTTGTTTATTTGACGTTGTTGTTGTTGTTATTGTTTATTTGACGTTGTTGTTGTTGTTGTTTATTTGACGTTGTTGTTTATTTGACGTTTTTGTTATTGTTGATGTTGTTGTTGTTATTTATTTGACGTTGTTGTTGTTATTATTGTTTATTTGACGTTGTTGTTGTTGTTGTTGTTGTTTATTTGACGTTGTTAATGTTGTTGACGTTGTTGTTATTGTTTTTGTTATTTATTTGACGTTGTTATTGTTATTGTTTTTGTTGTTGTTATTGTTGGTGTTGTTGTTGTTTATTTGACGTTGTTGTTGTTGTTTATTTGACGTTGTTGTTGTTGTTGTTGTTTATTTGACGTTGTTGTTGTTGTTGTTTATTTGACGTTGTTGTTGTTGTTTATTTGACGTTGTTGTTGTTGTTGTTGTTTATTTGATGTTGTTGTTGTTGATTATTTGACATTGTTGTTGTTGTTGTTGTTGTTGACGTTGTTGTTGTTGTTTATTTGACGTTGTTGTTGTTGTTGTTGTTTATTTGATGTTGTTTTAGTTGTTGTTGTTTATTTGAGGTTGTTGTTGTTTTTTATTTGATGTTATTATTGTTGACATTGTTGTTGTTGTTGTTGTTTTTTATTTGACGTTGTTGTTATTGTTTATTTGACGTAGTTGTTGTTATTGACGTTGTTGTTTATTTGACGTTTTTGTTGTTGTTGTTGATGTTTTTGTTGTTGTTTATTTGACGTTGTTGTTGTTATTTGACGTTGTTGTTGTTGTTGTATTTGTTGTTGTTGTTTATTTGACGTTGTTGTTGTTGTTGTTTATTTGATGTTGTTTTAGTTGATGTTGTTTATTTGACGTTGTTGTTGTTTTTTATTTGACGTTGTTGTTGTTGACATTGTTGTTGTTGTTGTTTATTTGACGTTGTTGTTGTTGTTTATTTGACGTTGACGTTGTTGTTGTTATTGACATTGTTGTTGTTGTTGTTTATTTGACGTTGTTGTTGTTGTTGTTGTTTATTTGACGTTGTTGTTGTTGTTGTTTATTTGACGTTGTTGTTGTTGTTGTTTATTTGACATTTTTGTTGTTGTTGACGTTGTTGTTGTTGTTGTTGTTTATTTGACGTTGTTGTTGTTGTTGTTGTTGTTGTTGTTGTTGTTTATATGACGTTGTTGTTGTTGACGTTGTTGTTGTTGTTATTGTTTATTTAACGTTGTTGTTATTGTTGTTTATTTGACGTTGTTGTTGTTAATTTGACGTAGTTGTTGTTATTGACGTTGTTGTTGTTGTTGTGTATTTTTAGTTTTTGTTGTTGTTGATGTTGTTGTTGTTGTTTTTTATTTGACGTTGTTGTTGTTGTTTATTTGACGTTGTTGTTGTTGTTATTGTTGTTGTTGTTGTTTATTTGACGTTGTTGTTGTTGTTTATTTGACGTTGTTGTTGTTGTTATTTATTTTACGTTGTTGTTGTTGTTGTTGTTTATTTGACGTTGTTGTTGTTATTTATTTGACGTTGTTGTTGTTGTTATTGTTTATTTGACGTTGTTATTATTGTTTATTTGACGTTGATAATGTTGTTGATGTTGTTGTTGTTGTTTTTGTTATTTATTTGACGTTGTTGTTGTTGTTGTTGTTGTTTTTGTTGTTGTTATTGTTGGTGTTGTTGTTGTTTATTTGACGTTGTTGTTGTTGTTGTTGTTTATTTGACGTTGTTGTTGTTGTTTATTTGACGTTGTTAATGTTGTTGACGTTGTTGTTGCTATTGTTTATTTCACGTTGTTGTTGTTGTTGTTATTGTTCTTGTTGTTGTTATTTATTTGACGTTATTGTTGTTGTTGTTGTTTATTTGACGTTGTTGTTATTGTTGTTGTTGTTTATATGACGTTGTTGTTGTTGACGTTGTTGTTGTTGTTATTGTTTATTTAATGTTGTTGTTGTTGTTGTTTGTTTGACGTTGTTAATGTTGTTGATGTTGTTGTTGTTGTTTTTGTTGTTTATTTGACATTGTTGTTGTTGTTGTTGTTTTTGTTTTTGTTATTGTTGTTGTTGTTGTTGTTTATTTGACGTTGTTGTTGTTGTTGTTGTTTATTTGACGTTGTTGTTGTTGTTGTTTATTTAATGTTGTTTTAGTTGTTGTTGTTTATTTGACGTTGTTGTTGTTTTTTATTTGATGTTGTTGTTGACATTGTTGTTGTTGTTGTTTATTTGACGTTGTTGTTGTTGTTTATTTGACGTAGTTGTTGTTATTGACGTTGTTGTTGTTGTTGTTTATTTGACGTTTTTGTTATTGTTGATGTTGTTGTTGTTATTTATTTGACGTTGTTGTTGTTGTTATTGTTTATTTGACGTTGTTGTTGTTGTTGTTTATTTGACGTTGTTAATGTTGTTGACGTTGTTGTTATTGTTTTTGTTATTTATTTGACGTTGTTGTTGTTGTTGTTGTTTTTGTTGTTGTTATTGTTGGTGTTGTTGTTGTTTATTTGACGTTGTTGTTGTTGTTGTTTATTTGACGTTGTTGTTGTTGTTGTTGTTGTTGTTGTTTATTTGACGTTGTTGTTGTTGTTGTTGTTGTTTATTTGACGTTGTTGTTGTTGTTTATTTGACGTTGTTGTTGTTGTTTATTTGATGTTGTTGTTGTTGATTATTTGAGATTGTTGTTGTTGTTGTTGACGTTGTTGTTGTTGTTTATTTGACGTTGTTGTTGTTGTTGTTGTTTATTTGATGTTGTTTTAGTTGTTGTTGTTTATTTGAGGTTGTTGTTGTTTTTTATTTGATGTTATTATTGTTGACATTGTTGTTGTTTTTTATTTGACGTTGTTGTTGTTGTTTATTTTACGTAGTTATTGTTATTGACGTTGTTGTTTATTTGACGTTGTTGTTGTTGTTGATGTTGTTGTTGTTGTTGTTGTTGTTTATTTGACGTTGTTGTTGTTATTTGACGTTGTTGTTGTATTTGTTGTTGTTGTTTATTTGACGTTTTTGTTGTTGTTGTTTATTTGATGTTGTTTTAGTTGTTGTTGTTTATTTGACGTTGTTGTTGTTTTTTATTTGACGTTGTTGTTGTTGACATTGTTGTTGTTGTTGTTTATTTGATGTTGTTGTTGTTGTTTATTTGACGTAGTTGTTGTTGTTGTTGTTTATTTGACGTTTTTATTGTTGTTGATGTTGTTGTTGTTGTTTTTTATTTGACGTTGTTGTTGTTGTTGTTTATTTGACATTGTTGTTGTTGTTATTGTTGTTGTTGTTGTTGTTGTTTATTTGATGTTGTTGTTGTTGTTGTTGTTTATTTGACGTTGTTGTTGTTGTTTATTTGACGTTGTTGTTGTTATTTATTTGACGTTGTTGTTGTTGTTGTTATTGTTTATTTGACATTGTTGTTGTTGTTGTTTATTTGACGTTGTTAATGTTTTTGACGTTGTTGTTGTTGTTTTTGTTATTTATTTGACGTTGTTGTTGTTGTTGTTGTTGTTTTTGTTGTTGTTATTGTTAATGTTGTTGTTGTTTATTTGACGTTGTTGTTGTTTATTTGACGTTGTTGTTGTTGTTTATTTGACGTTGTTGTTGTTGTTGTTTATTTGACGTTGTTGTTGTTGTTTATTTGACGTTGTTGTTGTTTATTTGACGTTATTGTTGATGTTTATTTGACGTTGTTGTTGTTGTTTATTTGACATTGTTGATGTTGTTGTTGACGTTGTTGTTGTTGTTGTTTATTTGACGTTGTTGTTGTTGTTTATTTGATGTTGTTTTAGTTGTTCTTGTTTATTTGACGTTGTTGTTGTTGTTGTTTATTTGATGTTGTTTTAGTTGTTGTTGTTTATTTGACGTTGTTGTTGTTGTTTATTTGACGTAGTTGTTGTTATTGACGTTGTTGTTGTTGTTGTTGTTTATTTGACGTTTTTGTTATTGTTGATGTTGTTGTTGTTATTTATTTGACGTTGTTGTTGTTGTTATTGTTTATTTGACGTTGTTGTTATTGTTGTTGTTTATTTGACGTTGTTAATGTTGTTGACGTTGTTGTTATTGTTTTTGTTATTTATTTGACGTTGTTGTTGTTGTTGTTTTTGTTGTTGTTATTGTTGGTGTTGTTGTTGTTTATTTGACGTTGTTGTTGTTGTTGTTGTTGTTTATTTGACGTTGTTGTTGTTGTTGTTTATTTGACGTTGTTGTTGTTGTTGTTGTTTATTTGACGTTGTTGTTGTTGTTGTTGTTTATTTGATGTTGTTGTTGTTGATTATTTGACATTATTGTTGTTGTTGTTGTTGACGTTGTTGTTGTTGTTTATTTGACGTTGTTGTTGTTGTTGTTTATTTGATGTTGTTTTAGTTGTTATTGTTTATTTGAGGTTGTTGTTGTTTTTTATTTGATGTTATTATTGTTGACATTGTTGTTGTTGTTGTTGTTTTTTATTTGACGTTGTTGTTGTTGTTTATTTGACGTAGTTGTTGTTATTGACGTTGTTGTTTATTTGACATTTTTGTTGTTGTTGATGTTGTTGTTGTTGTTGTTTATTTGACGTTGTTGTTGTTATTTGACGTTGTTGTTGTTGTTGTTGTATTTGTTGTTGTTGTTTATTTGACGTTGTTGTTGTTGTTGTTGTTTATTTGATGTTTTTTTAGTTGTTGTTGTTTATTTGACGTTGTTGTTGTTTTTTATTTGACGTTGTTGTTGTTGACATTGTTGTTGTTGTTGTTTATTTGACGTTGTTGTTGTTGTTTATTTGACGTAGTTGTTGTTGTTGTTTATTTGACATTTTTATTGTTGTTGATGTTGTTGTTGTTGTTTTTTGCTTGACGTTGTTGTTGTAGTTGTTTATTTGACATTGTTGTTGTTGTTATTGTTGTTGTTGTTGTTGTTGTTGTTGTTTATTTGACGTTGTTGTTGTTGTTGTTTATTTGACGTTGTTGTTGTTGTTTATTTGACGTTGTTGTTGTTATTTATTTGACGCTGTTGTTGTTGTTGTTATTGTTTATTTGACATTGTTGTTGTTGTTGTTTATTTGACGTTGTTAATGTTTTTGACGTTGTTGTTTTTGTTATTTATTTGATGTTGTTGTGGTTGTTGTTGTTGTTTTTGTTGTTGTTATTGTTAGTGTTGTTGTTGTTTATTTGACGTTGTTGTTGTTGTTGTTCATTTGACGTTGTTGTTGTTTATTTGACGTTATTGTTGTTGTTTATTTGACGTTGTTGTTGTTGTTTATTTGACATTGTTGTTGTTGTTGTTGACGTTGTTGTTGTTGTTGTTGTTTATTTGACGTTGTTGTTGTTGTTTATTTGATGTTGTTTTAGTTGTTGTTATTTATTTGACGTTGTTGTTGTTGTTGTTTATTTGATGTTGTTTTAGTTGTTGTTGTTTATTTGACGTTGTTGTTGTTTTTTATTTGACGTTGTTGTTGTTAACATTGTTGGTGTTGTTGTTAATTTGACGTAGTTGTTGTTATTGACTTTGGTGTTGTTGTTGTTGTTTATTTGACATTTTTGTTGTTGTTGATGTTGTTGTTGTTGTTTTTTATTTGACGTTGTTGTTGTTGTTGTTGTTTATTTGACGATGTTGTTGTTGTTATTGTTGTTGTTGTTTATTTGACGTTGTTGTTGTTGTTGTTTATTTGACGTTGTTATTGTTGTTTATTTGACGTTGTTGTTGTTGTTGTTTATTTGACATTGTTGTTGTTATTTATTTGACGTTGTTGTTGTTGTTATTGTTTATTTGGTGTTGTTGTTTATTTGACGTTGTTAATGTTGTTGACGTTGTTGTTGTTGTTTTTGTTATTTATTTGACGTTGTTGTTGTTGTTGTTGTTTTTGTTGTTGTTATTGTTGGTGTTGTTGTTTTTTATTTGACGTTGTTGTTGTAGTTGTTGTTGTTTATTTGACGTTGTTGTTGTTGTTTAATTGACGTTGTTAATGTTGTTGACATTGTTGTTGTTGTTTATTTCACGTTGTTGTTGTTGTTGTAGTTGTTGTTGTTGTTGTTGTTTATTTGACGTTATTGTTGTTGTTGTTGTTGTTGTTTATTTGACGTTGTTATTGTTGTTGTTGTTGTTGTTGTTTATATGATGTTATTGTTGTTGACGTTGTTGTTGTTGTTATTGTTTATTTAACGTTGTTGTTGGTGGTGTTTATTTGACGTTGTTAATGTTGTTGACGTTGTTGTTGTTGTTTTTGTTGTTTATTTGACGTTGTTGTTGTTGTTGTTGTTGTTGTTATTGTTGTTGTTGTTGTTGTTTATTTGACGTTGTTGTTGTTGTTGTTGTTGTTGTTGTTGTTTATTTGACGTTGTTGTTGTTGTTGTTGTTGTTTAGTTGACGTTGTTGTTGTTGTTGTTGTTTATTTGACGTTGTTGTTGTTGTTTATTTGACGTAGTTGTTGTTATTGACGTTGTTGTTGTTTATTTGACGTTGTTGTTGTTGTTATTATTGTTGTTGTTGTTTATTTGACGTTATTGTTGTTGTTGTTGTTTATTTGACGTTGTTGTTGTTGTTATTATTGTTGTTGTTGTTTATTTGACGTTATTGTTGTTGTTGTTGTTTATTTGACGTTGTTGTTGTTGTTTATTTGACGTTGTTATTGTTGTTTATTTGACGTTGTTGTTGTTATTTATTTGACGTTGTTGTTGTTGTTGTCGTTGTTATTCTTTATTTGACGTTGTTTCTGTTTTTGTTGTTGTTGTTTATTTGACGTTGTTAATGTTGTTGACGTTGTTGTTGTTGTTTTTGTTATTTATTTGACGTTGTTGTTGTTGTTGTTGTTTTTGTTGTTGTTATTGTTGGTGTTGTTGTTATTTATTTGACGTTGTTGTTGTTGTTGTTTATTTGACGTTGTTGTTGTTGGTGTTTATTTGACGTTGTTGTTAATGTTTATTTGACATTGTTGTTGTTGCTGTTGACGTTGTTGTTGTTGTTTTTTATTTGACGTTGTTGTTGTTGTTGTTGTTGTTAATTTGATGTTGTTTTAGTTGTTGTTGTTTATTTGACGTTGTTGTTGTTGTTGTTTATTTGACGTAATTGTTGTTTTTTATTTGACGTTGTTGATGTTGACATTGTTGTTGTTGTTGTTGTTTATTTGACGTTGTTGTTGTTGTTGTTTATTTGAAGTTGTTGTTGTCGTTGTTTATTTGACGTAGTTGTTGTTATTGACGTTGTTGTTGTTGTTGTTTATTTGACGTTTTTGTTGTTGTTGTTGATGTTGTTGTTGTTGTTTTTTATTTGACGTTGTTATTGTTGTTGTTGTTTATTTGCCGTTGTTGTTGTTATTGTTGTTGATGTTTATTTGAAGTTGTTGTTGTTGTTGTTTATTTGACGTTGTTGTTGTTGTTTATTTGACGTTGTTGTTGTTGTTTATTTGACGTCGTTGTTGTTGTTGTTTATTTGACGTTATTAATGTTGTTGACGTTGTTGTTGTTATTTATTTGACGTAGTTGTTGTTATTGATGTTGTTGTTGTTTATTTGACGTTATTGTTGTTGTTATTATTGTTGTTGTTGTTTATTTGACGTTGTTGTTGTTGTTGTTGTTTATTTGACGTTGTTGTTGTTGTTGTTTATTTGACGTTGTTGTTTATTTGACGTTTTTGTTATTGTTGATGTTGTTGTTGTTATTTATTTGACGTTGTTGTTGTTGTTATTGTTTATTTGACGTTGTTGTTGTTGTTGTTTATTTGACGTTGTTAATGTTGTTGACGTTGTTAATGTTGTTGACGTTGTTGTTATTGTTTTTGTTATTTATTTGACGTTGTTGTTGTTGTTGTTTTTGTTGTTGTTATTGTTGGTGTTGTTGTTGTTTATTTGACGTTGTTGTTGTTGTTGTTGTTGTTTATTTGACGTTGTTGTTGTTGTTGTTTATTTGACGTTGTCGTTGTTGTTGTTGTTGTTGTTTATTTGACGTTGTTGTTGTTGTTTATTTGACGTTGTTGTTGTTGTTGTTTATTTGATGTTGTTGTTGTTGATTATTTGACATTGCTGTTGTTGTTGTTGTTGACGTTGTTGTTGTTGTTTATTTGACGTTGTTGTTGTTGTTGTTTATTTGATGTTGTTTTAGTTGTTGTTGTTTATTTGAGGTTGTTGTTGTTTTTTATTTGATGTTATTATTGTTGACATTGTTGTTGTTGTTGTTGTTTTTTATTTGACGTTGTTGTTGTTGTTTATTTGACGTAGTTGTTGTTATTGACGTTGTTGTTTATTTGACGTTTTTGTTGTTGTTGATGTTGTTGTTGTTGTTGTTGTTGTTTATTTGACGTTGTAGTTGTTATTTGACGTTGTTGTTGTTGTTGTATTTGTTGTTGTTGTTTATTTGATGTTGTTGTTGTTGTTGTTTATTTGATGTTGTTTTAGTTGTTGTTGTTTATTTGACGTTGTTGTTGTTTTTTATTTGACGTTGTTGTTGTTGACATTGTTGTTGTTGTTGTTTATTTGACGTTGTTGTTGTTGTTTATTTGACGTAGTTGTTGTTGTTGTTGTTTATTTGACGTTTTTATTATTGTTGATGTGGTTGTTGTTGTTTTTTATTTGACGTTGTTGTTGTTGTTGTTTATTTGACATTGTTGTTGTTGTTATTGTTGTTGTTGTTGTTGTTGTTGTTGTTTATTTGACGTTGTTGTTGTTGTTTATTTGACGTTGTTGTTGTTGTTTATTTGACGTTGTTGTTGTTATTTATTTGACGTTGTTGTTGTTGTTGTTGTTATTGTTTATTTGACATTGTTGTTGTTGTTGTTTATTTGACGTTGTTAATGTTTTTGACGTTGTTGTTGTTGTTTTTGTTATTTATTTCATGTTGTTGTTGTTGTTGTTGTTTTTGTTGTTGTTATTGTTAGTGTTGTTGTTGTTTATTTGACGTTGTTCTTGTTGTTGTTTATTTGACGTTGTTGTTTTTATTTATTTGACGTTGTTGTTGTTTATTTGACGTTATTGTTGTTGTTTATTTGACGTTGTTGTTGTTGTTTATTTGACATTGTTGTTGTTGTTGTTGACGTTGTTGTTGTTGTTGTTTATTTGACGTTGTTGTTGTTGTTTATTTGATGTTGTTTTAGTTGTTGTTATTTATTTGACGTTGTTGTTGTTGTTGTTGTTGTTTATTTGATGTTGTTTTAATTGTTGTTGTTTATTTGACGTTGTTGTTGTTTTTTATTTGACGTTGTTGTTGTTGACATTGTTGTTGTTGTTGTTAATTTGACGTAGTTGTTGTTATTGACATTGGTGTTGTTGTTGTTGTTTATTTGACATTTTTGTTGTTGTTGATGTTGTTGTTGTTGTTTTTTATTTGACGTTGTTGTTGTTGTTGTTTATTTGACGTTGTTGTTGTTGTTTATTTGACGTTGTTGTTGTTGTTGTTTATTTGACATTGTTGTTGTTATTTATTTGACGTTGTTGTTGTTGTTATTGTTTATTTGGTGTTGTTGTTGTTGTTTTTTATTTGACGTTGTTAATGTTGTTGACGTTGTTGTTGTTGTTTTTGATATTTATTTGACGTTGTTGTTGTTGTTGTTGTTTTTGTTGTTGTTATTGTTGGTGTTGTTGTTTTTTATTTGACGTTGTTGTTGTAGTTGTTGTTGTTTATTTGACGTTGTTGTTGTTAATTAATTGACGTTGTTAATGTTGTTGACATTGTTGTTGTTGTTTATTTCACGTTGTTGTTGTTGTTGTAGTTGTTGTTGTTGTTGTTTATTTGACGTTATTTTTGTTGTTGTTGTTTATTTGACGTTGTTATTGTTGTTGTTGTTGTTGTTTATATGATGTTGTTGTTGTTGACGTTGTTGTTGTTGTTATTGTTTATTTAACGTTGTTGTTGGTGGTGTTTATTTGACGTTGTTAATGTTGTTGACGTTGTTGTTGTTGTTTTTGTTGTTTATTTGACGTTGTTGTTGTTGTTGTTATTGTTGTTGTTGTTGTTTATTTGACGTTGTTGTTGTTGTTGTTGTTGTTTATTTGACGTTGTTGTTGTTGTTGTTGTTTATTTGACATAGTTGTTGTTGTTGTTGTTTATTTGACGTTGTTGTTGTTGTTTATTTGACGTAGTTGTTGTTATTGACGTTGTTGTTGTTTATTTGACGTTGTTGTTGTTGTTATTATTGCTGTTGTTGTTTATTTGACGTTGATGTTGTTGTTGTTTATTTGACGTTGTTGTTGTTGTTTATTTGACGTTGTTATTGTTGTTTATTTGACGTTGTTGTTGTTATTTATTTGACGTTGTTGTTGTTGTCGTTGTTATTCTTTATTTGACGTTGTTGTTTTTTTTGTTGTTGTTGTTTACTTGATGTTGTTATTGTTGGTGTTGTTGTTGTTTATTTGACGTTGTTGTTGTTGTTGTTTATTTGACGTTGTTGTTGTTGGTGTTGTTTATTTGACGTTGTTGTTGTTGTTGTTTATTTGACGTTGTTGTTAATGTTTATTTGACATTGTTGTTGTTGCTGTTGACGTTGTTGTTGTTGTTTTTTATTTGACGTTGTTGTTGTTGTTGTTGTTTATTTGATGTTGTTTTAGTTGTTGTTGTTTATTTGAGGTTGTTGTTGTTGTTGTTTATTTGACGTTGTTGTTATTATTTATTTGACGTTGTTGTTGTTGTTGTCGTTGTTATTCTTTATTTGACGTTGTTGTTGTTTTTGTTGTTGTTGTTTATTGGACATTGTTAATGTTGTTGACGTTGTTGTTGTTGTTTTTGTTATTTATTTGACGTTGTTGTTGTTGTTGTTGTTTTTGTTGTTGTTATTGTTGGTGTTGTTGTTATTTATTTGACGTTGTTGTTGTTGTTGTTTATTTGACGTTGTTGTTGTTGGTGTTTATTTGACGTTGTTGTTAATGTTTATTTGACATTGTTGTTGTTGCTGTTGACGTTGTTGTTGTTGTTTTTTATTTGACGTTGTTGTTGTTGTTGTGGTTGTTAATTTGATGTTGTTTTAGTTGTTGTTGTTTATTTGACGTTGTTGTTGTTGTTGTTTATTTGACGTAATTGTTGTTTTTTATTTGACGTTGTTGATGTTGACATTGTTGTTGTTGTTGTTGTTTATTTGACGTTGTTGTTGTTGTTGTTTATTTGAAGTTGTTGTTGTCGTTGTTTATTTGACGTAGTTGTTGTTATTGACGTTGTTGTTGTTGTTGTTTATTTGACGTTTTTGTTGTTGTTGTTGATGTTGTTGTTGTTGTTTTTTATTTGACGTTGTTATTGTTGTTGTTGTTTATTTGCCGTTGTTGTTGTTATTGTTGTTGATGTTTATTTGAAGTTGTTGTTGTTGTTGTTTATTTGACGTTGTTGTTGTTGTTTATTTGACGTTGTTGTTGTTGTTTATTTGACGTCGTTGTTGTTGTTGTTTATTTGACGTTATTAATGTTGTTGACGTTGTTGTTGTTATTTATTTGACGTAGTTGTTGTTATTGACGTTGTTGTTGTTTATTTGACGTTATTGTTGTTGTTATTATTGTTGTTGTTGTTTATTTGACCTTGTTGTTGTTGTTGTTGTTGTTTATTTGACGTTGTTGTTGTTGTTGTTTATTTGACGTTGTTGTTTATTTGACGTTTTTGTTATTGTTGATGTTGTTGTTGTTATTTATTTGACGTTGTTGTTGTTGTTATTGTTTATTTGACGTTGTTGTTGTTGTTGTTGTTGTTGTTTATTTGACGTTGTTAATGTTGTTTACGTTGTTAATGTTGTTGACGTTGTTGTTATTGTTTTTGTTATTTATTTGACGTTGTTGTTGTTGTTGTTGTTTTTGTTGTTGTTATTGTTGGTGTTGTTGTTGTTTATTTGACGTTGTTGTTGTTGTTGTTGTTGTTTATTTGACGTTGTTGTTGTTGTTGTTTATTTGACGTTGTCGTTGTTGTTGTTGTTGTTTATTTGACGTTGTTGTTGTTGTTTATTTGACGTTGTTGTTGTTGTTGTTTATTTGATGTTGTTGTTGTTGATTATTTGACATTGCTGTTGTTGTTGTTGTTGACGTTGTTGTTGTTGTTTATTTGACGTTGTTATTGTTGTTGTTTATTTGATGTTGTTTTAGTTGTTGTTGTTTATTTGAGGTTGTTGTTTTTTTTTTATTTGATGTTATTATTGTTGACATTGTTGTTGTTGTTGTTGTTTTTTATTTGACGTTGTTGTTGTTGTTTATTTGACGTAGTTGTTGTTATTGACGTTGTTGTTTATTTGACGTTTTTGTTGTTGTTGATGTTGTTGTTGTTGTTGTTGTTTATTTGACGTTGTAGTTGTTATTTGACGTTGTTGTTGTTGTTGTTGTATTTGTTGTTGTTGTTTATTTGATGTTGTTGTTGTTGTTGTTTATTTGATGTTGTTTTAGTTGTTGTTGTTTATTTGACGTTGTTGTTGTTTTTTATTTGACGTTGTTGTTGTTGACATTGTTGTTGTTGTTGTTTATTTGACGTTGTTGTTGTTGTTTATTTGACGTAGTTGTTGTTGTTGTTGTTTATTTGACGTTTTTATTGTTGTTGATGTGGTTGTTGTTGTTTTTTATTTGACGTTGTTGTTGTTGTTGTTTATTTGACATTGTTGTTGTTGTTATTGTTGTTGTTGTTGTTGTTGTTGTTGTTTATTTGACGTTGTTGTTGTTGTTTATTTGACGTTGTTTGTAACACCCCTTCTAATTACCCCAAATAATAGGCAAGAATTAAAATCAGAGGAAATAAATTTGCACGGAAGGGATGTCACAACACACTTCACATTCCAAAATTTTAAAGAAAAACGGACAGGGTATGTTTGAAAGTATAAGCATTCCAACACAAAACAAACATACAATAAATATTTACTTCATTCTCTCGTGCAAACGCAATGGAGTTTCATAATTTCACATCATCTCCATTTATGGAGGAATCAAAATATAATTCAAGGCATCAAGCCATGATAATTCACATAAAGCATATGTTATCAAGTCTCACATACACAAAATAATATACCCAAAGTAAGGATTATATACATCATAATCCGAATACAAAATAGACGAGTTCGACACTAAATATACCCCCCCCCAGGTGTTACTACCAGAGCATCGACTCGACTTTAATCAAAATAAAACAGATTGCAATCCAATGCATCCGCTAACTAGCGCCTCGCGCTACCATCCTCGGTACCTGAACAATGCCATCAAAAGCATTTTCAAACAGAAGGGTAAGAATTCCAATAATCATATAACATGTAATTAAGGTAAAACAATGGCAATAAATAAAGCAACACATCATGATCATATTCATTTTATCACATATAGTATCCTTACTCAAGGAATCCATTTCCAACGCATTACCCATGTAAACCGATTATCCGAATACTCACATCCTTGGCACATAACCATAATTCAAACAACAACAACATTGGCACATAATCAAACACATCAACACACATACATAACATGCACAATTATGCATGTGGCTCACAACACGACTCAACGTATGCGAATGCGGTACCGACTCGTGGACCCAAAGTTCCACCACCTATGTTTCCCTTCCGGATCAAGGTCACTACGTCTTTTCCCACAATAGGGTCACCTTCTAGATATTATGGACCCAATGTTCCACCACCTATGTTTCCCTTCCGGATCAAGGTCACTACGTCTTTTCCCACAATAGGGTCACCGTCTAGATATTATGGACCCAATGTTCCACCACCTATGTTTCCCTTCCGGATCAAGGTCACTACGTCTATTCCCACACTAAGGTCACCGTCTATAAAATCACGTGAACCCACAGTTTCACCGTCTCTGTTTCAAGACCAACCATGCCATGCAATGTACAATGCAACCAAACGTATGCAATTAAGATCCACAAAAATCTTAACATACACATACCATCATATCCAACCAATGGAACATCAACTATTGTACATGCATGCATACATATCATTTAACAATCACAACATCAAGTAAAATGTATACAAACAAGTTACTTCTCAACCAAACCATAAACCATCAACTAATAAACAATTCCAATTCGGAAAGTATAATTCAACATAAAGTCATCATCAATGATCCGGCATTACTCTTAATGTTACATCTCGCGATCGAGTCACCGGAATGTAACTCGAACGGTTAAATTCGGGGTTAAATTCAATTTATTTCATTTTTGTACTAAAATCGGGTCGATTCCTAAAAATTCGAAATTTCGAAAAACGAACTTCACTACGTTAATCTACACGTCGAATTATGCTAGCACGTCAATTTTCGTGCGAATCGGAGAAAGTAGCTCCGTCGCCGAAATTACCGAAATCGGGTAATCGGCACATCAACGGGTTCAGAATTAAGTCGGCTAAATATTTCTAATATTTCTACTTTATAAATCCTGCAAAATTATTTATTAAAGATATTAAATCATTATTATTAAATAATTTTGTATTTATAAGTCGGAACGTAATAGCTACGGTATATCTAATATTTATTCATTTCGTCGCTACTGTAACAGGAATGTGTCTTAAGTACCAATTCACTTCTATGCTACAGCAAGCAGAAAAATTCCTTCTTTATATTTCTTCATGTGCGCTGCGGTAATCCTAAATAATTCCAACTGCTACTAAATGTTGCTTTATACATAATGCTACAGGAATTAGCCACTTCTTCCAATTGCTTTACTACTTACCGATACGGTAATGCTACTCCATCAATATGATACTCCCTGCGCTACTTTCTACTTCATCACAGTAGCAGCCAATGCCTTTTAATGCTAAACCATTCCAGGCGCTACTGTACCCAACTAATGCCTTTAATTATTAATTCTCAAATGTTGCTACCACATGGAAAATTAAGTTCCTTTCTCAGCTTACCAAGTACCTTATTGCGCTACAGCATACAAAGTGCCACGGATTTGCAAGTTATTACCAATGCTACTTTATTCAATTCGCTACAGTGGCCAAAACAAATACCCTAACCCCTAATTTATTCCAAAATCAAAACTATAAAATCACACACTAAATAATTGGTGGAAGTCAAACCCTTACCTCTAGTGTTGATTTTCTTGGAACAAGATGATGATTTTGTAGAACAAACCCTAGCCTTCTTCTTCTCTTCTCTTCTTCTTCTCTCTTTTTTTTTTTTTTTTATCTTCTTTCTCTTCTTACCAACTACTCTTACTAACTCTCCTTTTCTATTTTATAAAACTATCCTTCTACTACTAACTTTCCTCCCTCTATCTTTCTAAAATTATAATTTGGCCCCAACAATTATTTAATTCAAATTATAATATATAACTCTATTAAAACAATATTACACTAAATAATATTTATTCTATATAAACCTAATCATGCCAATTAATCAAACAAAGTCAAATATTACTACACACCAAATTAATATTATTCAAAATAATATTTCGACATAATAAAATTTTTTATTTCATATTACCCAATTAATATTTTAATCGATATCAATTGAATATATTTCTCAAAATAGATATAATTTAATAGTTTTGGAAAATAATTAATGAAATAACATTTAAATATAAACGGCGTGTTACAACTCTCCCCCACTTAAAAGATTTTCGGCCTCGAAAATTACCTCTAAACGAACAATTCGGGATAGGAATCCCGCATCCGACTTTCAAGCTCCCATGTCACATTACCATACGCCGAACCACCCCATGCAACTTTTACCAAAGCAATCTCTCTTCCTCTTAGTTGTTTCACCTTCCTATCTTCAATCCTCACCGGTAAAACCTCAACCGTCAAATTGTCTCTTACTTCCAAATCATCCGCTTGAATAACATGAGACGGATCTGCAATATACTTTCGTAATTGCGAAACGTGAAACACATCATGCAAATTTGAAAGTGATGGCGGCAATGCAATCCGATAAGCCATACTTCCAATCCGCTCTGAAATCTGATAAGGACCAATAAACCGAGGTGTTAACTTCCGCGATTTAAGCGCCCTTCCAACACCCGTAGTTGGATTCACCTTCAAAACACACATGTTCATCCTTCTTGAACTCAAGAGGTTTCCTCCTTTTATCAAAGTAACTCTTTTGGCGATTCTGAGACACTTTCATCTTCTCTCTTATCAATCTGATCTTATCTGTGGTCTCTTGAACAAATTCCGGACCAACTATAGCACTTTCTCCCGTCTCGTACCAACACAAAGGTGTCCTACACCGTCTTCCATACAATGCCTCGAAAGGAGCCATGCCAATGCTAGAATGAAAACTATTATTATAAGTAAACTCAATCAAAGGCAAATGACTCTCCCATGAACCTCCTTGATCCAAGACACAAGCACGCAACAAATCCTCAAGTGACTGAATTGTTCTCTCCGTTTGACCATCCGTCTGAGGATGATAAGCGGAACTCAATCTCAGCTTAGTACCCAAGGCTCTTTGCAAACCTCCCCAAAATCTCGAAGTGAAACGCGAATCTCTATCTGAAACAATACATGTAGGAATACCATGTAAACAAACAATCCGCTCTATATACAACTTAGCAAGCTTCTCCATAGTGTAATCCATCCTAACCAGAATAAAGTGTGCAGATTTAGTCAATCTATCCACTATGACCCAAATAGCCTCATGGTTACTCAGAGTCCTCGGCAGACCAGAAACAAAATCCATCGAGATACTATCCCACTTCCACTCGGGAATAGACAACGGTTGCAACAAACCCGAAGGTTTCTGGTGCTCAATCTTAGACTTTTGGCAAACCAAACAAGAATATACAAACTCAGCAATTTCCTTTTTCATGCTTGGCCACCAAAACAACTTTCTTAAGTCTTGGTACATTTTCGTAGCACCCGGATGAATACTCAATCCGCTTCGGTGTCCTTCCTCTAGAATCCTCTTTTTCACATCCCCCACATCGGGAACGCAAACTCTATCATGACATCTCAAAATTCCATTCTCATCAATTCTGAACTCTCCACCTTGAACTTGATTCACCAAAGTAAACTTGTCAACCAAAACCAAATCTGACTTTTGTCCATCTCTAATCTCTTCCAAGACACCACTAGTAAGCTTCATCATACCAAGCTTCACGCCAAAATAAGTCTCTTCACACACCAAACTCAAATCTCGAAATTGCTCCAACAATTCCCATTCTTTAACCATCAACGTAGACATGTGTAAAGACTTTCTGCTCAAAGCATCTGCAACCACGTTTGCCTTACCAGGATGGTAATTCAAACTGAAGTCATAATCTTTAAGAAACTCTAGCCACCTTCTTTGCCTCATATTCAACTCTTTTTGATCAAACAGATATTTCAAACTCTTATGATCGCTAAAGACGTCGAATCTCGACCCAAACAAATAATGCCTCCAAATCTTTAACGCAAAAACCACCGCTGCCAACTCCAAGTCATGAGTTGGATAATTCCTCTCATGCACCTTGAGTTGCCTCGAAGCATACGCCACAACCTGCCCATTTTGCATTAACACACCTCCTAAACCCATCAAAGAAGCATCACAATAGACCGTAAACGGTTCAGATGGTTTAGGCAAAATCAAAACTGGTGCAGTTGTCAACCTTCTCTTCAACTCTTGGAAACTATCTTCACACTGCGGAGTCCACACGAACGCTTGACTCTTCCTAGTCAATTGTGTCAACGGTAAAGCTAGCTTGGAAAAGCCTTCAATGAACTTACGGTAATAACCCGCTAAACCAAGAAAGCTTCGAATCTCAAAAACTGACTTTGGAGATTCCCATTCTGACACGGCTTCTATCTTCGAAGGATCCACAGCAATACCTCCACGAGATATCACGTGACCAAGGAAACTCACTTGTTCTAACCAGAATTCACACTTCGAAAGTTTAGCAAACAAATGATTTTCCTTCAAAATTGACAAAACAATTCTCAAGTGTTCGGCATGCTCTGCTTCACTCTTGGAATAAATCAAAATGTCATCGATGAACACCACCACAAAATTATCCAGAAACTCATGAAAGATTCTGTTCATATACTCCATGAACACACCAGGTGCATTCGTAACACCAAAAGGCATCACCGAATACTCATAGTGTCCATAACGAGTTCTGAACGCAGTTTTCTGAATATCACCTGCTTTCACGCGAATCTGATGATAGCCTGACCTCAAGTCAATCTTGCTAAACACACACGCACCCACCAGCTGATACATTAAATCATCAATCCTTGGCAAAGGATACTTGTTCTTAATGGTCACTTTGTTTAGCTGCCTATAATCCACACAAAGTCTCATTGTTCCTTCTTTCTTCTTCACAAGTAAAACTGGAGCACCCCACGGGCTCACACTAGGACGAATAAACCTTTTGTCAAGCAACTCTTCCAGCTGACTCTTCAGTTCCACTAGTTCCGACGGTGACATCCTATAAGGAGCCATCGAAACAGGACTAGTACCAGGAATTAAGTCGATGGAAAACTCTACCTCACACTCAGGAGGTAAATCCGTAATCTCTTCAGGAAACACTTCAGGAAATTCGCATACCACAGGATAATCCTTTCTTACTCTACCATCTTCCAAAACCATACTCGCCATAAGCATAAACAACCCATCTCCATTCTTCACACTCTTCTCAACTTGCTGTGTAGACAAGAAAACCACACCGTCTTTCTCGGACTCGAGAAAAAGAACAGCCTTAGCAAAACAGTTGATATAGACATGGTTGGCTTTCAACCAGTCCATACCCAGAATCACATCTATCTGATGCAAAGGAAGACACACGAGATCAACTTCGAAATCTCTTCCGCACATGCGCAAAGGACACTTCAAACAAACAACTGAAGTAGAAACTGAACCCATCGCAGGTGTATCTACCTCCATACTTCGATCCAAAGTAGACAAGACAAGGCCCAATCTCTTGGCACAATCTAAAGCAATAAACGAATGTGTCGCACCCGTATCAATAATAGCAACCAAAGACACATTAGAGATAAAGCATGTACCTCTGATTAGACGTTCCTCAGCAGAAGTCTCTGCTCCAGATAAAGCGAATACTTTTCCAACTTCTTTCTTTGGCTTTGGACATTTGGTACTTATGTGGCCTCGCTCACCACAATTAAAGCAAGTTACACTCACACCAACTCTACAATCCACCGCTTTGTGACCCACCCTGTCACACTTGAAACACTTAACTATCCCCTGGCGACATTCCATAGCACGATGTCCCTCTTTACCACATTTAAAACATTTGATTGGAGTAGTCACTCCCCCACTCGGACTCTTTCCACTACTTATTGGTCTCTTTCCTCTTCCATCATAAGGCTTAGGACGCATCTGTCCCTTACCTCTTTTCTCACTCAAGATCTTGTAATAAGCAGTGCTATCCCGACTGTCTTCGTCGTAGATACGACTCTTATTAACCAACTCAGAGAATCTTGTAATTTGCTGATACCCAATCGCCTTCTTTATGTCCGGCTTCAAACCATTAACAAACTTAAGGCACTTCGACCTCTCAGCATTAACAGTGTTGTAGTGAGGACAATATTTGATCAAATCTTGAAATTTAGCCGCATAGTCAGCTACTGAACCACTACCTTGTTTCAATTCCAGGAATTCAACTTCCTTTTTACCACGAACATCCTCCGGAAAATAATTCTCCAAGAATGCATCTCGGAAAATTTCCCAAGTCACCACAACCTGCTCCTCCTCATACCTCTGACTAGCGTTGATCCACCAGTCTTCGGCCTCTTTAATCAGCATGTGTGTTCCAAATTGCACTTTCTGAGCGTCGGTGCAATTCATCACACGGAAGATTTTCTCAATTGCTTTTAACCATTCTTGAGCTTCCACCGGAGCATGCTCTCCCTTGAAAGTAGGCGGGTTGTTCTTTTGGAACTTCCCAAGAGCACGGAAAGCATCTTCAGTACCATCATGTGGCGCTTGAGTCGTTTGCGGCATCTGATTTATTGACCCCGCAAGCAACCTCAATGCCTCAGCTAAAGCATCATCATTCCTTCTACCAGCCATCTTCTCTCTACAACACAAAGTATTGATCGCGTTAGTCACACAATCAAATACAAGGGCTTAACAAAATAAGACCTGACAACCGACCGACTATGCTCTGATACCACTATTGTAACACCCCTTCTAATTACCCCAAATAATAGGCAAGAATTAAAATCAGAGGAAATAAATTTGCACGGAAGGGATGTCACAACACACTTCACATTCCAAAATTTTAAAGAAAAACGGACAGGGTATGTTTGAAAGTATAAGCATTCCAACACAAAACAAACATACAATAAATATTTACTTCATTCTCTCGTGCAAACGCAACGGAGTTTCATAATTTCACATCATCTCCATTTATGGAGGAATCAAAATATAATTCAAGGCATCAAGCCATGATAATTCACATAAAGCATATGTTATCAAGTCTCACATACACAAAATAATATACCCAAAGTAAGGATTATATACATCATAATCCGAATACAAAATAGACGAGTTCGACACTAAATATACCCCCCCCCCAGGTGTTACTACCAGAGCATCGACTCGACTTTAATCAAAATAAAACAGATTGCAATCCAATGCATCCGCTAACTAGCGCCTCGCGCTACCATCCTCGGTACCTGAACAATGCCATCAAAAGCATTTTCAAACAGAAGGGTAAGAATTCCAATAATCATATAACATGTAATTAAGGTAAAACAATGGCAATAAATAAAGCAACACATCATGATCATATTCATTTTATCACATATAGTATCCTTACTCAAGGAATCCATTTCCAACGCATTACCCATGTAAACCGATTATCCGAATACTCACATCCTTGGCACATAACCATAATTCAAACAACAACAACATTGGCACATAATCAAACACATCAACACACATACATAACATGCACAATTATGCATGTGGCTCACAACACGACTCAACGTATGCGAATGCGGTACCGACTCGTGGACCCAAAGTTCCACCACCTATGTTTCCCTTCCGGATCAAGGTCACTACGTCTTTTCCCACAATAGGGTCACCGTCTAGATATTATGGACCCAATGTTCCACCACCTATGTTTCCCTTCCGGATCAAGGTCACTACGTCTTTTCCCACAATAGGGTCACCGTCTAGATATTATGGACCCAATGTTCCACCACCTATGTTTCCCTTCCGGATCAAGGTCACTACGTCTATTCCCACACTAAGGTCACCGTCTATAAAATCACGTGAACCCACAGTTTCACCGTCTCTGTTTCAAGACCAACCATGCCATGCAATGTACAATGCAACCAAACGTATGCAATTAAGATCCACAAAAATCTTAACATACACATACCATCATATCCAACCAATGGAACATCAACTATTGTACATGCATGCATACATATCATTTAACAATCACAACATCAAGTAAAATGTATACAAACAAGTTACTTCTCAACCAAACCATAAACCATCAACTAATAAACAATTCCAATTCGGAAAGTATAATTCAACATAAAGTCATCATCAATGATCCGGCATTACTCTTAATGTTACATCTCGCGATCGAGTCACCGGAATGTAACTCGAACGGTTAAATTCGGGGTTAAATTCAATTTATTTCATTTTTGTACTAAAATCGGGTCGATTCCTAAAAATTCGAAATTTCGAAAAACGAACTTCACTACGTTAATCTACACGTCGAATTATGCTAGCACGTCAATTTTCGTGCGAATCGGAGAAAGTAGCTCCGTCGCCGAAATTACCGAAATCGGGTAATCGGCACATCAACGGGTTCAGAATTAAGTCGGCTAAATATTTCTAATATTTCTACTTTATAAATCCTGCAAAATTATTTATTAAAGATATTAAATCATTATTATTAAATAATTTTGTATTTATAAGTCGGAACGTAATAGCTACGGTATATCTAATATTTATTCATTTCGTCGCTACTGTAACAGGAATGTGTCTTAAGTACCAATTCACTTCTATGCTACAGCAAGCAGAAAAATTCCTTCTTTATATTTCTTCATGTGCGCTGCGGTAATCCTAAATAATTCCAACTGCTACTAAATGTTGCTTTATACATAATGCTACAGGAATTAGCCACTTCTTCCAATTGCTTTACTACTTACCGATACGGTAATGCTACTCCATCAATATGATACTCCCTGCGCTACTTTCTACTTCATCACAGTAGCAGCCAATGCCTTTTAATGCTAAACCATTCCAGGCGCTACTGTACCCAACTAATGCCTTTAATTATTAATTCTCAAATGTTGCTACCACATGGAAAATTAAGTTCCTTTCTCAGCTTACCAAGTACCTTATTGCGCTACAGCATACAAAGTGCCACGGATTTGCAAGTTATTACCAATGCTACTTTATTCAATTCGCTACAGTGGCCAAAACAAATACCCTAACCCCTAATTTATTCCAAAATCAAAACTATAAAATCACACACTAAATAATTGGTGGAAGTCAAACCCTTACCTCTAGTGTTGATTTTCTTGGAACAAGATGATGATTTTGTAGAACAAACCCTAGCCTTCTTCTTCTCTTCTCTTCTTCTTCTCTCTTTTTTTTTTTATCTTCTTTCTCTTCTTACCAACTACTCTTACTAACTCTCCTTTTCTATTTTATAAAACTATCCTTCTACTACTAACTTTCCTCCCTCTATCTTTCTAAAATTATAATTTGGCCCCAACAATTATTTAATTCAAATTATAATATATAACTCTATTAAAACAATATTACACTAAATAATATTTATTCTATATAAACCTAATCATGCCAATTAATCAAACAAAGTCAAATATTACTACACACCAAATTAATATTATTCAAAATAATATTTCGACATAATAAATATTTTTATTTCATATTACCCAATTAATATTTTAATCGATATCAATTGAATATATTTCTCAAAATAGATATAATTTAATAGTTTTGGAAAATAATTAATGAAATAACATTTAAATATAAACGGCGTGTTACATTGTTGTTGTTGTTTATTTGACGTTGTTGTTGTTATTTATTTGACGTTGTTGTTGTTGTTGTTGTTGTTATTGTTTATTTGACATTGTTGTTGTTGTTGTTTATTTGACGTTGTTAATGTTTTTGACGTTGTTGTTGTTGTTTTTGTTATTTATTTCATGTTGTTGTTGTTGTTGTTGTTGTTGTTTTTGTTGTTGTTATTGTTAGTGTTGTTGTTGTTTATTTGACGTTGTTCTTGTTGTTGTTTATTTGACGTTGTTGTTTTTATTTATTTGACGTTGTTGTTGTTTATTTGACGTTATTGTTGTTGTTTATTTGACGTTGTTGTTGTTGTTTATTTGACATTGTTGTTGTTGTTGTTGACGTTGTTGTTGTTGTTGTTTATTTGACGTTGTTGTTGTTGTTTATTTGATGTTGTTTTAGTTGTTGTTGTTTATTTGACGTTGTTGTTGTTGTTGTTGTTTATTTGATGTTGTTTTAGTTGTTGTTGTTTATTTGACGTTGTTGTTGTTTTTTATTTGACGTTGTTGTTGTTGACATTGTTGTTGTTGTTGTTGTTAATTTGACGTAGTTGTTGTTATTGACATTGGTGTTGTTGTTGTTGTTTATTTGACATTTTTGTTGTTGTTGATGTTGTTGTTGTTGTTTTTTATTTGACGTTGTTGTTGTTGTTGTTTATTTGACGTTGTTGTTGTTGTTTATTTGACGTTGTTGTTGTTGTTGTTTATTTGACATTGTTGTTGTTATTTATTTGACGTTGTTGTTGTTGTTATTGTTTATTTGGTGTTGTTGTTGTTGTTGTTTATTTGACGTTGTTAATGTTGTTGACGTTGTTGTTGTTGTTTTTGATATTTATTTGACGTTGTTGTTGTTGTTGTTGTTTTTGTTGTTGTTATTGTTGGTGTTGTTGTTTTTTATTTGACGTTGTTGTTGTAGTTGTTGTTGTTTATTTGACGTTGTTGTTGTTGTTTAATTGACGTTGTTAATGTTGTTGACATTGTTGTTGTTGTTTATTTCACGTTGTTGTTGTTGTTGTAGTTGTTGTTGTTGTTGTTTATTTGACGTTATTGTTGTTGTTGTTGTTTATTTGACGTTGTTATTGTTGTTGTTGTTGTTGTTTATATGATGTTGTTGTTGTTGACGTTGTTGTTGTTGTTATTGTTTATTTAACGTTGTTGTTGGTGGTGTTTATTTGACGTTGTTAATGTTGTTGACGTTGTTGTTGTTGTTTTTGTTGTTTATTTGACGTTGTTGTTGTTGTTGTTATTGTTGTTGTTGTTGTTTATTTGACGTTGTTGTTGTTGTTGTTGTTGTTTATTTGACGTTGTTGTTGTTGTTGTTGTTGTTGTTTATTTGACATAGTTGTTGTTGTTGTTGTTTATTTGACGTTGTTGTTGTTGTTTATTTGACGTAGTTGTTGTTATTGACGTTGTTGTTGTTTATTTGACGTTGTTGTTGTTGTTATTATTGTTGTTGTTGTTTATTTGACGTTGTTGTTGTTGTTGTTTATTTGACGTTGTTGTTGTTGTTTATTTGACGTTGTTATTGTTGTTTATTTGACGTTGTTGTTGTTATTTATTTGACGTTGTTGTTGTTGTCGTTGTTATTCTTTATTTGACGTTGTTGTTGTTTTTGTTGTTGTTGTTTACTTGACGTTGTTATTGTTGGTGTTGTTGTTGTTTATTTGACGTTGTTGTTGTTGTTGTTTATTTGACGTTGTTGTTGTTGGTGTTGTTTATTTGACGTTGTTGTTGTTGTTGTTGTTTATTTGACGTTGTTGTTAATTTTTTTTTGACATTGTTGTTGTTGCTGTTGACGTTGTTGTTCTTGTTTTTTATTTGACGTTGTTGTTGTTGTTGTTGTTTATTTGATGTTGTTTTAGTTGTTGTTGTTTATTTGAGGTTGTTGTTGTTGTTGTTTATTTGACGTAATTGTTGTTTTTTATTTGACGTTGTTGATGTTGACATTGTTGTTGTTGTTGTTGTTTATTTGACGTTGTTGTTGTTGTTGTTTATTTGAAGTTGTTGTTGTCGTTGTTTATTTGACGTAGTTGTTGTTGTTGTTTATTTGACGTTTTTGTTGTTGTTGTTGATGTTGTTGTTATTGTTTTTTATTTGACGTTGTTATTGTTGTTGTTGTTTATTTGACGTTGTTGTTGTTATTGTTGTTGATGTTTATTTGAAGTTGTTGTTGTTGTTGTTTATTTGACGTTGTTGTTGTTGTTTATTTGACGTTGTTGTTGTTGTTTATTTGACGTCGTTGTTGTTGTTGTTTATTTGACGTTATTAATGTTGTTGACGTTGTTGTTGTTGTTTATTTGACGTAGTTGTTGTTATTGACGTTGTTGTTGTTTATTTGACGTTGTTGTTGTTGTTATTATTGTTGTTGTTGTTTATTTGACGTTGTTGTTGTTGTTGTTGTTTATTTGACGTTGTTGTTGTTGTTGTTTATTTGACGTTGTTATTGTTGTTTATTTGACGTTGTTGTTGTTGTCGTTGTTATTCTTTATTTGACGTTGTTGTTGTTTTTGTTGTTGTTGTTTATTTGACGTTGTTAATGTTGTTGACGTTGTTGTTGTTGTTTTTGTTATTTATTTGACGTTGTTGTTGTTGTTGTTGTTTTTGTTGTTGTTATTGTTGGTGTTGTTGTTGTTTATTTGATGTTGTAGTTGTTGTTGTTTATTTGACGTTGTTGTTGTTGGTGTTGTTTATTTGACGTTGTTGTTGTTGTTTATTTGACGTTGTTGTTGTTGTTTATTTGACATTGTTGTTGTTGTTGTTGACGTTGTTGTTGTTGTTTTTTATTTGACGTTGTTGTTGTTGTTTATTTGACGTTGTTAATGTTGTTGACGTTATTGTTGTTGTTGTTGTTGTTATTTATTTGACGTTGTTGTTGTTGTTGTTGTTTTTCTTGTTGTTATTGTTGGTGTTGTTGTTGTTTATTTGACGTTGTTGTTGTTGTTGTTGTTGTTTATTTGACGTTGTTGTTGTTGTTGTTTATTTGACGTTGTTGTTGTTGTTGTTTATTTGATGTTGTTGTTGTTTATTTGACATTGTTGTTGTTGTTGTTGACGTTGTTGTTGTTGTTGTTTATTTGACGTTGTTGTTGTTGTTGTTTATATGACGTTGTTGTTGTTGACGTTGTTGTTGTTATTGTTTATTTAACGTTGTTGTTTATTTGACGTTGTTGTTGTTTTTTATTTGACGTTGTTGTTGTTGTTTATTTGACGTAGTTTTTGTTATTGACGTTGTTGTTGTGGTTGTTTATTTGACGTTTTTGTTGTTGTTGATGTTGTTATTGTTGTTTTTTATTTGACGTTGTTGTTGTTGTTGTTTATTTGACGTTGTTGTTGTTGTTGTTATTGTTGTTGTTGTTTATTTGACGTTGTTATTGTTGTTGTTTATTTGACGTTGTTGTTGTTGTTTATTTGACGTTGTTGTTGTTGTTGTTGTTTATTTGATGTTGTTGTTGTTATTTATTTGACGTTGTTGTTGTTATTGTTTATTTGATGTTGTTGTTGTTGTTTATTTGACGTTGATAATGTTGTTGATGTTGTTGTTGTTTTTGTTATTTATTTGACGTTGTTGTTGTTGTTGTTTTTGTTGTTGTTATTGTTGGTGTTGTTGTTGTTTATTTGACGTTGTTGTTGTTGTTTATTTGACGTTGTTGTTGTTGTTTATTTGACGTTGTTAATGTTGTTGACGTTGGTGTTGTTGTTGTTTATTTGACGTTGTTGTTGTTGTTTATTTGACGTTGTTGTTGTTGTTTATTTGACGTTGTTAATGTTGTTGACGTTGTTGTTGCTGTTGTTTATTTCACGTTGTTGTTGTTGTTGTTATTGTTGTTGTTGTTGTTGTTTATTTGACGTTATTGTTGTTGTTGTTGTTGTTTATTTGACGTTGTTATTGTTGTTGTTGTTGTTGTTATTGTTCTTGTTGTTGTTGTTTATTTGACGTTATTGTTGTTGTTGTTGTTTATTTGACGTTGTTATTGTTGTTGTTGTTGTTGTTTATATGACGTTGTTGTTGTTGACGTTGTTGTTGTTGTTATTGTTTATTTAATGTTGTTGTTGTTGTTGTTTATTTGACGTTGTTAATGTTGTTAACGTTGTTGTTGTTGTTGTTTTTGTTATTTATTTGACGTTGTTGTTGTTGTTGTTGTTTTTGGTAGTTTTATTGTTGTTGTTGTTGTTATTTATTTGACGTTGTTGTTGTTGTTGTTTATTTGACGTTGTTGTTGTTGTTGTTGTTGTTGTTTATTTGATGTTGTTTTAGTTGTTGTTGTTTATTTGACGTTGTTGTTGTTTTTTATTTGACGTTGTTGTTGTTGACATTGTTGTTGTTGTTGTTTATTTGTCGTTGTTGTTATTGTTTATTTGACGTAGTTGTTGTTATTGACGTTGTTGTTGTTGTTGTTTATTTGACGTTTTTGTTATTGTTGATGTTGTTGTTGTTGTTTTTTATTTGACGTTGTTGTTGTTGTTGTTTATTTGACGTTGTTGTTGTTATTGTTGTTGTTGTTTATTTGACGTTGTTGTTGTTGTTGTTTATTTGATGTTTTTGTTGTTGTTTATTTGACATTGTTGTTGTTGTCGTTTATTTGACGTTGTTGTTGTTATTTATTTGACGTTGTTGTTGTTGTTATTGTTTATTTGACGTTGTTGTTGTTGTTGTTGTTGTTTATTTGACATTGTTGTTGTTGTCGTTTATTTGACGTTGTTGTTGTTATTTATTTGACGTTGTTGTTGTTGTTATTGTTTATTTGACGTTGTTGTTGTTGTTGTTGTTGTTTATTTGACGTTGTTAATGTTGTTGACGTTGTTGTTGTTGTTTTTGTTATTTATTTGACGTTGTTGTTATTGTTTTTGTTGTTGTTATTGTTGGTGTTGTTGGTGTTTATTTGATGTTGTTGTTGTTGTTGTTGTTGTTGTTTATTTGACGTTGTTGTTGTTGTTGTTTATTTGACGTTGTTGTTGTTGTTGTTTATTTGACGTTGTTGTTGTTGTTGTTGTTAATTTGACGTTGTTGTTGTTGTTGTTTATTTGACGTTGTTGTTGTTGTTGTTGTTGTTGTTTATTTGATGTTGTTTTAGTTGTTGTTGTTTATTGGACGTTGTTGTTGTTGTTGTTGTTTATTTGACGTAATTGTTGTTTTTTATTTGACGTTGTTGATGTTAACATTGTTGTTGTTGTTGTTTATTTGACGTTGTTGTTGTTGTTGTTGTTGTTGTTTATTTGAAGTTGTTGTTGTCGTTGTTTATTTGACGTAGTTGTTGTTATTGACGTTGTTGTTGTTGTTGTTGTTTATTTGACGTTTTTGTTGTTGTTGTTGATGTTGTTGTTGTAGTTTTTTATTTGACGTTGTTATTGTTGTTGTTGTTGTTTATTTGACGTTGTTGTTGTTATTGTTGTTGATGTTTATTCGAAGTTGTTGTTGTTGTTGTTTATTTGACGTTGTTGTTGTTATTTATTTGACGTTGTTGTTGTTGTTTATTTGACGTCGTTGTTGTTGTTGTTTATTTGACGTTATTAATGTTGTTGACGTTGTTGTTGTTGTTTATTTGACGTAGTT
This sequence comes from Vicia faba, assembly GCA_948472305.1. Lineage (NCBI taxonomy): Eukaryota > Viridiplantae > Streptophyta > Magnoliopsida > Fabales > Fabaceae > Vicia > Vicia faba. The sequence goes on from OX451740.1 coordinate 457,041,931, forward strand.
GTTGTTATTGACGTTGTTGTTGTTTATTTGACGTTGTTGTTGTTGTTATTATTGTTGTTGTTGTTTATTTGACGTTGTTGTTCTTGTTGTTTATTTGACGTTGTTGTTGTTGTTGTTGTTTATTTGACGTTGTTATTGTTGTTTATTTGACGTTGTTGTTGTTATTTATTTGACGTTGTTGTTGTTGTCGTTGTTATTCTTTATTTGACGTTGTTGTTGTTTTTTTTTTGTTGTTTATTTGACGTTGTTAATGTTGTTGACGTTGTTGTTGTTGTTTTTGTTATTTATTTGACGTTGTTGTTGTTGTTGTTCTTGTTGTTTTTGTTGTTGTTATTGTTGGTGTTGTTGTTGTTTATTTGATGTTGTTGTTGTTGTTGTTTATTTGACGTTGTTGTTGTTGTTGGTGTTGTTTATTTGACGTTGTTGTTGTTGTTGTTTATTTGACGTTGTTGTTGTTGTTTATTTGACATTGTTGTTGTTGTTGTTGTTGACGTTGTTGTTGTTGTTTTTTATTTGACGTTGTTGTTGTTGTTTATTTGACGTTGTTAATGTTGTTGGCGTTATTGTTATTGTTGTTGTTATTTATTTGACGTTGTTGTTGTTGTTGTTGTTGTTGTTTTTCTTGTTGTTTATTTGACGTTATTGGTGTTGTTGTTGTTTATTTGACATTGTTGTTGTTGTTGTTGTTTATTTGACGTTGTTGTTGTTGTTGTTTATTTGATGTTGTTGTTGTTTATTTGACATTGTTGTTGTTGTTGTTGACGTTGTTGTTGTTGTTGTTGTTGTTTATTTGACGTTGTTGTTGTTGTTGTTGTTGTTGTTTATATGACGTTGTTGTTGTTGTTGACGTTGTTGTTGTTATTGTTTATTTAACGTTGTTGTTTATTTGACGTTGTTGTTGTTTTTTATTTGACATTGTTGTTGTTGTTTATTTGACGTAGTTGTTGTTATTGACGTTGTTGTGGTTGTTTATTTGACGTTTTTGTTGTTGTTGATGTTGTTATTGTTGTTTTTTATTTGACGTTGTTGTTGTTGTTGTTTATTTGACGTTGTTGTTGTTGTTATTATTGTTGTTGTTTATTTGACGTTGTTGTTGTTGTTATTGTTGTTGTTGTTGTTTATTTGACGTTGTTGTTGTTGTTGTTTATTTGACGTTGTTGTTGTTGTTTATTTGACGTTGTTGTTGTTGTTGTTGTTGTTTATTTAATGTTGTTGTTGTTATTTATTTGACGTTGTTGTTGTTGTTATTGTTTATTTGACGTTGTTGTTGTTGTTTATTTGACGTTGATAATGTTGTTGATGTTGTTGTTGTTTTTGTTATTTATTATACGTTGTTGTTGTTGTTGTTTTTGTTGTTGTTATTGTTGGTCTTGTTGTTGTTTATTTGACGTTGTTGTTGTTGTTTATTTGACGTTGTTGTTGTTGTTTATTTGACGTTGTTAATGTTGTTGACGTTGTTGTTGCTGTTGTTTATTTCACGTTGTTGTTGTTGTTGTTATTGTTCTTGTTGATGTTGTTTATTTGACGTTATTGTTGTTGTTGTTGTTTATTTGACGTTGTTATTGTTGTTGCTATTGTTCTTGTTGTTGTTGTTTATTTGACGTTATTGTTGTTGTTGTTGTTGTTTATTTGACATTGTTATTGTTGTTGTTGTTGTTGTTGTTTATATGATGTTGTTGTTGTTGACGTTGTTGTTGTTGTTATTGTTTATTTAATGTTGTTGTTGTTGTTGTTGTTTATTTGACGTTGTTAATGTTGTTGACGTTGTTGTTGTTGTTTTTGTTGTTTATTTGACGTTGTTGTTGTTGTTGTTTTTGTTGTTGTTATTGTTGTTGTTGTTGTTATTTATTTGACGTTGTTGTTGTTGTTGTTGTTTATTTGACGTTGTTGTTGTTGTTGTTTATTTGATGTTGTTTTAGTTGTTGTTGTTTATTTGACGTTGTTGTTGTTTTTTATTTGACGTTGTTGTTGTTGACATTGTTGTTGTTGTTGATTATTTGTCGTTATTGTTGTTGTTTATTTGACATAGTTGTTGTTATTGACGTTGTTGTTGTTGTTGTTTATTTGACGTTTTTGTTATTGTTGATGTTGTTGTTGTTGTTTTTTATTTGACGTTGTTGTTGTTGTTTATTTGACGTTGTTTATTTGACGGTTTTGTTGTTGTTTATTTGACGTTGTTGTTGTTGTTGTTTATTTGACGTTGTTGTTGTTATTTATTTGACGTTGTTATTGTTGTTATTGTTTATTTGACGTTGTTGTTGTTGTTGTTGTTTATTTGACGTTGATAATGTTGTTGATGTTGTTGTTGTTTTTGTTATTTATTTGACGTTGTTGTTGTTGTTGTTTTTGTTGTTGTTATTGTTGGTGTTGTTGTTGTTTATTTGACATTGTTGTTGTTGTTTATTTGACGTTATTGTTGTTGTTTATTTGACGTTGTTAATGTTGTTGACGTTGTTGTTGGTGTTGTTTATTTCACGTTGTTGTTGTTGTTGTTATTGTTCTTGTTCTTGTTGTTTATTTGACGTTATTGTTGTTCTTGTTGTTGTTTATTTGACGTTGTTATTGTTGTTGTTGTTGTTGTTATTGTTGTTGTTGTTGTTGTTTATTTGACGTTATTGTTGTTGTTGTTGTTGTTTATTTGACGTTGTTATTGTTGTTGTTGTTGTTTATATGACGTTGTTGTTGTTGACGTTGTTGTTGTTGTTATTGTTTATTTAATGTTGTTGTTGTTGTTGTTTATTTGACGTTGTTAATGTTGTTGACGTTGTTGTTGTTGTTTTTGTTGTTTATTTGACGTTGTTGTTTTTGTTGTTGTTTTTGTTGTTGTTATTGTTGTTGTTGTTGTTATTTATTTGACGTTGTTGTTGTTGTTGTTGTTTATTTGACGTTGTTGTTGTTGTTGTTGTTTATTTGATGTTGTTTTAGTTGTTGTTGTTTATTTGACGTTGTTGTTGTTTTTTATTTGACGTTGTTGTTATTGACATTGTTGTTGTTGTTTATTTGTCGTTGTTGTTGTTGTTTATTTGACGTAGTTGTTGTTATTGACGTTGTTGTTGTTGTTGTTTATTTGACGTTTTTGTTATTGTTGATGTTGTTGTTGTTGTTTTTTATTTGACGTTGTTGTTGTTGTTGTTTATTTGACGTTGTTGTTGTTATTGTTGTTGTTGTTTATTTGACGTTGTTGTTGTTGTTGTTTATTTGATGTTTTTGTTGTTGTTTATTTGACATTGTTGTTGTTGTCGTTTATTTGACGTTGTTGTTGTTATTTATTTGACGTTGTTGTTGTTGTTATTGTTTATTTGACGTTGTTGTTGTTGTTGTTGTTGTTTATTTGACGTTGTTAATGTTGTTGACGTTGTTGTTGTTGTTTTTGTTATTTATTTGACGTTGTTGTTATTGTTTTTGTTGTTGTTATTGTTGGTGTTGTTGGTGTTTATTTGATGTTGTTGTTGTTGTTGTTGTTTATTTGACGTTGTTGTTGTTGTTGTTTATTTGACGTTGTTGTTGTTGTTGTTTATTTGACGTTGTTGTTGTTGTTGTTGTAAATTTGACGTTGTTGTTGTTGTTGTTTATTTGACGTTGTTGTTGTTGTTGTTGTTGTTTATTTGATGTTGTTTTAGTTGTTGTTGTTTATTGGACGTTGTTGTTGTTGTTGTTGTTTATTTGACGTAATTGTTGTTTTTTATTTGACGTTGTTGATGTTAACATTGTTGTTGTTGTTGTTGTTTATTTGACGTTGTTGTTGTTGTTGTTGTTTATTTGAAGTTGTTGTTGTCGTTGTTTATTTGACGTAGTTGTTGTTATTGACGTTGTTGTTGTTGTTGTTGTTTATTTGACGTTTTTGTTGTTGTTGTTGATGTTGTTGTTGTAGTTTTTTATTTGACGTTGTTATTGTTGTTGTTGTTTATTTGACGTTGTTGTTGTTATTGTTGTTGATGTTTATTCGAAGTTGTTGTTGTTGTTGTTTATTTGACGTTGTTGTTGTTATTTATTTGACGTTGTTGTTGTTGTTTATTTGACGTCGTTGTTGTTGTTGTTTATTTGACGTTATTAATGTTGTTGACGTTGTTGTTGTTGTTTATTTGACGTAGTTGTTGTTATTGACGTTGTTGTTGTTTATTTGACGTTGTTGTTGTTGTTATTATTGTTGTTGTTGTTTATTTGACGTTGTTGTTCTTGTTGTTTATTTGACGTTGTTGTTGTTGTTTATTTGACGTTGTTATTGTTGTTTATTTGACGTTGTTGTTGTTATTTATTTGACGTTGTTGTTGTTGTCGTTGTTATTCTTTATTTGACGTTGTTGTTGTTTTTTTTGTTGTTGTTTATTTGACGTTGTTAATGTTGTTGACGTTGTTGTCGTTGTTTTTGTTATTTATTTGACGTTGTTGTTGTTGTTGTTGTTGTTTTTGTTGTTGTTATTGTTGGTGTTGTTGTTGTTTATTTGATGTTGTTGTTGTTGTTGTTGTTTATTTGACGTTGTTGTTGTTGTTGGTGTTGTTTATTTGACGTTGTTGTTGTTGTTTATTTGACGTTGTTGTTGTTGTTTATTTGACATTGTTGTTGTTGTTGTTGTTGACGTTGTTGTTGTTTTTTTTTATTTGACGTTGTTGTTGTTGTTTATTTGACGTTGTTAATGTTGTTGGCGTTATTGTTATTGTTGTTGTTATTTATTTGACGTTGTTGTTGTTGTTGTTGTATTTTTTCTTGTTGTTTATTTGACGTTATTGGTGTTGTTGTTGTTTATTTGACGTTGTTGTTGTTGTTGTTGTTTATTTGACGTTGTTGTTGTTGTTGTTTATTTGATGTTGTTGTTGTTTATTTGACATTGTTGTTGTTGTTGTTGACGTTGTTGTTGTTGTTGTTGTTGTTTATTTGACGTTGTTGTTGTTGTTGTTGTTTATATGACGTTGTTGTTGTTGACGTTGTTGTTGTTATTGTTTATTTAACGTTGTTGTTTATTTGACGTTGTTGTTGTTTTTTATTTGACGTTGTTGTTGTTGTTTATTTGACGTAGTTGTTGTTATTGACGTTGTTGTGGTTGTTTATTTGACGTTTTTGTTGTTGTTGATGTTGTTATTGTTGTTTTTTATTTGACGTTGTTGTTGTTGTTGTTTATTTGACGTTGTTGTTGTTGTTATTGTTGTTGTTGTTTATTTGACGTTGTTGTTGTTGTTATTGTTGTTGTTGTTTATTTGACGTTGTTGTTGTTGTTGTTTATTTGACGTTGTTGTTGTTGTTTATTTGACGTTGTTGTTGTTGTTGTTGTTGTTTATTTAATGTTGTTGTTGTTATTTATTTGACGTTGTTGTTGTTGTTATTGTTTATTTGACGTTGTTGTTGTTGTTTATTTGACGTTGATAATGTTGTTGATGTTGTTGTTGTTTTTGTTATTTATTATACGTTGTTGTTGTTGTTTTTGTTGTTGTTATTGTTGGTGTTGTTGTTGTTTATTTGACGTTGTTGTTGTTGTTTATTTGACGTTGTTGTTGTTGTTTATTTGACGTTGTTAATGTTGTTGACGTTGTTGTTGCTGTTGTTTATTTCACGTTGTTGTTGTTGTTGTTATTGTTCTTGTTGTTGTTGTTTATTTGACGTTATTGTTGTTGTTGTTGTTTATTTGACGTTGTTATTGTTGTTGTTATTGTTCTTGTTGTTGTTGTTTATTTGACGTTATTGTTGTTGTTGTTGTTGTTTATTTGACATTGTTATTGTTGTTGTTGTTGTTGTTGTTGTTTATATGATGTTGTTGTTGTTGACGTTGTTGTTGTTGTTATTGTTTATTTAATGTTGTTGTTGTTGTTGTTGTTTATTTGACGTTGTTAATGTTGTTGACGTTGTTGTTGTTGTTTTTGTTGTTTATTTGACGTTGTTGTTGTTGTTGTTGTTTTTGTTGTTATTGTTGTTGTTGTTGTTATTTATTTGACGTTGTTGTTGTTGTTGTTTATTTGACGTTGTTGTTGTTGTTGTTGTTTATTTGATGTTGTTTTAGTTGTTGTTGTTTATTTGACGTTGTTGTTGTTTTTTATTTGACGTTGTTGTTGTTGACATTGTTGTTGTTGTTGATTATTTGTCGTTATTGTTGTTGTTTATTTGACGTAGTTGTTGTTATTGACGTTGTTGTTGTTGTTGTTTATTTGACGTTTTTGTTATTGTTGATGTTGTTGTTGTTGTTTTTTATTTGACGTTGTTGTTGTTGTTTATTTGACGTTGTTGTTGTAATTGTTGTTGTTGTTTATTTGACGTTGTTGTTGTTGTTGTTTATTTGACGTTGTTATTGTTATTTATTTGACGTTGTTGTTGTTTTTATTGTTTATTTGACGTTGTTGTTGTTGTTTATTTGACGTTGATAATGTTGTTGATGTTGTTGTTGTTTTTGTTATTTATTTGACGTTGTTGTTGTTGTTGTTTTTGTTGTTGTTATTGTTGGTGTTGTTGTTGTTTATTTGACGTTGTTGTTGTTGTTTATTTGACGTTATTGTTGTTGTTTATTTGACGTTGTTAATGTTGTTGACGTTGTTGTTGGTGTTGTTTATTTCACAATGTTGTTGTTGTTGTTATTGTTCTTGTTGTTGTTGTTTATTTGACGTTATTGTTGTTCTTGTTGTTGTTTATTTGACGTTGTTATTGTTGTTATTGTTGTTGTTGTTGTTGTTGTTGTTTATTTGACGTTATTGTTGTTGTTGTTGTTGTTGTTTATTTGACGTTGTTATTGTTGTTGTTGTTGTTGTTTATATGACGTTGTTGTTGTTGACGTTGTTGTTGTTGTTATTGTTTATTTAATGTTGTTGTTGTTGTTGTTGTTTATTTGACGTTGTTAATGTTGTTGACGTTGTTGTTGTTGTTTTTGTTGTTTATTTGACGTTGTTGTTTTTGTTGTTGTTTTTGTTGTTGTTATTGTTGTTGTTGTTGTTATTTATTTGACGTTGTTGTTGTTGTTGTTTATTTGACGTTGTTGTTGTTGTTGTTGTTTATTTGATGTTGTTTTAGTTGTTGTTGTTAATTTGACGTTGTTGTTGTTTTTTATTTGACGTTGTTGTTGTTGACATTGTTGTTGTTGTTTATTTGTCGTTGTTGTTGTTGTTTATTTGACGTAGTTGTTGTTATTGACGTTGTTGTTGTTGTTTATTTGACGTTTTTGTTATTGTTGATGTTGTTGTTGTTGTTTTTTATTTGACGTTGTTGTTGTTGTTGTTTATTTGACGTTGTTGTTGTTATTGTTGTTGTTGTTTATTTGACGTTGTTGTTGTTGTTGTTGTTTATTTGATGTTGTTGTTGTTGTTTATTTGACATTGTTGTTGTTGTTGTTTATTTGATGTTGTTGTTGTTATTTATTTGACGTTGTTGTTGTTGTTATTGTTTATTTGATGTTGTTGTTGTTGTTGTTGTTGTTTATTTGACGTTGTTAATGTTGTTGACGTTGTTGTTGTTGTTTTTGTTATTTATTTGACGTTGTTGTTGTTGTTGTTGTTGTTTTTGTTGTTGTTATTGTTGGTGTTGTTGGTGTTTATTTGATGTTGTTGTTGTTGTTGTTGTTGTTGTTTATTTGACGTTGTTGTTGTTGTTGTTTATTTGACGTTGTTGTTGTTTTTGTTAATTTGACGTTGTTGTTGTTGTTTATTTGACGTTGTTGTTGTTGTTGATTATTTGACATTGTTGTTGTTGTTGTTGACGTTGTTGTTGTTGTTTATTTGACGTTGTTGTTGTTGTTGTTGTTTATTTGATGTTGTTTTAGTTGTTGTTGTTTATTTGAGGATGGTGTTGTTTTTTATTTGACGTTATTATTATTGACATTGTTGTTGTTGTTGTTGTTGGTTATTTGACGTTGTTGTTGTTGTTTATTTAACGTAGTTGTTGTTATTGACATTGTTGTTGTTGTTGTTTATTTGACGTTGTTGTTGTTGTTGTTGTTGTTGTTTATTTGACGTTGTTGTTGTTGTTGTTTATTTGACGTTGTTGTTGTTGTTTATTTGACATTGTTGTTGTTGTTGTTGTTGACGTTGTTGTTGTTGTTGTTTATTTGACGTTGTTGTTGTTGTTGTTTATATGACGTTGTTGTTGTTGACGTTGTTGTTGTTGTTATTGTTTATTTAATGTTGTTGTTGTTGTTGTTTATTTGACGTTGTTAATGTTGTTGACGTTGTTGTTGTTGTTTTTGTTGTTTATTTGACATTGTTGTTGTTGTTGTTGTTGTTGTTTTTTTTGTTGTTGTTATTGTTGTTGTTGTTGTTGTTTATTTGACGTTGTTGTTGTTGTTGTTGTTTATTTGACGTTGTTGTTGTTGTTGTTGTTGTTGTTTATTTGATGTTGTTTTAGTTGTTGTTGTTTATTTGACGTTGTTGTTGTTTTTTATTTGACGTTGTTGTTGTTTTTTATTTGACGTTGTTGTTGTTGACATTGTTGTTGTTGTTGTTTATTTGTCGTTGTTGTTGTTGTTTATTTGACGTAGTTGTTGTTATTGACGTTGTTGTTGTTGTTGTTGTTTATTTGACGTTTTTGTTATTGTTGATGTTGTTGTTGTTGTTTTTTATTTGACGTTGTTGTTGTTGTTGTTGTTTATTTGACGTTGTTGTTGTTGTTTATTTGACGTTGTTGTTGTTGTTTATTTGATGTTGTTGTTGTTGTTAATTTGACATTGTTGTTGTTGTTGTTGTTTATTTGACGTTGTTGTTGTTATTTATTTGACGTTGTTGTTGTTGTTATTGTTTATTTGACGTTGTTGTTGTTGTTGTTGTTGTTGTTTATTTGACGTTGTTAATGTTGTTGACATTGTTGTTGTTGTTTTTGTTATTTATTTGACGTTGTTGTTGTTGTTGTTTTTGTTGTTGTTATTGTTGGTGTTGTTGGTGTTTATTTGATGTTGTTGTTGTTGTTGTTGTTTATTTGACGTTGTTGTTGTTGTTGTTAATTTGACGTTGTTGTTGTTGTTTATTTGACGTTGTTGTTGTTGTTGATTATTTAACATTGTTGTTGTTGTTGTTGTTGACGTTGTTGTTATTGTTGTTTATTTGACGTTGTTGTTGTTGTTGTTGTTTATTTGATGTTGTTTTAGTTGTTGTTGTTTATTTGAGGTTGTTGTTGTTTTTTATTTGACGTTATTATTATTGACATTGTTGTTGTTGTTGGTTATTTGACGTTGTTGTTGTTGTTTATTGACGTTATTGTTGTTGTTGCTGTTGTTTATTTCACGTTGTTGTTGTTATTGTTGTTGTTGTTGTTGTTTATTTTACGTTATTGTTGTTGTTGTTGTTTATTTGACGTTGTTATTGTTGTTGTTGTTTATATGACATTGTTGTTGTTGACGTTGTTGTTGTTGTTATTGTTTATTTAACGTTGTTGTTGTTGTTGTTTATTTTACGTTGTTAATGTTGTTGACGTTGTTGTTGTTTTTGTTGTTTATTTGACGTTGTTGTTGTTGTTGTTTTTGTTGTTGTTATTGTTATTTATTTGACGTTGTTGTTGTTATTGTTGTTGTTGTTGTTGTTTATTTGATGTTGTTGGTGTTGTTGTTTATTTGACGTTGTTGTTGTTGTTTATTTGACGATGTTGTTGTTGTTGTTTATTTGACGTTGTTGTTGTTATTTATTTGACGTTGTTGTTGTTATTGCTGTTGTTATTGTTTATTTGACGTTGTTGTTGTTGTTGTTTATTTGACGTTGTTAATGTTGTTGACGTTTTTGTTGTTGTTTTTATTATTTATTTGACGTTGTTGTTGTTGTTGTTGTTGTTTTTCTTGTTGTTATTGTTGGTGTTGTTGTTGTTTATTTGACGTTGTTGTTGTTGTTGTTGTTTATTTGACGTTGTTGTTGTTGTTGTTGTTTATTTGACGTTGTTGTTGTTGTTGTTGTTTATTTGACGTTGTTGTTGTTTATTTAACATTGTTGTTGTTGTTGACGTTGTTGTTGTTGTTGTTGTTGTTGTTTATTTGACGTTGTTGTTGTTGTTGTTGTTGTTTATATGACGTTGTTGTTGTTGACGTTGTTGTTGTTATCGCTTATTTAACGTTGTTGTTGTTGTTTATTTGACGTTGTTGTTGTTTTTTATTTGACGTTGTTGTTGTTGTTTATTTGAGGTAGTTGTTGTTATTGATGTTCTTGTTGTGGTTGTTTATTTGACATTTTTGTTGTTGTTGATGTTGTTGTTGTTGTTATTTATTTGACGTTGTTGTTGTTGTTGTTGTTTATTTGACGTTGTTGTTGTTGTTATTGTGGTTGTTGTTTATTTGACGTTGTTGTTGTTGTTGTTTATTTGACGTTGTTGTTGTTGTTTATTTGACGTTGTTGTTGTTGTTTATTTGACGTTGTTGTTGTTGTTGTTGTTTATTTGACGTTGTTGTTGTTGTTGGTTATTTGACGTTGTTGTTGTTATTTATTTGACGTTGTTGTTGTTGTTGTTATTGTTTATTTAACGTTGTTGTTGTTGTTTATTTGACGTTGTTAATGTTGTTGACGTTGTTGTTGTTGTTTTTGTTATTTATTTGACGTTGTTGTTGTTGTTGTTTTTGTTGTTGTTATTGTTGGTGTTGTTGTTGATTATTTGACGTTGTTGTTGTTGTTGTTATTGTTGGTGTTGTTGTTGTTTATTTGACGTTGTTGTTGTTGTTTATTTGACGTTGTTGTTGTTGTTTATTTGACGTTGTTGTTGCTGTTGTTTATTTGACGTTGTTAATGTTGTCGACGTTGTTGTTGCTATTGTTTATTTCACGTTGTTGTTGTTATTGTTGTTGTTGTTGTTTATTTGACTTTATTGTTGTTGTTGTTGTTTATTTGACGTTGTTATTGTTGTTGTTGTTGTTTATATGACATTGTTGTTGTTGACGTTGTTGTTGTTGTTATTGTTTATTTAACGTTGTTGTTGTTGTTGTTTATTTTACGTTGTTAATGTTGTTGACGTTGTTGTTGTTGTTTTTGTTGTTTATTTGACGTTGTTGTTGTTGTTGTTGTTTTTGTTGTTGTTATTGTTATTTATTTGACGTTGTTGTTGTTATTGTTGTTATTGTTGTTTATTTGATGTTGTTGTTGTTGTTGTTTATTTGACGTTGTTGTTGTTGTTTATTTGACAATGTTGTTGTTGTTGTTTATTTGACGTTGTTGTTGTTATTTATTGACGTTGTTGTTGTTGTTGTTGTTGTTGTTGTTGTTGTTGTTGTTATTGTTTATTTGACGTTGTTGTTGTTGTTGTTTATTTGACGTTGTTAATGTTGTTGACATTTTTGTTGTTGTTTTTGTTATTTATTTGACGTTGTTGTTGTTGTTGTTAACGTTGTTGTTGTTGTTTATTTGACGTTGTTGTTGTTGTTGTTGTTTATTTAATGTTGTTTTAGTTGTTGTTGTTTATTTGAGGTTGGTGTTGTTTTTTATTTGACGTTATTATTATTGACATTGTTGTTGTTGTTGTTGGTTATTTGACGTTGTTGTTGTTGTTTATTTAACGTAGTTGTTGTTATTGACATTGTTGTTGTTGTTGTTTATTTGACGTTGTTGTTGTTGTTGTTGTTGTTGCTGTTTATTTGATGTTGTTGTTGTTGTTGTTTATTTGACGTTGTTGTTGTTGTTTATTTGACATTGTTGTTGTTGTTGTTGTTGACGTTGTTGTTGTTGTTGTTTATTTGACGTTGTTGTTGTTGTTGTTTATTTGACGTTGTTAATGTTGTTGACGTTGTTGTTGTTGTTTTTGTTGTTTATTTGACATTGTTGTTGTTGTTGTTGTTGTTGTTTTTTTTGTTGTTGTTATTGTTGTTGTTGTTGTTGTTTATTTGACGTTGTTGTTGTTGTTGTTTATTTGACGTTGTTGTTGTTGTTGTTGTTGTTTATTTGATGTTGTTTTAGTTGTTGTTGTTTATTTGACGTTGTTGTTGTTTTTTATTTGACGTTGTTGTTGTTTTTTATTTGACGTTGTTGTTGTTGACATTGTTGTTGTTGTTGTTTATTTGTCGTTGTTGTTGTTGTTTATTTGACGTAGTTGTTGTTATTGACGTTGTTGTTGTTGTTGTTTATTTGACGTTTTTGTTATTGTTGATGTTGTTGTTGTTGTTTTTTATTTGACGTTGTTGTTGTTGTTGTTTATTTGACGTTGTTGTTGTTATTGTTGTTGTTGTTTATTTGACGTTGTTGTTGTTGTTGTTGTTTATTTGATGTTGTTGTTGTTGTTAATTTGACATTGTTGTTGTTGTTGTTGTTTATTTGACGTTGTTGTTGTTATTTATTTGACGTTGTTGTTGTTGTTATTGTTTATTTGACGTTGTTGTTGTTGTTGTTGTTGTTGTTGTTGTTTATTTGACGTTGTTAATGTTGTTGACATTGTTGTTGTTGTTTTTGTTATTTATTTGACGTTGTTGTTGTTGTTGTTTTTGTTGTTGTTATTGTTGGTGTTGTTGGTGTTTATTTGATGTTGTTGTTGTTGTTGTTGTTGTTTATTTGACGTTGTTGTTGTTTATTTGACGTTGTTGTTGTTGTTGTTTATTTGACGTTGTTGTTGTTGTTGTTTATTTGACGTTGTTGTTGTTGTTGTTAATTTGACGTTGTTGTTGTTGTTTATTTGACGTTGTTGTTGTTGTTGATTATTTGACATTGTTGTTGTTGTTGTTGTTGACGTTGTTGTTGTTGTTGTTTATTTGACATTGTTGTTGTTGTTGTTGTTTATTTGATGTTGTTTTAGTTGTTGTTGTTTATTTGAGGTTGTTGTTGTTTTTTATTTGACGTTATTATTATTGACATTGTTGTTGTTGTTGGTTATTTGACGTTGTTGTTGTTGTTTATTGACGTTATTGTTGTTGTTGCTGTTGTTTATTTCACGTTGTTGTTGTTATTGTTGTTGTTGTTGTTGTTTATTTGACGTTATTGTTGTTGTTGTTGTTTATTTGACGTTGTTATTGTTGTTGTTGTTTATATGACATTGTTGTTGTTGACGTTGTTGTTGTTGTTATTGTTTATTTAACGTTGTTGTTGTTGTTGTTGTTTATTTTACGTTGTTAATGTTGTTGACGTTGTTGTTGTTTTTGTTGTTTATTTGACGTTGTTGTTGTTGTTTTTGTTGTTGTTATTGTTATTTATTTGACGTTGTTGTTGTTATTGTTGTTGTTGTTGTTTATTTGATGTTGTTGGTGTTGTTGTTTATTTGACGTTGTTGTTGTTGTTTATTTGACGATGTTGTTGTTGTTGTTTATTTGACGTTGTTGTTGTTATTTATTTGACGTTGTTGTTGTTATTGCTGTTGTTATTGTTTATTTGACGTTGTTGTTGTTGTTGTTGTTGTTTATTTGACGTTGTTAATGTTGTTGACGTTTTTGTTGTTGTTTTTGTTATTTATTTGACGTTGTTGTTGTTGTTGTTTTTCTTGTTGTTATTGTTGGTGTTGTTGTTGTTTATTTGACGTTGTTGTTGTTGTTGTTGTTTATTTGACGTTGTTGTTGTTGTTGTTGTTTATTTGACGTTGTTGTTGTTGTTGTTGTTTATTTGACGTTGTTGTTGTTTATTTAACATTGTTGTTGTTGTTGACGTTGTTGTTGTTGTTGTTGTTGTTGTTGTTTATTTGACGTTGTTGTTGTTGTTGTTGTTTATATGACGTTGTTGTTGTTGACGTTGTTGTTGTTATCGCTTATTTAACGTTGTTGTTGTTGTTTATTTGACGTTGTTGTTGTTTTTTATTTGACGTTGTTGTTGTTGTTTATTTGAGGTAGTTGTTGTTATTGATGTTCTTGTTGTGGTTGTTTATTTGACATTTTTGTTGTTGTTGATGTTGTTGTTGTTGTTATTTATTTGACGTTGTTGTTGTTGTTGTTGTTTATTTGACGTTGTTGTTGTTGTTATTGTGGTTGTTGTTTATTTGACGTTGTTGTTGTTGTTGTTTATTTGACGTTGTTGTTGTTGTTTATTTGACGTTGTTGTTGTTGTTGTTTATTTGACGTTGTTGTTGTTGTTGTTTATTTGACGTTGTTGTTGTTGTTGGTTATTTGACGTTGTTGTTGTTATTTATTTGACGTTGTTGTTGTTGTTGTTATTGTTTATTTAACGTTGTTGTTGTTGTGTATTTGACGTTGTTAATGTTGTTGACGTTGTTGTTGTTGTTTTTGTTATTTATTTGACGTTGTTGTTGTTGTTGTTTTTGTTGTTGTTATTGTTGGTGTTGTTGTTGATTATTTGACGTTGTTGTTGTTGTTGTTGTTATTGTTGGTGTTGTTGTTGTTTATTTGACGTTGTTGTTGTTGTTTATTTGACGTTGTTGTTGTTGTTTATTTGACGTTGTTGTTGCTGTTGTTTATTTGACGTTGTTAATGTTGTTGACGTTGTTGTTGCTATTGTTTATTTCACGTTGTTGTTGTTATTGTTGTTGTTGTTGTTTATTTGACTTTATTGTTGTTGTTGTTGTTTATTTGACGTTGTTATTGTTGTTGTTGTTGTTTATATGACATTGTTGTTGTTGACGTTGTTGTTGTTGTTATTGTTTATTTAACGTTGTTGTTGTTGTTGTTTATTTTACGTTGTTAATGTTGTTGACGTTGTTGTTGTTGTTTTTGTTGTTTATTTGACGTTGTTGTTGTTGTTGTTTTTGTTGTTGTTATTGTTATTTATTTGACGTTGTTGTTGTTATTGTTGTTATTGTTGTTTATTTGATGTTGTTGTTGTTGTTGTTTATTTGATGTTGTTGTTGTTGTTTATTTGACAATGTTGTTGTTGTTTATTTGACGTTGTTGTTGTTATTTATTGACGTTGTTGTTGTTGTTGTTGTTGTTGTTGTTGTTATTGTTTATTTGACGTTGTTGTTGTTGTTGTTGTTTATTTGACGTTGTTAATGTTGTTGACATTTTTGTTGTTGTTTTTGTTATTTATTTGACGTTGTTGTTGTTGTTGTTGTTGTTTTTCTTGTTGTTATTGTTGGTGTTGTTGTTGTTTATTTGACGTTGTTGTTGTTGTTGTTTATTTGATGTTGTTTTAGTTGTTGTTGTTTATTTGAGGTTGTTGTTGTTTTTATTTGACGTTATTATTATTGACATTGTTGTTGTTGTTGTTGGTTATTTGACGTTGTTGTTGTTGTTTATTGACGTTATTGTTGTTGTTGCTGTTGTTTATTTCACGTTGTTGTTGTTATTGTTGTTGTTGTTGTTGTTGTTTATTTGACGTTATTGTTGTTGTTGTTGTTTATTTGACGTTGTTATTGTTGTTGTTGTTTATATGACATTGTTGTTGTTGACGTTGTTATTGTTGTTATTGTTTATTTAATGTTGTTGTTGTTGTTGTTTATTTTACGTTGTTAATGTTGTTGACGTTGTTGTTGTTTTTGTTGTTTATTTGACGTTGTTGTTGTTGTTGTTTTTGTTGTTGTTATTGTTATTTATTTGACGTTGTTGTTGTTATTGTTGTTGTTGTTGTTTATTTGATGTTGTTGGTGTTGTTGTTTATTTGACGTTGTTGTTGTTGTTTATTTGACGATGTTGTTGTTGTTGTTTATTTGACGTTGTTGTTGTTATTTATTTGACGTTGTTGTTGTTGTTGTTGTTGTTGTTATTGTTTATTTGACGTTATTGTTGTTGTTGTTTATTTGACGTTGTTAATGTTGTTGACGTTTTTGTTGTTGTTTTTGTTATTTATTTGACGTTGTTGTTGTTGTTGTTGTTGTTGTTGTTTTTCTTGTTGTTATTGTTGGTGTTGTTGTTGTTTATTTGACGTTGTTGTTGTTGTTGTTGTTTATTTGACGTTGTTGTTGTTGTTGTTTATTTGACGTTGTTGTTGTTGTTGTTTATTTGACGTTGTTGTTGTTTATTTAACATTGTTGTTGTTGTTGTTGTTTATTTGACGTTGTTGTTGTTGTTGTTGTTGTTGTTTATATGACGTTGTTGTTGTTGACGTTGTTGTTGTTATTGTTTATTTAACGTTGTTGTTGTTGTTTATTTGATGTTGTTGTTGTTTTTTATTTGACGTTGTTGTTGTTGTTTATTTGACGTAGTTGTTGTTATTGATGTTGTTGTTGTGGTTGTTTATTTGACGTTTTTGTTGTTGTTGATGTTGTTGTTGTTGTTATTTATTTGACGTTGTTGTTGTTGTTGTTGTTTATTTGACGTTGTTGTTGTTGTTATTGTGGTTGTTGTTTATTTGACGTTGTTGTTGTTGTTATTGTGGTTGTTGTTTATTTGACGTTGTTGTTGTTGTTGTTTATTTGACGTTGTTGTTGTTGTTTATTTGACGTTGTTGTTGTTGTTGTTTATTTGACGTTGTTGTTGTTGTTGGTTATTTGACGTTGTTGTTGTTATTTATTTGACGTTGTTGTTGTTGTTATTGTTTATTTAACGTTATTGTTGTTGTTTATTTGACGTTGTTAATGTTGTTGACGTTGTTGTTGTTGTTTTTGTTATTTATTTGACGTTGTTGTTGTTGTTGTTTTTGTTGTTGTTATTGTTGGTGTTGTTGTTGTTGTTGTTATTGTTGGTGTTGTTGTTGTTTATTTGACGTTGTTGTTGTTGTTTATTTGACGTTGTTGTTGTTGTTTATTTGACGTTGTTGTTGTTGTTGTTTATTTGACGTTGTTAATGTTGTTGACGTTGTTGTTGCTATTGTTTATTTCACGTTGTTGTTGTTATTGTTGTTGTTGTTGTTTATTTGACTTTATTGTTGTTGTTGTTGTTTATTTGACGTTGTTATTGTTGTTGTTGTTGTTTATATGACATTGTTGTTGTTGACGTTGTTGTTGTTGTTGTTATTGTTTATTTAACGTTGTTGTTGTTGTTGTTGTTTATTTTACGTTGTTAATGTTGTTGACGTTGTTGTTGTTTTTGTTGTTTATTTGACGTTGTTGTTGTTGTTGTTGTTGTTGTTTTTGTTGTTGTTATTGTTATTCATTTGACGTTGTTGTTGTTATTGTTGTTATTGTTGTTTATTTGATGTTGTTGTTGTTGTTGTTGTTTATTTGACGTTGTTGTTGTTGTTTATTTGACAATGTTGTTGTTGTTGTTGTTTATTTGACGTTGTTGTTGTTATTTATTGACGTTGTTGTTGTTGTTGTTGTTGTTGTTGTTATTGTTTATTTGACGTTGTTGTTGTTGTTGTTTATTTGACGTTGTTAATGTTGTTGACATTTTTGTTGTTGTTTTTGTTATTTATTTGACGTTGTTGTTTTTCTTGTTGTCATTGTTGGTGTTGTTGTTGTTTATTTGACGTTGTTGTTGTTGTTGTTTATTTGACGTTGTTGTTGTTGTTGTTGTTGTTTATTTGACGTTGTTGTTGTTGTTGTTTATTTGATGTTGTTGTTGTTTATTTGACATTGTTGTTGTTGTTGTTGACGTTGTTGTTGTTGTTGTTTATTTGACGTTGTTGTTGTTGTTGTTTATATGACGTTGTTGTTGTTGCATTGTTGTTGTTATTGTTTATTTAACGTTGTTGTTTATTTGACGTTGTTGTTGTTTTTTATTTGACGTTGTTGTTGTTTTTTATTTGACGTTGTTGTTGTGGTTGTTTATTTGACGTTTTTGTTGTTGTTGATGTTGTTATTGTTGTTTTTTATTTGACGTTGTTGTTGTTGTTGTTTATTTGACGTTGTTGTTGTTGTTATTGTTGTTGTTGTTTATTTGACGTTGTTGTTGTTGTTGTTGTTTATTTGTCGTTGTTGTTGTTGTTTATTTGACGTTGATAATGTTGTTGATGTTGTTGTTGTTTTTGTTATTTATTTGACGTTGTTGTTGTTGTTGTTTTTGTTGTTGTTATTGTTGGTGTTGTTGTTGTTTATTTGACGTTGTTAATGTTGTTGACGTTGTTGTTGCTGTTGTTTATTTCACGTTGTTGTTGTTGTTGTTATTGTTCTTGTTGTTGTTGTTTATTTGACGTTATTGTTGTTGTTGTTGTTGTTTATTTGACTTTGTTATTGTTGTTGTTGTTGTTGTTATTGTTGTTGTTGTTGTTGTTTATTTGACGTTATTGTTGTTGTTGTTGTTGTTTATTTGACGTTGTTATTGTTGTTGTTGTTGTTGTTTATATGACGTTGTTGTTGTTGACGTTGTTGTTGTTGTTATTGTTTATTTAATGTTGTTGTTGTTGTTAGTTATTTGACGTTGTTAATGTTGTTGACGTTGTTGTTGTTGTTTTTGTTGTTTATTTGACGTTGTTGTTTTTGTTGTTGTTTTTGTTGTTGTTATTGTTGTTGTTGTTGTTATTTATTTGACGTTGTTGTTGTTGTTGTTGTTTATTTGACGTTGTTGTTGTTGTTGTTGTTGTTGTTTATTTGATGTTGTTTTAGTTGTTGTTGTTTATTTGACGTTGTTGTTGTTTTTTATTTGACGTTGTTGTTGTTGACATTGTTGTTGTTGTTTCTTTGTCGTTGTTGTTGTTGTTTATTTGACGTAGTTGTTGTTATTGACGTTGTTGTTGTTGTTTATTTGACGTTTTTGTTATTGTTGATGTTGTTGTTGTTGTTTTTTATTTGACGTTGTTGTTGTTGTTGTTGTTTATTTGACGTTGTTGTTGTTATTGTTGTTGTTGTTTATTTGACGTTGTTGTTGTTGTTGTTGTTTATTTGATGTTGTTGTTGTTGTTTATTTGACATTGTTGTTGTTGTTGTTTATTTGACGTTGTTGTTGTTATTTATTTGACGTTGTTGTTGTTGTTATTGTTTATTTGACGTTGTTGTTGTTGTTGTTGTTGTTGTTTATTTGACATTGTTAATGTTGTTGACGTTGTTGTTGTTGTTTTTGTTATTTATTTGACGTTGTTGTTGTTGTTGTTGTTTTTGTTGTTGTTATTGTTGGTGTTGTTGGTGTTTATTTGATGTTGTTGTTGTTGTTGTTGTTGTTGTTTATTTGACGTTGTTGTTGTTGTTGTTTATTTGACGTTGTTATTGTTGTTGTTAATTTGACGTTGTTGTTGTTGTTTATTTGACGTTGTTGTTGTTGTTGATTATTTGACATTGTTGTTGTTGTTGTTGTTGTTGACGTTGTTGTTGTTGTTGTTATTTGACGTTGTTGTTGTTGTTGTTGTTGTTGTTTATTTGATGTTGTTTTAGTTGTTGTTGTTTATTTGAGGTTGTTGTTGTTTTTTATTTGACGTTATTATTATTGACATTGTTGTTGTTGTTGTTGGTTATTTGACGTTGTTGTTGTTGTTTATTTAACGTAGTTGTTGTTATTGACGTTGTTGTTGTTATTGACATTGTTGTTGTTGTTGTTTATTTGACGTTGTTGTTGTTGTTGTTGTTTATTTGACGTTGTTGTTGTTGTTGTTTATTTGACGTTGTTGTTGTTGTTTATTTGACATTGTTGTTGTTGTTGTTGACGTTGTTGTTGTTGTTGTTGTTGTTTATTTGACGTTGTTGTTGTTGTTGTTTATATGACGTTGTTGTTGTTGACGTTGTTGTTGTTGTTATTGTTTATTTAATGTTGTTGTTGTTGTTGTTTATTTGACGTTGTTAATGTTGTTGACGTTGTTGTTGTTGTTTTTGTTGTTTATTTGACATTGTTGTTGTTGTTGTTGTTGTTGTTGTTTTTGTTGTTGTTATTGTTGTTGTTGTTGTTTATTTGACGTTGTTGTTGTTGTTGTTTATTTGACGTTGTTGTTGTTGTTGTTGTTGTTTATTTGATGTTGTTTTAGTTGTTGTTGTTTATTTGACGTTGTTGTTGTTTTTTATTTGACGTTGTTGTTGTTTTTTATTTGTCGTTGTTGTTGTTGTTTATTTGACGTAGTTGTTGTTATTGACGTTGTTGTTGTTGTTGTTTATTTGACGTTTTTGTTATTGTTGATGTTGTTGTTGTTGTTTTTTATTTGACGTTGTTGTTGTTGTTGTTTATTTGACGTTGTTGTTGTTATTGTTGTTGTTGTTTATTTGACGTTGTTGTTGTTGTTGTTGTTTATTTGATGTTGTTGTTGTTGTTTATTTGACATTGTTGTTGTTGTTGTTTATTTGACGTTGTTGTTGTTATTTATTTGACGTTGTTGTTGTTGTTATTGTTTATTTGACGTTGTTGTTGTTGTTGTTGTTGTTTATTTGACGTTGTTAATGTTGTTGACATTGTTGTTGTTGTTTTTGTTATTTATTTGACGTTGTTGTTGTTGTTGTTGTTGTTTTTGTTGTTGTTATTGTTGGTGTTATTGGTGTTTATTTGATGTTGTTGTTGTTGTTGTTGTTTATTTGACGTTGTTGTTGTTGTTTATTTGACGTTGTTGTTGTTGTTGTTGTTGTTTATTTGACGTTGTTGTTGTTGTTGTTAATTTGACGTTATTGTTGTTGTTGTTTATTTGACGTTGTTGTTGTTGTTGTTGATTATTTGACATTGTTGTTGTTGTTGTTGTTGACGTTGTTGTTGTTGTTGTTTATTTGACGTTGTTGTTGTTGTTGTTGTTTATTTGATGTTGTTTTTGTTGTTGTTGTTTTTTATTTGACGTTATTATTATTGACATTGTTGTTGTTGTTGTTGGTTATTTGACGTTGTTGTTGTTGTTGTTTATTGACGTTATTGTTGTTGTTGCTGTTGTTTATTTCATGTTGTTGTTGTTATTGTTGTTGTTGTTGTTGTTTATTTGACGTTATTGTTGTTGTTGTTGTTTATTTGACGTTGTTATTGTTGTTGTTGTTTATATGACATTGTTGTTGTTGACGTTGTTGTTGTTGTTATTGTTTATTTAACGTTGTTGTTGTTGTTGTTGTTTATTTTACGTTGTTAATGTTGTTGACGTTGTTGTTGTTTTTGTTGTTTATTTGACGTTGTTGTTGTTGTTGTTTTTGTTGTTGTTATTGTTATTTATTTGACGTTGTTGTTGTTATTGTTGTTGTTGTTGTTTATTTGATGTTGTTGGTGTTGTTGTTTATTTGACGTTGTTGTTGTTGTTTATTTGACGATGTTGTTGTTGTTGTTTATTTGACGTTGTTGTTGTTATTTATTTGACGTTGTTGTTGTTGTTGTTGTTGTTATTGTTTATTTGACGTTGTTGTTGTTGTTGTTTATTTGACGTTGTTAATGTTGTTGACGTTTTTGTTGTTGTTTTTGTTATTTATTTGACGTTGTTGTTGTTGTTGTTGTTTTTCTTGTTGTTATTGTTGGTGTTGTTGTTGTTTATTTGACGTTGTTGTTGTTGTTGTTTATTTGACGTTGTTGTTGTTGTTGTTGTTTATTTGACGTTGTTGTTGTTGTTGTTTATTTGACGTTGTTGTTGTTTATTTAACATTGTTGTTGTTGTTGTTGACGTTGTTGTTGTTGTTGTTGTTGTTGTTGTTGTTGTTTATTTGACGTTGTTGTTGTTGTTGTTTATATGACGTTGTTGTTGTTGACGTTGTTGTTGTTATTGCTTATTTAACGTTGTTGTTGTTGTTTATTTGACGTTGTTGTTGTTTTTTATTTGACGTTGTTGTTGTTGTTTATTTGACGTAGTTGTTGTTATTGATGTTCTTGTTGTGGTTGTTTATTTGACGTTTTTGTTGTTGTTGATGTTGTTGTTGTTGTTATTTATTTGACGTTGTTGTTGTTGTTGTTGTTTATTTGACGTTGTTGTTGTTGTTATTGTGGTTGTTGTTTATTTGACGTTGTTGTTGTTGTTTATTTGACGTTGTTGTTGTTGTTTATTTGACGTTGTTGTTGTTGTTTATTTGACGTTGTTGTTGTTGTTGTTTATTTGACGTTGTTGTTGTTGTTGGTTATTTGACGTTGTTGTTGTTATTTATTTGACGTTGTTGTTGTTGTTATTGTTTATTTAACGTTGTTGTTGTTGTTTATTTGACGTTGTTAATGTTGTTGACGTTGTTGTTGTTGTTTTTGTTATTTATTTGACGTTGGTTTTGTTGTTGTTTTTGTTGTTGTTATTGTTGGTGTTGTTGTTGTTTATTTGACGTTGTTGTTGTTGTTGTTATTGTTGGTGTTGTTGTTGTTTATTTGACGTTGTTGTTGTTGTTTATTTGACGTTGTTGTTGTTGTTTATTTGACGTTGTTGTTGCTGTTGTTTATTTGACGTTGTTAATGTTGTTGACGTTGTTGTTGCTATTGTTTATTTCACGTTGTTGTTGTTATTGTTGTTGTTGTTGTTTATTTGACTTTATTGTTGTTGTTGTTGTTTATTTGACGTTGTTATTGTTGTTGTTGTTGTTTATATGACATTGTTGTTGTTGACGTTGTTGTTGTTGTTATTGTTTATTTAACGTTGTTGTTGTTGTTGTTTATTTTACATTGTTAATGTTGTTGACGGTTTTGTTGTTGTTTTTGTTGTTTATTTGACGTTGTTGTTGTTGTTGTTGTTTTTGTTGTTGTTATTGTTATTTATTTGACGTTGTTGTTGTTATTGTTGTTATTGTTGTTTATTTGATGTTGTTGTTGTTGTTGTTTATTTGACGTTGTTGTTGTTGTTTATTTGACAATGTTGTTGTTGTTGTTTATTTGACGTTGTTGTTGTTATTTATTGACGTTGTTGTTGTTGTTGTTGTTGTTATTGTTATTGTTTATTTGACGTTGTTGTTGTTGTTGTTGTTTATTTGACGTTGTTAATGTTGTTGACATTTTTGTTGTTGTTTTTGTTATTTATTTGACGTTGTTGTTGTTGTTGTTGTTGTTATTTTTCTTGTTGTTATTGTTGGTGTTGTTGTTGTTTATTTGACGTTGTTGTTGTTGTTGTTGTTGTTTATTTGATGTTGTTTTAGTTGTTGTTGTTTATTTGAGGTTGTTGTTGTTTTTTATTTGACGTTATTATTATTGACATTGTTGTTGTTGTTGTTGGTTATTTGACGTTGTTGTTGTTGTTTATTGACGTTATTGTTGTTGTTGCTGTTGTTTATTTCACGTTGTTGTTGTTATTGTTGTTGTTGTTGTTTATTTGACGTTATTGTTGTTGTTGTTGTTGTTTATTTGACGTTGTTATTGTTGTTGTTGTTTATATGACATTGTTGTTGTTGACGTTGTTGTTGTTGTTATTGTTTATTTAACGTTGTTGTTGTTGTTGTTTATTTTATGTTGTTAATGTTGTTGACGTTGTTGTTGTTTTTGTTGTTTATTTGACGTTGTTGTTGTTGTTTTTGTTGTTGTTATTGTTATTTATTTGACGTTGTTGTTGTTATTGTTGTTGTTGTTGTTTATTTGATGTTGTTGGTGTTATTGTTTATTTGACGTTGTTGTTGTTGTTTATTTGACGATGTTGTTGTTGTTGTTTATTTGACGTTGTTGTTGTTATTTATTTGACGTTGTTTTTGTTGTTGTTGTTGTTGTTATTGTTTATTTGACGTTGTTGTTGTTGTTGTTGTTGTTTATTTGACGTTGTTAATGTTGTTGACGTTTTTGTTGTTGTTTTTGTTATTTATTTGACGTTGTTGTTGTTGTTGTTGTTGTTTTTCTTGTTGTTATTGTTGGTGTTGTTGTTGTTTATTTGACGTTGTTGTTGTTGTTGTTTATTTGACGTTGTTGTTGTTGTTGTTTATTTGACGTTGTTGTTGTTGTTGTTTATTTGACGTTGTTGTTGTTTATTTAACATTGTTGTTGTTGTTATTGACGTTGTTGTTGTTGTTGTTTATTTGACGTTGTTGTTGTTGTTGTTTATATGACGTTGTTGTTGTTGACGTTGTTGTTGTTATTGTTTATTTAACGTTGTTGTTGTTGTTTATTTGACGTTGTTGTTGTTTTTTATTTGACGTTGTTGTTGTTGTTTATTTGACGTAGTTGTTGTTATTGATGTTGTTGTTGTGGTTGTTTATTTGACGTTTTTGTTGTTGTTATTGTTGGTGTTGTTGTTGTTTATTTGACGTTGTTGTTGTTGTTGTTATTGTTGGTGTTGTTGTTGTTTATTTGACGTTGTTGTTGTTGTTTATTTGACGTTGTTGTTGTTGTTTATTTGACGTTGTTGTTGCTGTTGTTTATTTGACGTTGTTAATGTTGTTGACGTTGTTGTTGCTATTGTTTATTTCACGTTGTTGTTGTTATTGTTGTTGTTGTTGTTTATTTGACTTTATTGTTGTTGTTGTTGTTTATTTGACATTGTTATTGTTGTTGTTGTTGTTTATATGACATTGTTGTTGTTGACGTTGTTGTTGTTGTTATTGTTTATTTAACGTTGTTGTTGTTGTTGTTTATTTTACGTTGTTAATGTTGTTGACGTTGTTGTTGTTGTTTTTGTTGTTTATTTGACGTTGTTGTTGTTGTTGTTGTTGTTGTTTTTGTTGTTGTTATTGTTATTTATTTGACGTTGTTGTTGTTATTGTTGTTATTGTTGTGTATTTGATGTTGTTGTTGTTGTTGTTTATTTGACGTTGTTGTTGTTGTTTATTTGACAATGTTGTTGTTGTTGTTTATTTGACGTTGTTGTTGTTATTTATTGACGTTGTTGTTGTTGTTGTTGTTGTTGTTATTGTTTATTTGACGTTGTTGTTGTTGTTGTTGTTTATTTGACGTTGTTAATGTTGTTGACATTTTTGTTGTTGTTTTTGTTATTTATTTGACATTTTTGTTGTTGTTGTTGTTGTTGTTTTTCTTGTTGTTATTGTTGGTGTTGTTGTTGTTTATTTGACGTTGTTGTTGTTGTTGTTGTTGTTTATTTGACGTTGTTGTTGTTGTTGTTGTTTATTTGACGTTGTTGTTGTTGTTTATTTGATGTTGTTGTTGTTTATTTGACATTGTTGTTGTTGTTGTTGACGTTGTTGTTGTTGTTGTTGTTTATTTGACGTGGTTGTTGTTGTTGTTTATATGACGTTGTTGTTGTTGCATTGTTGTTGTTATTGTTTATTTAACGTTGTTGTTTATTTGACGTTGTTGTTGTTTTTTATTTGACGTTGTTGTTGTTGTTTATTTGACATAGTTGTTGTTATTGACGTTGTTGTTGTGGTTGTTTATTTGACGTTTTTGTTGTTGTTGATGTTGTTATTGTTGTTTTTTATTTGACGTTGTTGTTGTTGTTGTTTATTTGACGTTGTTGTTGTTGTTATTGTTGTTGTTGTTTATTTGACGTTGTCGTTGTTGTTGTTTATTTGACGTTGTTGTTGTTGTTTATTTGACGTTGATAATGTTGTTGATGTTGTTGTTGTTTTTGTTATTTATTTGACGTTGTTGTTGTTGTTGTTTTTGTTGTTGTTATTGTTGGTGTTGTTGTTGTTTATTTGACGTTGTTGTTGTTGTTGTTTATTTGACGTTGTTGTTGTTGTTTATTTGACGTTGTTAATGTTGTTGACGTTGTTGTTGCTGTTGTTTATTTCACGTTGTTGTTATTGTTGTTATTGTTCTTGTTGTTGTTGTTTATTTGACGTTATTGTTGTTGTTGTTGTTGTTATTGTTCTTGTTGTTGTTGTTGTTGTTTATTTGACGTTATTGTTGTTGTTGTTGTTGTTTATTTGACGTTGTTATTGTTGTTGTTGTTGTTGTTGTTTATATGACGTTGTTGTTGTTGACGTTGTTGTTGTTGTTAATGTTTATTTAATGTTGTTGTTGTTGTTGTTTATTTGACGTTGTTAATGTTGTTGACGTTGTTGTTGTTGTTTTTGTTGTTTATTTGACGTTGTTGGTGTTGTTGTTGTTGTTGTTGTTTTTGTTGTTGTTATTGTTGTTGTTGTTGTTGTTGTTTATTTGACGTTGTTGTTGTTGTTGTTGTTGTTGTTGTTTATTTGATGTTGTTTTAGTTGTTGTTGTTTATTTGACGTTGTTGTTGTTTTTTATTTAACGTTGTTGTTGTTGACATTGTTGTTGTTGTTGTTTATTTGTCGTTGTTGTTGTTGTTTATTTGACGTAGTTGTTGTTATTGACGTTGTTGTTGTTGTTGTTTATTTGACGTTTTTGTTATTGTTGATGTTGTTGTTGTTGTTTTTTATTTGACGTTGTTGTTGTTGTTGTTTATTTGACGTTGTTGTTGTTATTGTTGTTGTTGTTTATTTGACGTTGTTGTTGTTGTTGTTTATTTGATGTTGTTGTTGTTGTTTATTTGACATTGTTGTTGTTGTTGTTTATTTGACGTTGTTGTTGTTATTTATTTGACGTTGTTGTTGTTGTTATTGTTTATTTGACGTTGTTGTTGTTGTTGTTGTTGTTGTTTATTTGACGTTGTTAATGTTGTTGTTGTTGTTTTTGTTATTTATTTGACGTTGTTGTTGTTGTTGTTTTTGTTGTTGTTATTGTTGGTGTTGTTGGTGTTTATTTGATGTTGTTGTTGTTGTTGTTTATTTGACGTTGTTGTTGTTGTTTATTTGACGTTGTTGTTGTTGTTGTTTATTTGACGTTGTTGTTGTTGTTGTTAATTTGACGTTGTTGTTGTTGTTTATTTGACGTTGTTGTTGTTGTTGATTATTTGACATTGTTGTTGTTGTTGTTGTTGTTGACGTTGTTGTTGTTGTTGTTTATTTGACGTTGTTGTTGTTGTTGTTGTTTATTTGATGTTGTTTTAGTTGTTGTTGTTTATTTGAGGTTGTTGTTGTTTTTTATTTGACGTTATTATTATTGACATTGTTGTTGTTGTTGTTGGTTATTTGACGTTGTTGTTGTTGTTTATTTAACGTAGTTGTTGTTATTGACGTTGTTGTTGTTATTGACATTGTTGTTGTTGTTGTTTATTTGACGTTGTTGTTGTTGTTGTTGTTTATTTGACGTTGTTGTTGTTGTTGTTTATTTGACGTTGTTGTTGTTGTTTATTTGACATTGTTGTTGTTGTTGTTGTTGTTGTTGACGTTGTTGTTGTTGTTGTTTATTTGACGTTGTTGTTGTTGTTGTTGTTTATATGACATTGTTGTTGTTGACGTTGTTGTTGTTGTTATTGTTTATTTAACGTTGTTGTTATTGTTGTTTATTTGACGTTGTTGTTTTTTATTTGACGTTGTTGTTGTTGTTTATTTGACGTAGTTGTTGTTATTGACGTTGTTGTTGTTGTTGTTTATTTGACGTTTTTGTTGTTGTTGATGTTGTTGTTGTTGTTTTTTATTTGACGTTGTTGTTGTTTATTTGACTTTGTTGTTGTTGTTATTGTTGTTGTTGTTGTTGTTTATTTGACGTTGTTGTTGTTGTTGTTTATTTGACGTTGTTGTTGTTGTTGTTTATTTTACGTTGTTGTTGTTGTTGTTTATTTGACGTTGTTGTTGTTATTTATTTGACGTTGTTGTTGTTATTGTTTATTTGACGTTGTTATTGTTGTTTATTTGACGTTGATAATGTTGTTGATGTTGTTGTTGTTGTTGTTTTTGTTATTTATTTGACGTTGTTGTTGTTGTTGTTGTTTTTGTTGTTGTTATTGTTGGTGTTGGTGTTGTTTATTTGACGTTGTTGTTGTTGTTGTTGTTTATTTGACGTTGTTGTTGTTGTTTATTTGACGTTGTTAATGTTGTTGACGTTGTTGTTGCTGTTGTTTATTTCACGTTGTTGTTGTTGTTGTTATTGTTCTTGTTGTTGTTGTTTATTTGACGTTATTGTTGTTGTTGTTGTTTATTTGACGTTGTTATTGTTGTTGTTGTTGTTGTTTATATGACGTTGTTGTTGTTGACGTTGTTGTTGTTGTTATTGTTTATTTAATGTTGTTGTAGTTGTTGTTTGTTTGACGTTGTTATTGTTGTTGACGTTGTTGTTGTTGTTTTTGTTGTTTATTTGACATTGTTGTTGTTGTTGTTTATGTTGTTGTTGTTGTTTTTGTTGTTGTTATTGTTGTTTTTGTTGTTGTTTATTTGACGTTGTTGTTGTTGTTGTTTATTTGACGTTGTTGTTGTTGTTGTTGTTGTTATTTATTTGATGTTGTTTTAGTTGTTGTTGTTTATTTGACGTTGTTGTTGTTTTTTATTTGACGTTGTTGTTGTTGACATTGTTGTTGTTGTTGTTTATTTGTCGTTGTTGTTGTTGTTTATTTGACGTAGTTGTTGTTATTGACATTGTTGTTATTGTTGTTTATTTGACGCTTTTGTAATTGTTGATGTTGTTGTTGTTGTTTTTTATTTGACGTTGTTGTTGTTGTTGTTTATTTGATGTTGTTGTTGTTGTTTATTTGACGTTGTTGTTGTTGTTTATTTGATGTTGTTGTTGTTGTTTATTTGACATTGTTGTTGTTGTTGTTTATTTGACGTTGTTGTTGTTATTTATTTGACGTTGTTGTTGTTGTTATTGTTTATTTGACGTTGTTGTTGTTGTTGTTGTTTATTTGACGTTGTTAATGTTGTTGACGTTGTTGTTGTTGTTTTTGTTATTTATTTGACGTTGTTGTTGTTGTTGTTGTTTTTGTTGTTGTTATTGTTGGTGTTGTTGGTGTTTATTTGATGTTGTTGTTGTTGTTGTTGTTTATTTGACGTTGTTGTTGTTGTTTATTTGACGTTGTTGTTGTTGTTGTTTATTTGACGTTGTTGTTGCTGTTGTTGTTAATTTGACGTTGTTGTTGTTGTTGTTTATTTGACGTTGTTGTTGTTGTTGATTATTTGACATTGTTGTTGTTGTTGTTGTTGACGTTGTTGTTGTTGTTGTTTATTTGATGTTGTTTTAGTTGTTGTTGTTTATTTGAGGTTGTTGTTGTTTTTTATTTGACGTTATTATTATTGACATTGTTGTTGTTGTTGTTGGTTATTTGACGTTGTTGTTGTTGTTTATTTAAAGTAGTTGTTGTTATTGACATTGTTGTTGTTGTTGTTTATTTGACGTTGTTGTTGTTGTTGTTGTTTATTTGACGTTGTTGTTGTTGTTGTTGTTGTTTATTTGACGTTGTTGTTGTTGTTTATTTGACATTGTTGTTGTTGTTGTTGTTGACGTTGTTGTTGTTGTTGTTTATTTGACGTTGTTGTTGTTGTTGTTTATATGACGTTGTTGTTGTTGACGTTGTTGTTGTTGTTATTGTTTATTTAACGTTGTTGTTATTGTTGTTTATTTGACGTTGTTGTTTTTTATTTGACGTTGTTGTTGTTGTTTATTTGACGTAGTTGTTGTTATTGACGTTGTTGTTGTTGTTGTTTATTTGACGTTTTTGTTGTTGTTGATGTTGTTGTTGTTGTTTTTTATTTGACGTTGTTGTTGTTTATTTGACTTTGTTGTTGTTGTTATTGTTGTTGTTGTTGTTGTTGTTATTGTTGTTGTTGTTGTTGTTTATTTGACGTTGTTGTTGTTGTTGTTTATTTGACGTTGTTGTTGTTGTTGTTTATTTTACGTTGTTGTTGTTGTTGTTTATTTGACGTTGTTGTTGTTATTTATTTGACGTTGTTGTTGTTATTGTTTATTTGACGTTGTTATTGTTGTTTATTTGACGTTGATAATGTTGTTGATGTTGTTGTTGTTGTTTTTGTTATTTATTTGACGTTGTTGTTGTTGTTGTTTTTGTTGTTGTTATTGTTGGTGTTGTTGTTGTTTATTTGACGTTGTTGTTGTTGTTGTTGTTTATTTGACGTTGTTGTTGTTGTTTATTTGACGTTGTTAATGTTGTTGACGTTGTTGTTGCTGTTGTTTGTTGTTGTTGTTGTTTATTTGACGTTATTGTTGTTGTTGTTGTTTATTTGACGTTGTTATTGTGGTTGTTGTTGTTGTTGTTTATATGACGTTGTTGTTGTTGACGTTGTTGTTGTTGTTATTGTTTATTTAATGTTGTTGTAGTTGTTGTTTGTTTGACGTTGTTAATGTTGTTGACGTTGTTGTTGTTGTTTTTGTTGTTTATTTGACATTGTTGTTGTTGTTGTTTATGTTGTTGTTTTTGTTTTTGTTGTTGTTATTGTTGTTGTTGTTGTTGTTTATTTGACGTTGTTGTTGTTGTTGTTTATTTGACGTTGTTGTTGTTGTTGTTGTTGTTGTTTATTTGATGTTGTTTTAGTTGTTGTTGTTTATTTGACGTTGTTGTTGTTTTTTATTTGACGTTGTTGTTGTTGACATTGTTGTTGTTGTTGTTTATTTGTCGTTGTTGTTGTTGTTTATTTGACGTAGTTGTTGTTATTGACGTTGTTGTTGTTGTTGTTTATTTGACGTTTTTGTTATTGTTGATGTTGTTGTTGTTGTTTTTTATTTGACGTTGTTGTTGTTGTTGTTTATTTGACGTTGTTGTTGTTATTGTTGTTGTTGTTGTTTATTTGACGTTGTTGTTGTTGTTGTTTATTTGATGTTGTTGTTGTTGTTTATTTGACATTGTTGTTGTTGTTGTTTATTTGACGTTGTTGTTGTTATTTATTTGACGTTGTTGTTGTTGTTATTGTTTATTTGACGTTGTTGTTGTTGTTTATTTGACGTTGTTAATGTTGTTGACGTTGTTGTTGTTGTTTTTGTTATTTATTTGACGTTGTTGTTGTTGTTGTTGTTTTTGTTGTTGTTATTGTTGGTGTTGTTGGTGTTTATTTGATGTTGTTGTTGTTGTTGTTGTTGTTTATTTGACGTTGTTGTTGTTGTTTATTTGACGTTGTTGTTGTTGTTGTTTATTTGACGTTGTTGTTGCTGTTGTTGTTAATTTGACGTTGTTGTTGTTGTTGTTGTTTATTTGACGTTGTTGTTGTTGTTGATTATTTGACATTGTTGTTGTTGTTGTTGTTGACGTTGTTGTTGTTGTTGTTTATTTGACGTTGTTGTTGTTGTTGTTGTTGTTTATTTGATGTTGTTTTAGTTGTTGTTGTTTATTTGAGGTTGTTGTTGTTTTTTATTTGACGTTATTATTATTGACATTGTTGTTGTTGTTGTTGGTTATTTGACGTTGTTGTTGTTGTTTATTTAACGTAGTTGTTGTTATTGACGTTGTTGTTGTTATTGACATTGTTGTTGTTGTTGTTTATTTGACGTTGTTGTTGTTGTTGTTGTTTATTTGACGTTGTTGTTGTTGTTTATTTGACGTTGTTGTTGTTGTTTATTTGACATTGTTGTTGTTGTTGTTGTTGTTGACGTTGTTATTGTTGTTGTTGTTTATTTGACGTTGTTGTTGTTGTTGTTTATATGACGTTGTTGTTGTTGACATTGTTGTTGTTGTTATTGTTTATTTAACGTTGTTGTTATTGTTGTTTATTTGACGTTGTTGTTTTTTATTTGACGTTGTTGTTGTTGTTTATTTGACGTAGTTGTTGTTATTGACGTTGTTGTTGTTGTTGTTTATTTGACGTTTTTGTTGTTGTTGATGTTGTTGTTGTTGTTTTTTATTTGACGTTGTTGTTGTTGTTGTTTATTTGACGTTGTTGTTGTTGTTATTGTTGTTGTTGTTGTTTATTTGACGTTGTTGTTGTTGTTGTTTATTTGACGTTGTTGTTGTTGTTGTTGTTTATTTTACGTTGTTGTTGTTGTTGTTTATTTGACGTTGTTGTTGTTGTTGTTGTTTATTTTACGTTGTTGTTGTTGTTGTTTATTTGACGTTGTTGTTGTTATTTATTTGACGTTGTTGTTGTTATTGTTTATTTGACGTTGTTATTGTTGTTTATTTGACGTTGATAATGTTGTTGATGTTGTTGTTGTTTTTGTTATTTATTTGACGTTGTTGTTGTTGTTGTTGTTGTTTATTTGATGTTGTTTTAGTTGTTGTTGTTTATTTGACGTTGTTGTTGTTTTTTATTTGACGTTGTTGTTGTTGTTTATTTGTCGTTGTTGTTGTTGTTTATTTGACGTAGTTGTTGTTATTGACGTTGTTGTTGTTGTTGTTTATTTGACGTTTTTGTAATTGTTGTTGTTGTTGTTGTTGTTTTTTATTTGACGTTGTTGTTGTTGTTGTTTATTTGACGTTGTTGTTGTTATTGTTGTTGTTGTTGTTTATTTGACGTTGTTGTTGTTGTTGTTTATTTGATGTTGTTGTTGTTGTTTATTTGACATTGTTGTTGTTGTTGTTGTTTATTTGACGTTGTTGTTGTTATTTATTTGACGTTGTTGTTGTTGTTATTGTTTATTTGCCGTTGTTGTTGTTGTTGTTGTTGTTTATTTGACGTTGTTAATGTTGTTGTTGTTGTTTTTGTTATTTATTTGACGTTGTTGTTGTTGTTGTTGTTTTTGTTGTTGTTATTGTTGGTGTTGTTGGTGTTTATTTGATGTTGTTGTTGTTGTTGTTGTTGTTTATTTGACGTTGTTGTTGTTGTTTATTTGACGTTGTTGTTGTTGTTGTTTATTTGACGTTGTTGTTGTTGTTGTTAATTTGACGTTGTTGTTGTTGTTTATTTGACGTTGTTGTTGTTGTTGATTATTTGACATTGTTGTTGTTGTTGTTGTTGACGTTGTTGTTGTTGTTGTTTATTTGACGTTGTTGTTGTTGTTGTTGTTTATTTGATGTTGTTTTAGTTGTTGTTGTTTATTTGAGGTTGTTGTTGTTTTTTATTTGACGTTATTATTATTGACATTGTTGTTGTTGTTGTTGGTTATTTGACGTTGTTGTTGTTGTTTATTTAACGTAGTTGTTGTTATTGACGTTGTTGTTGTTATTGACATTGTTGTTGTTGTTGTTTATTTGACGTTGTTGTTGTTGTTGTTGTTTATTTGACGTTGTTGTTGTTGTTGTTTATTTGACGTTGTTGTTGTTGTTTATTTGACATTGTTGTTGTTGTTGTTGTTGTTGTTGTTGACGTTGTTGTTGTTGTTGTTTATTTGACGTTGTTGTTGTTGTTGTTGTTTATATGACGTTGTTGTTGTTGACGTTGTTGTTGTTATTGTTTATTTAACGTTGTTGTTATTGTTGTTTATTTGACGTTGTTGTGGTTGTTTATTTGACGTAGTTGTTGTTATTGACGTTGTTGTTGTTGTTGTTTATTTGACGTTTTTGTTGTTGTTGATGTTGTTGTTGTTGTTTTTTATTTGACGTTGTTGTTGTTTATTTGACTTTGTTGTTGTTGTTATTGTTGTTGTTGTTGTTGTTTATTTGACGTTGTTGTTGTTGTTGTTTATTTGACGTTGTTGTTGTTGTTGTTTATTTTGCGTTATTGTTGTTGTTGTTTATTTGACGTTGTTGTTGTTATTTATTTGACGTTGTTGTTGTTATTGTTTATTCGACGTTGTTATTGTTGTTTATTTGACGTTGATAATGTTGTTGATGTTGTTGTTGTTGTTTTTGTTATTTATTTGACGTTGTTGTTGTTGTTGTTGTTTTTGTTGTTGTTATTGTTGGTGTTGTTGTTGTTTATTTGACGTTGTTGTTGTTGTTGTTGTTGTTTATTTGACGTTGTTGTTGTTGTTTATTTGACGTTGTTAATGTTGTTGACGTTGTTGTTGCTGTTGTTTATTTCACGTTGTTGTTGTTGTTGTTATTGTTCTTGTTGTTGTTGTTTATTTGACGTTATTGTTGTTGTTGTTGTTTATTTGACGTTGTTATTGTTGTTGTTGTTGTTGTTGTTTATATGACGTTGTTGTTGTTGACGTTGTTGTTGTTGTTATTGTTTATTTAATGTTGTTGTAGTTGTTGTTTGTTTGACGTTGTTAATGTTGTTGACGTTGTTGTTGTTGTTTTTGTTGTTTATTTGACATTGTTGTTGTTGTTGTTTATGTTGTTGTTGTTGTTTTTGTTGTTGTTATTTTTGTTGTTGTTGTTGTTTATTTGACGTTGTTGTTGTTGTTGTTTATTTGACGTTGTTGTTGTTGTTGTTGTTTATTTGATGTTGTTTTAGTTGTTGTTGTTTATTTGACGTTGTTGTTGTTTTTTATTTGACGTTGTTGTTGTTGTTGTTGTTTATTTGTCGTTGTTGTTGTTGTTTATTTGACGTAGTTGTTGTTATTGACGTTGTTGTTGTTGTTTATTTGATGTTTTTGTAATTGTTGATGTTGTTGTTGTTGTTTTTTATTTGACGTTGTTGTTGTTGTTTATTTGACGTTGTTGTTGTTATTGTTGTTGTTGTTGTTTATTTGACGTTGTTGTTGTTGTTTATTTGATGTTGTTGTTGTTGTTTATTTGACATTGTTGTTGTTGTTGTTTATTTGACGTTGTTGTTGTTATTTATTTAACGTTGTTGTTGTTGTTATTGTTTATTTGACGTTGTTGTTGTTGTTGTTTATTTGACGTTGTTAATGTTGTTGACGTTGTTGTTGTTGTTTTTGTTATTTATTTGACGTTGTTGTTGTTGTTGTTGTTTTTGTTGTTGTTATTGTTGGTGTTGTTGGTGTTTATTTGATGTTGTTGTTGTTGTTGTTGTTTATTTGACGTTGTTGTTGTTGTTTATTTGACGTTGTTGTTGTTGTTGTTTATTTGACGTTGTTGTTGCTGTTGTTGTTAATTTGACGTTGTTGTTGTTGTTGTTGTTTATTTGACGTTGTTGTTGTTGTTGATTATTTGACATTGTTGTTGTTGTTGTTGTTGACGTTGTTGTTGTTGTTGTTTATTTGACGTTGTTGTTGTTGTTGTTGTTTATTTGATGTTGTTTTAGTTGTTGTTGTTTATTTGAGGTTGTTGTTGTTTTTTATTTGACGTTATTATTATTGACATTGTTGTTGTTGTTGTTGGTTATTTGACGTTGTTGTTGTTGTTTATTTAACGTAGTTGTTGTTATTGACGTTGTTGTTGTTATTGACATTGTTGTTGTTGTTGTTTATTTGACGTTGTTGTTGTTGTTGTTGTTTATTTGACGTTGTTGTTGTTGTTTATTTGACGTTGTTGTTGTTGTTTATTTGACATTGTTGTTGTTGTTGTTGTTGTTGACGTTGTTATTGTTGTTGTTGTTTATTTGACGTTGTTGTTGTTGTTGTTTATATGACGTTGTTGTTGTTGACGTTGTTGTTGTTGTTATTGTTTATTTAACGTTGTTGTTATTGTTGTTTATTTGACGTTGTTGTTTTTTATTTGACGTTGTTGTTGTTCTTTATTTGACGTAGTTGTTGTTATTGACGTTGTTGTTGTTGTTGTTTATTTGACGTTTTTGTTGTTGTTGATGTTGTTGTTGTTGTTTTTTATTTGACGTTGTTGTTGTTGTTGTTGTTATTGTTGTTGTTGTTGTTTATTTGACGTTGTTGTTGTTGTTGTTTATTTGACGTTGTTGTTGTTGTTGTTGTTGTTTATTTTACGTTGTTATTGTTGTTGTTTATTTGACGTTGTTGTTGTTATTTATTTGACATTGTTGTTGTTGTTATTGTTTATTTGACGTTGTTATTGTTGTTTATTTGACGTTGATAATGTTGTTGATGTTGTTGTTGTTGTTTTTGTTATTTATTTGACGTTGTTGTTGTTGTTGTTGTTGTTGTTGTTTATTTGATGTTGTTTTAGTTGTTGTTGTTTATTTGACGTTGTTGTTGTTTTTTATTTGACGTTGTTGTTGTTGACATTGTTGTTGTTGTTGTTTATTTGTCGTTGTTGTTGTTGTTTATTTGACGTAGTTGTTGTTATTGACGTTGTTGTTGTTGTTTATTTGACGTTTTTGTAATTGTTGTTGTTGTTGTTGTTGTTTTTTACTTGACGTTGTTGTTGTTGTTGTTTATTTGACGTTGTTGTTGTTATTGTTGTTGTTGTTGTTTATTTGACGTTGTTGTTGTTGTTGTTTATTTGATGTTGTTGTTGTTGTTTATTTGACATTGTTGTTGTTGTTGTTTATTTGACGTTGTTGTTGTTATTTATTTGACGTTGTTGTTGTTGTTATTGTTTATTTGACGTTGTTGTTGTTGTTGTTGTTGTTATTTATTTGACGTGGTTAATGTTGTTGTTGTTGTTTTTGTTATTTATTTGACGTTGTTGTTGTTGTTGTTGTTGTTTTTGTTGTTGTTATTGTTGGTGTTGTTGGTGTTTATTTGATGTTGTTGTTGTTGTTGTTGTTTATTTGACGTTGTTGTTGTTGTTTATTTGAGGTTGTTGTTGTTGTTTATTTGACGTTGTTGTTGTTGTTGTTGTTAATTTGACGTTGTTGTTGTTGTTTATTTGACGTTGTTGTTGTTGTTGATTATTTGACATTGTTGTTGTTGTTGTTGTTGACGTTGTTGTTGTTGTTGTTTATTTGACGTTGTTGTTGTTGTTGTTGTTTATTTGATGTTGTTTTAGTTGTTGTTGTTTATTTGAGGTTGTTGTTGTTTTTTATTTGACGTTATTATTATTGACATTGTTGTTGTTGTTGTTGGTTATTTGACGTTGTTGTTGTTGTTTATTTAACGTAGTTGTTGTTATTGACGTTGTTGTTGTTATTGACATTGTTGTTGTTGTTGTTGTTTATTTGACGTTGTTGTTGTTGTTGTTTATTTGACGTTGTTGTTGTTGTTGTTTATTTGACGTTGTTGTTGTTGTTTATTTGACATTGTTGTTGTTGTTGGTATTGTTGTTGACGTTGTTGTTGTTGTTGTTTATTTGACGTTGTTGTTGTTGTTGTTGTTTATATGACGTTGTTGTTGTTGACGTTGTTGTTGTTATTGTTTATTTAACGTTGTTGTTATTGTTGTTTATTTGACGTTGTTGTTTTTTATTTGACGTTGTTGTTGTTGTTTATTTGACGTAGTTGTTGTTATTGACGTTGTTGTTGTTGTGGTTTATTTGACGTTTTTGTTGTTGTTGATGTTGTTGTTGTTGTTTTTTATTTGACGTTGTTGTTGTTTATTTGACTTTGTTGTTGTTGTTATTGTTGTTGTTGTTGTTGTTTATTTGACGTTGTTGTTGTTGTTGTTTATTTGACGTTGTTGTTGTTGTTGTTTATTTTACGTTGTTGTTGTTGTTGTTTATTTGACGGTGTTGTTGTTATTTATTTGACGTTGTTGTTGTTATTGTTTATTTGACGTTGTTATTGTTGTTTTTTGACATTGATAATGTTGTTGATGTTGTTGTTGTTGTTTATTTGACGTAGTTGTTGTTATTGACGTTGTTGTTGTTGTTGTTTATTTGATGTTTTTGTAATTGTTGATGTTGTTGTTGTTGTTTTTTATTTGACGTTGTTGTTGTTGTTGTTTATTTGACATTGTTGTTGTTATTGTTGTTGTTGTTGTTTATTTGACGTTGTTGTTGTTGTTGTTTATTTGATGTTGTTGTTGTTGTTTATTTGACATTGTTGTTGTTGTTGTTTATTTGACGTTGTTGTTGTTATTTATTTGACGTTGTTGTTGTTGTTATTGTTTATTTGACGTTGTTGTTGTTGTTGTTGTTTATTTGACGTTGTTAATGTTGTTGACGTTGTTGTTGTTGTTTTTGTTATTTATTTGACGTTGTTGTTGTTGTTGTTGTTTTTGTTGTTGTTATTGTTGGTGTTGTTGGTGTTTATTTGATGTTGTTGTTGTTGTTGTTGTTGATTTGACGTTGTTGTTGTTGTTGATTTGACGTTGTTGTTGTTGTTGTTTATTTGACGTTGTTGTTGCTGTTGTTGTTAATTTGACGTTGTTGTTGTTGTTGTTGTTGTTTATTTGACGTTGTTGTTGTTGTTGATTATTTGACATTGTTGTTGTTGTTGTTGACGTTGTTGTTGTTGTTGTTTATTTGACGTTGTTGTTGTTGTTGTTGTTGTTTATTTGATGTTGTTTTAGTTGTTGTTGTTTATTTGAGGTTGTTGTTGTTTTTTATTTGACGTTATTATTATTGACATTGTTGTTGTTGTTGTTGGTTATTTGACGTTGTTGTTGTTGTTTATTTAACGTAGTTGTTGTTATTGACGTTGTTGTTGTTATTGACATTGTTGTTGTTGTTGTTTATTTGACGTTGTTGTTGTTGTTGTTGTTTATTTGACGTTGTTGTTGTTGTTTATTTGACATTGTTGTTGTTGTTTATTTGACATTGTTGTTGTTGTTGTTGTTGTTGTTGACGTTGTTATTGTTGTTGTTGTTTATTTG
This sequence comes from Vicia faba, assembly GCA_948472305.1. Taxonomy (NCBI): domain Eukaryota; kingdom Viridiplantae; phylum Streptophyta; class Magnoliopsida; order Fabales; family Fabaceae; genus Vicia; species Vicia faba. The sequence goes on from OX451740.1 coordinate 457,079,465, forward strand.
ACGTTGTTGTTGTTGTTGTTTATATGACGTTGTTGTTGTTGACGTTGTTGTTGTTGTTATTGTTTATTTAACGTTGTTGTTATTGTTGTTTATTTGACGTTGTTGTTTTTTATTTGACGTTGTTGTTGTTGTTTATTTGACGTAGTTGTTGTTATTGACGTTGTTGTTGTTGTTGTTGTTTATTTGACGTTTTTGTTGTTGTTGATGTTGTTGTTGTTGTTTTTTATTTGACGTTGTTGTTGTTGTTGTTGTTATTGTTGTTGTTGTTGTTGTTTATTTGACGTTGTTGTTGTTGTTGTTTATTTGACGTTGTTGTTGTTGTTGTTTATTTTACGTTGTTGTTGTTGTTGTTTATTTGACGTTGTTGTTGTTATTTATTTGACGTTGTTGTTGTTGTTATTGTTTATTTGACGTTGTTATTGTTGTTTATTTGACGTTGATAATGTTGTTGATGTTGTTGTTGTTGTTTTTGTTATTTATTTGACGTTGTTGTTGTTGTTGTTGTTGTTTATTTGATGTTGTTTTAGTTGTTGTTGTTTATTTGACGTTGTTGTTGTTTTTTATTTGACGTTGTTGTTGTTGACATTGTTGTTGTTGTTGTTTATTTGTCGTTGTTGTTGTTGTTTATTTGACGTAGTTGTTGTTATTGACGTTGTTGTTGTTGGTGTTTATTTGACGTTTTTGTAATTGTTGTTGTTGTTGTTGTTGTTTTTTATTTGACGTTGTTGTTGTTGTTGTTTATTTGACGTTGTTGTTGTTATTGTTGTTGTTGTTGTTTATTTGACGTTGTTGTTGTTGTTGTTTATTTGATGTTGTTGTTGTTGTTTATTTGACATTGTTGTTGTTGTTGTTTATTTGACGTTGTTGTTGTTATTTATTTGACGTTGTTGTTGTTGTTATTGTTTATTTGACGTTGTTGTTGTTGTTGTTGTTATTTATTTGACGTTGTTAATGTTGTTGTTGTTGTTTTTGTTATTTATTTGACGTTGTTGTTGTTGTTGTTGTTTTTGTTGTTGTTATTGTTGGTGTTGTTGGTGTTTATTTGATGTTGTTGTTGTTGTTGTTGTTTATTTGACGTTGTTGTTGTTGTTTATTTGACGTTGTTGTTGTTGTTTATTTGACGTTGTTGTTGTTGTTGTTAATTTGACGTTGTTGTTGTTGTTTATTTGACGTTGTTGTTGTTGTTGATTATTTGACATTGTTGTTGTTGTTGTTGTTGACGTTGTTGTTGTTGTTGTTTATTTGACGTTGTTGTTGTTGTTGTTGTTTATTTGATGTTGTTTTAGTTGTTGTTGTTTATTTGAGGTTGTTGTTGTTTTTTATTTGACGTTATTATTATTGACATTGTTGTTGTTGTTGTTGGTTATTTGACGTTGTTGTTGTTGTTTATTTAACGTAGTTGTTGTTATTGACGTTGTTGTTGTTATTGACATTGTTGTTGTTGTTGTTTATTTGACGTTGTTGTTGTTGTTGTTTATTTGACGTTGTTGTTGTTGTTGTTTATTTGACGTTGTTGTTGTTGTTTATTTGACATTGTTGTTGTTGTTGTTGTTGTTGACGTTGTTGTTGTTGTTGTTTATTTGACGTTGTTGTTGTTGTTGTTGTTTATATGACGTTGTTGTTGTTGACGTTGTTGTTGTTATTGTTTATTTAACGTTGTTGTTATTGTTGTTTATTTGACGTTGTTGTTTTTTATTTGACGTTGTTGTTGTTGTTTATTTGACGTAGTTGTTGTTATTGACGTTGTTGTTGTTGTTGTTTATTTGACGTTTTTGTTGTTGTTGATGTTGTTGTTGTTGTTTTTTATTTGACGTTGTTGTTGTTTATTTGACTTTGTTCTTGTTGTTATTGTTGTTGTTGTTGTTGTTTATTTGACGTTGTTGTTGTTGTTGTTTATTTGACGTTGTTGTTGTTGTTGTTTATTTTACGTTGTTGTTGTTGTTGTTGTTTATTTGACGTTGTTGTTGTTATTTATTTGACGTTGTTGTTGTTATTGTTTATTTGACGTTGTTATTGTTGTTTTTTGACGTTGATAATGTTGTTGATGTTGTTGTTGTTGTTTTTGTTATTTATTTGACGTTGTTGTTGTTGTTGTTGTTTTTGTTGTTGTTATTGTTGGTGTTGTTGTTGTTTATTTGACGTTGTTGTTGTTGTTGTTGTTGTTTATTTGACGTTGTTGTTGTTGTTTATTTGACGTTGTTAATGTTGTTGACGTTGTTGTTGCTGTTGTTTATTTCACGTTGTTGTTGTTGTTATTGTTCTTGTTGTTGTTGTTTATTTAACGTTATTGTTGTTGTTGTTGTTTATTTGACGTTGTTATTGTTGTTGTTGTTGTTGTTGTTGTTTATATGACGTTGTTGTTGTTGACGTTGTTGTTGTTGTTATTGTTTATTTAATGTTGTTGTAGTTGTTGTTTGTTTGACGTTGTTAATGTTGTTGACGTTGTTGTTGTTGTTTTTGTTGTTTATTTGACATTGTTGTTGTTGTTGTTTATGTTGTTGTTGTTGTTTTTGTTGTTGTTATTGTTGTTGTTGTTGTTGTTTATTTGACGTTGTTGTTGTTGTTGTTGTTTATTTGACGTTGTTGTTGTTGTTGTTGTTGTTTATTTGATGTTGTTTTAGTTGTTGTTGTTTATTTGACGTTGTTGTTGTTTTTTATTTGACGTTGTTGTTGTTGACATTGTTGTTGTTGTTGTTTATTTGTCGTTGTTGTTGTTGTTTATTTGACGTAGTTGTTGTTATTGACGTTGTTGTTGTTGTTGTTGTTTATTTGATGTTTTTGTAATTGTTGTTGTTGTTGTTGTTGTTTTTTATTTGACGTTGTTGTTGTTGTTGTTTATTTGACGTTGTTGTTGTTATTGTTGTTGTTGTTGTTTATTTGACGTTGTTGTTGTTGTTGTTTATTTGATGTTGTTGTTGTTGTTTATTTGACATTGTTGTTGTTGTTGTTTATTTGACGTTGTTGTTGTTATTTATTTGACGTTGTTGTTGTTGTTATTGTTTATTTGACGTTGTTGTTGTTGTTGTTGTTATTTATTTGACGTTGTTAATGTTGTTGTTGTTGTTTTTGTTATTTATTTGACGTTGTTGTTGTTGTTGTTGTTTTTGTTGTTGTTATTGTTGGTGTTGTTGGTGTTTATTTGATGTTGTTGTTGTTGTTGTTGTTTATTTGACGTTGTTGTTGTTGTTTATTTGACGTTGTTGTTGTTGTTGTTTATTTGACGTTGTTGTTGTTGTTTATTTGACGTTGTTGTTGTTGTTGATTATTTGACATTGTTGTTGTTGTTGTTGTTGACGTTGTTGTTGTTGTTGTTTATTTGACGTTGTTGTTGTTGTTGTTGTTTATTTGATGTTGTTTTAGTTGTTGTTGTTTATTTGAGGTTGTTGTTGTTTTTTATTTGACGTTATTATTATTGACATTGTTGTTGTTGTTGTTGGTTATTTGACGTTGTTGTTGTTGTTTATTTAACGTAGTTGTTGTTATTGACGTTGTTGTTGTTATTGACATTGTTGTTGTTGTTGTTTATTTGACGTTGTTGTTGTTGTTGTTTATTTGACGTTGTTGTTGTTGTTGTTTATTTGACGTTGTTGTTGTTGTTTATTTGACATTGTTGTTGTTGTTGTTGTTGTTGACGTTGTTGTTGTTGTTGTTTATTTGACGTTGTTGTTGTTGTTGTTGTTTATATGACGTTGTTGTTGTTGACGTTGTTGTTGTTATTGTTTATTTAACGTTGTTGTTATTGTTGTTTATTTGACGTTGTTGTTTTTTATTTGACGTTGTTGTTGTTGTTTATTTGACGTAGTTGTTGTTATTGACGTTGTTGTTGTTGTTGTTTATTTGACGTTTTTGTTGTTGTTGATGTTGTTGTTGTTGTTTTTTATTTGACGTTGTTGTTGGTTATTTGACTTTGTTGTTGTTGTTATTGTTGTTGTTGTTGTTGTTTATTTGACGTTGTTGTTGTTGTTGTTGTTGTTTATTTGACGTTGTTGTTGTTGTTGTTTATTTTACGTTGTTGTTGTTGTTGTTTATTTGACGTTGTTGTTGTTATTTATTTGACGTTGTTGTTGTTATTGTTTATTTGACGTTGTTATTGTTGTTTTTTGACGTTGATAATGTTGTTGATGTTGTTGTTGTTGTTTTTGTTATTTATTTGACGTTGTTGTTGTTGTTGTTGTTTTTGTTGTTGTTATTGTTGGTGTTGTTGTTGTTTATTTGACGTTGTTGTTGTTGTTGTTGTTGTTTATTTGACGTTGTTGTTGTTGTTTATTTGACGTTGTTAATGTTGTTGACGTTGTTGTTGCTGTTGTTTATTTCACGTTGTTGTTGTTATTGTTCTTGTTGTTGTTGTTTATTTGACGTTATTGTTGTTGTTGTTGTTGTTTATTTGACGTTGTTATTGTTGTTGTTGTTGTTGTTGTTTATATGACGTTGTTGTTGTTGACGTTGTTGTTGTTGTTATTGTTTATTTAATGTTGTTGTAGTTGTTGTTTGTTTGACGTTGTTAATGTTGTTGACGTTGTTGTTGTTGTTTTTGTTGTTTATTTGACATTGTTGTTGTTGTTGTTTATGTTGTTGTTGTTGTTTTTGTTGTTGTTATTGTTGTTGTTGTTGTTGTTTATTTGACGTTGTTGTTGTTGTTGTTGTTTATTTGACGTTGTTGTTGTTGTTGTTGTTTATTTGATGTTGTTTTAGTTGTTGTTGTTTATTTGACGTTGTTGTTGTTTTTTATTTGACGTTGTTGTTGTTGACATTGTTGTTGTTGTTGTTTATTTGTCGTTGTTGTTGTTGTTTATTTGACGTAGTTGTTGTTATTGACGTTGTTGTTGTTGTTGTTTATTTGATGTTTTTGTAATTGTTGATGTTGTTGTTGTTGTTTTTTATTTGACGTTGTTGTTGTTGTTGTTTATTTGACGTTGTTGTTGTTATTGTTGTTGTTGTTGTTTATTTGACGTTGTTGTTGTTGTTGTTTATTTGATGTTGTTGTTGTTGTTTATTTGACATTGTTGTTGTTGTTGTTTATTTGACGTTGTTGTTGTTATTTATTTGACGTTGTTGTTGTTGTTATTGTTTATTTGACGTTGTTGTTGTTGTTGTTGTTGTTTATTTGACGTTGTTAATGTTGTTGACGTTGTTGTTGTTGTTTTTGTTATTTATTTGACGTTGTTGTTGTTGTTGTTTTTGTTGTTGTTATTGTTGGTGTTGTTGGTGTTTATTTGATGTTGTTGTTGTTGTTGTTGTTTATTTGACGTTGTTGTTGTTGTTTATTTGACGTTGTTGTTGTTGTTGTTTATTTGACGTTGTTGTTGCTGTTGTTGTTAATTTGACGTTGTTGTTGTTGTTGTTGTTGTTTATTTGACGTTGTTGTTGTTGTTGATTATTTGACGTTGTTGTTGTTGTTGTTGTTGACGTTGTTGTTGTTGTTGTTTATTTGACGTTGTTGTTGTTGTTGTTTATATGACGTTGTTGTTGTTGACGTTGTTGTTGTTGTTGTTATTGTTTATTTAACGTTGTTGTTATTGTTGTTTATTTGACGTTGTTGTTTTTTATTTGACGTTGTTGTGGTTGTTGTTTATTTGACGTAGTTGTTGTTATTGACGTTGTTGTTGTTGTTGTTTATTTGACGAATTTGTTGTTGTTGATGTTGTTGTTGTTGTTTTTTATTTGACGTTGTTGTTGTTTATTTGACTTTGTTGTTGTTGTTATTGTTGTTGTAGTTGTTGTTTATTTGACGTTGTTGTTGTTGTTGTTTATTTGACGTTGTTGTTGTTGTTGTTTATTTTACGTTGTTGTTGTTGTTGTTTATTTAACGTTGTTGTTGTTATTTATTTGACGTTGTTGTTGTTATTGTTTATTTGACGTTGTTATTGTTGTTTATTTGACGTTGATAATGTTGTTGATGTTGTTGTTGTTGTTTTTGTTATTTATTTGACGTTGTTGTTGTTGTTGTTGTTGTTTTTGTTGTTGTTATTGTTGGTGTTGTTGTTGTTTATTTGACGTTGTTGTTGTTGTTGTTTATTTGACGTTGTTGTTGTTGTTGTTTATTTGACGTTGTTAATGTTGTTGACGTTGTTGTTGCTGTTGTTTATTTCACGTTGTTGTTGTTGTTGTTATTGTTCTTGTTGTTGTTGTTTATTTGACGTTATTGTTGTTGTTGTTGTTTATTTGACGTTGTTATTGTTGTTGTTGTTGTTGTTGTTGTTGTTGTTTATATGACGTTGTTGTTGTTGACGTTGTTGTTGTTGTTATTGTTTATTTAATGTTGTTGTAGTTGTTGTTTGTTTGACGTTGTTAATGTTGTTGACGTTGTTGTTGTTGTTTTTGTTGTTTATTTGACATTGTTGTTGTTGTTGTTTATGTTGTTGTTGTTGTTTTTGTTGTTGTTATTGTTGTTGTTGTTGTTGTTTATTTGACGTTGTTGTTGTTGTTGTTTATTTGACGTTGTTGTTGTTGTTGTTGTTGTTGTTGTTGTTTATTTGATGTTGTTTTAGTTGTTGTTGTTTATTTGACGTTGTTGTTGTTTTTTATTTGACGTTGTTGTTGTTGACATTGTTGTTATTGTTGTTTATTTGTCGTTGTTGTTGTTGTTTATTTGACGTAGTTGTTGTTATTGACGTTGTTGTTGTTGTTGTTTATTTGACGTTTTTGTTATTGTTGATGTTGTTGTTGTTGTTTTTTATTTGACGTTGTTGTTGTTGTTGTTTATTTGACGTTGTTGTTGTTATTGTTGTTGTTGTTGTTTATTTGACGTTGTTGTTGTTGTTGTTTATTTGATGTTGTTGTTGTTGTTTATTTGACATTGTTGTTGTTGTTGTTTATTTGACGTTGTTGTTGATATTTATTTGACGTTGTTGTTGTTGTTATTGTTTATTTGACGTTGTTGTTGTTGTTGTTTATTTGACGTTGTTAATGTTGTTGACGTTGTTGTTGTTGTTTTTGTTATTTATTTGACGTTGTTGTTGTTGTTGTTGTTTTTGTTGTTGTTATTGTTGGTGTTGTTGGTGTTTATTTGATGTTGTTGTTGTTGTTGTTGTTTATTTGACGTTGTTGTTGTTGTTGTTGTTTATTTGACGTTGTTGTTGTTGTTGTTTATTTGACGTTGTTGTTGCTGTTGTTGTTAATTTGACGTTGTTGTTGTTGTTGTTGTTTATTTGACGTTGTTGTTGTTGTTGATTATTTGACATTGTTGTTGTTGTTGTTGTTGACGTTGTTGTTGTTGTTGTTTATTTGACGTTGTTGTTGTTGTTGTTTATTTGATGTTGTTTTAGTTGTTGTTGTTTATTTGAGGTTGTTGTTGTTTTTTATTTGACGTTATTATTATTGACATTGTTGTTGTTGTTGTTGGTTATTTGACGTTGTTGTTGTTGTTTATTTAACGTAGTTGTTGTTATTGACGTTGTTGTTGTTATTGACATTGTTGTTGTTGTTGTTTATTTGACGTTGTTGTTGTTTATTTGACGTTGTTGTTGTTGTTTATTTGACGTTGTTGTTGTTGTTTATTTGACATTGTTGTTGTTGTTGTTGTTGTTGACGTTGTTATTGTTGTTGTTGTTTATTTGACGTTGTTGTTGTTGTTGTTTATATGACGTTGTTGTTGTTGACGTTGTTGTTGTTGTTATTGTTTATTTAACGTTGTTGTTATTGTTGTTTATTTGACGTTGTTGTTTTTTATTTGACGTTGTTGTTGTTGTTTATTTGACGTAGTTGTTGTTATTGACGTTGTTGTTGTTGTTGTTTATTTGACGTTTTTGTTGTTGTTGATGTTGTTGTTGTTGTTTTTTATTTGACGTTGTTGTTGTTGTTTATTTGACGTTGTTGTTGTTGTTATTTTTGTTGTTGTTGTTTATTTGACGTTGTTGTTGTTGTTGTTTTATTTGACGTTGTTGTTGTTGTTGTTGTTTATTTTACGTCGTTGTTGTTGTTGTTTATTTGACGTTGTTGTTGTTATTTATTTGACGTTGTTGTTGTTGTTATTGTTTATTTGACGTTGTTATTGTTGTTTATTTGACGTTGATAATGTTGTTGATGTTGTTGTTGTTGTTTTTGTTATTTATTTGACGTTGTTGTTGTTGTTGTTTTTGTTGTTGTTATTGTTGGTGTTGTTGTTTTTTATTTGACGTTGTTGTTGTTGTTGTTTATTTGACGTTGTTGTTGTTGTTTATTTGACGTTGTTAATGTTGTTGACGTTGTTGTTGCTGTTGTTTATTTCACGTTGTTGTTGTTGTTGTTATTGTTCTTGTTGTTGTTGTTTATTTGACGTTATTGTTGTTGTTGTTGTTTATTTGACGTTGTTATTGTTGTTGTTGTTGTTTTTTTATATGACGTTGTTGTTGTTGACGTTGTTGTTGTTGTTATTGTTTATTTAATGTTGTTGTTGTTGTTGTTGTTTATTTGACGTTGTTAATGTTGTTGACGTTGTTGTTGTTGTTTTTGTTGTTTATTTGACATTGTTGTTGTTGTTTTTGTTGTTGTTTTTGTTATTGATGTTGTTGTTGTTGTTTATTTGACGTTGTTGTTGTGGTTGTTTATTTGACGTTGTTGTTGTTTATTTGATGTTGTTTTAGTTGTTGTTGTTTATTTGACGTTGTTGTTGTTTTTTATTTGACGTTGTTGTTGACATTGTTGTTGTTGTTGTTTATTTGACGTTGTTGTTGTTGTTGTTTATTTGACGTAGTTGTTGTTATTGACGTTGTTGTTGTTGTTGTTTATTTGACGTTTTTGTTATTGTTGATGTTGTTTTTGTTATTTATTTGACGTTGTTGTTGTTGTTATTGTTTATTTGACGTTGTTGTTGTTGTTGTTGTTTATTTGACGTTGTTAATGTTGTTGACGTTGTTGCTATTGTTTTTGTTATTTATTTGACGTTGTTGTTGTTGTTGTTGTTGTTGTTTTTGTTGTTTTTATTGTTGGTGTTGTTGTTGTTTATTTGATGTTGTTGTTGTTGTTGTTTATTTGACGTTGTTGTTGTTGTTGTTTATTTGACGTTGTTGATGTTGTTGTTGTTTATTTGACGTTGTTGTTGTTGTTTATTTGACGTTGTTGTTGTTGTTGTTTATTTGATGTTGTTGTTGTTGATTATTTGACATTGTTGATGTTGTTGTTGTTGACGTTGTTGTTGTTGTTGTTGTTTATTTGACGTTGTTGTTGTTGTTGTTTATTTGATGTTTTTTTAGTTGTTGTTGTTTATTTGAGGTTGTTGTTGGTTTTTATTTGATGTTATTATTGTTGACATTGTTGTTGTTGTTGTTTTTTATTTGACGTTGTTGTTGTTGTTTATTTGACGTAGTTGTTGTTATTGACGTTGTTGTTTATTTGACGTTTTTGTTGTTGTTGATGTTGTTGTTGTTGTTGTTGTTTATTTGACGTTGTTGTTGTTATTTGACGTTGTTGTTGTTGTTGTTGTTGTATTTGTTGTTGTTGTTTATTTGACGTTGTTGTTGTTGTTGTTTATTTGATGTTGTTTTAGTTGTTGTTGTTTATTTGACGTTGTTGTTGTTTTTTATTTGACGTTGTTGTTGTTGACATTGTTGTTGTTGTTGTTTATTTGACGTTGTTGTTGTTGTTTATTTGACGTAGTTGTTGTTGTTGTTTATTTGACGTTTTTATTGTTGTTGATGTTGTTGTTGTTGTTTTTTATTTGACGTTGTTGTTGTTGTTGTTGTTTATTTGACATTGTTGTTGTTGTTATTGTTGTTGTTGTTGTTGTTGTTTATTTGACGTTGTTGTTGTTGTTTATTTGACGTTGTTGTTGTTATTTATTTGACGTTGTTGTTGTTGTTGTTATTGTTTATTTGACATTGTTGTTGTTGTTGTTTATTTGACGTTGTTAATGTTTTTGACGTTGTTGTTGTTGTTTTTGTTATTTATTTGACGTTGTTGTTGTTGTTGTTGTTGTTTTTGTTGTTGTTATTATTAGTGTTGTTGTTGTTTATTTGACGTTGTTGTTGTTGTTGTTTATTTGACGTTGTTGTTTTTGTTTATTTGACGTTGTTGTTGTTTATTTGACGTTATTGTTGTTGTTTATTTGACGTTGTTGTTGTTGTTTATTTGACATTGTTGTTGTTATTGTTGACGTTGTTGTTGTTGTTTATTTGACGTTGTTGTTGTTGTTGTTTATTTGATGTTGTTTTAGTTGTTGTTGTTTATTTGACGTTGTTGTTGTTGTTGTTTATTTGATGTTGTTTTAATTGTTGTTGTTTATTTGACGTTGTTGTTGTTTTTTATTTGACATTGTTGTTGTTGACATTGTTGTTGTTGTTGTTTATTTGACGTAGTTGTTGTTATTGACGTTGGTGTTGTTGTTGTTGTTTATTTGACATTTTTATTGTTGTTGATGTTGTTGTTGTTGTTTTTTATTTGACGTTGTTGTTGTTGTTGTTGTTTATTTGACTTTGTTGTTGTTGTTATTGTTGTTGTTGTTTATTTGACGTTATTGTTGTTGTTGTTTATTTGACATTGTTGTTGTTGTTTATTTGACGTTGTTGTTGTTGTTGTTTATTTGACATTGTTGTTGTTATTTATTTGACATTGTTGTTGTTGTTATTGTTTATTTGGTGTTGTTGTTGTTGTTTATTTGACGTTGTTAATGTTGTTGACGTTGTTGTTGTTGTTTTTGTTATTTATTTGACGTTGTTGTTGTTGTTTTTGTTGTTGTTATTGTTGGTGTTGTTGTTTTTTATTTGACGTTGTTGTTGTAGTTGTTGTTGTTTATTTGACGTTGTTGTTGTTGTTTAATTGACGTTGTTAATGTTGTTGACATTGTTGTTGTTGTTGTTTATTTCACGTTGTTGTTGTTGTTGTAGTTGTTGTTGTTGTTGTTGTTGTTTATTTGACGTTATTTTTGTTGTTGTTGTTGTTTATTTGACGTTGTTATTGTTGTTGTTGTTGTTTTTATGATGTTGTTGTTGTTGTTGACGTTGTTGTTATTGTTATTGTTTATTTAACGTTGTTGTTGTTGGTGTTTATTTGACGTTGTTAATGTTGTTGACGTTGTTGTTGTTGTTTTTGTTGTTTATTTGACGTTGTTGTTGTTGTTGTTGTTATTGTTATTGTTGTTGTTGTTGTTGTTTATTTGACGTTGTTGTTGTTGTTGTTGTTTATTTGACGTTGTTGTTGTTGTTGTTGTTTATTTGACGTTGTTGTTGTTGTTGTTGTTGTTTATTTGACGTTGTTGTTGTTGTTGTTTATTTGACGTTGTTGTTGTTGTTTATTTGACGTAGTTGTTGTTATTGACGTTGTTGTTGTTTATTTGACGTTGTTGTTGTTGTTTATTTGACGTAGTTGTTGTTATTGACGTTGTTGTTGTTGTTATTATTGTTGTTGTTGTTTATTTGACGTTGTTGTTGTTGTTGTTGTTTATTTGACGTTGTTGTTGTTGTTTATTTGACGTTGTTATTGTTGTTTATTTGACGTTGTTGTTGTTATTTATTTGACGTTGTTGTTGTTTTCGTTGTTATTCTTTATTTGACGTTGTTGTTGTTTTTGTTGTTGTTGTTTATTTGACGTTGTTAATGTTGTTGACGTTGTTGTTGTTGTTTTTGTTATTTATTTGACGTGTGTGTTGTTTTTGTTGTTGTTATTGTTGGTGTTGTTGTTGTTTATTTGACGTTGTTGTTGTTGTTATTTATTTGACGTTGTTGTTGTTGGTGTTGTTTATTTGACGTTGTTGTTGTTGTTGTTTATTTGACGTTGTTGTTGTTGTTGTTTATTTGACATTGTTGTTGTTGTTGTTGACGTTGTTGTTGTTGTTTTTTATTTGACGTTGTTGTTGTTGTTGTTTATTTGATGTTGTTTTAGTTGTTGTTGTTTATTTGACGTTGTTGTTGTTTTTTATTTGACGTTGTTGATGTTGACATTGTTGTTGTTGTTGTTGTTTATTTGACGTTGTTGTTGTTGTTATTTATTTGACGTTGTTTATTTGACGTAGTTGTTGTTATTGACGTTGTTGTTGTTGTTGTTTATTTGACGTTTTTGTTGTTGTTGTTGATGTTGTTGTTGTTGTTTTTTATTTGACGTTGTTATTGTTGTTGTTGTTTATTTGACGTTGTTATTGTTATTGTTGTTGATGTTTATTTGGCGTTGTTGTTGTTGTTTATTTGACGTTGTTAATGTTGTTGACGTTGTTGTTGTTGTTTTTGTTATTTATTTGACGTTGTTGTTGTTGTTGTTGTTTTTGTTGTTGTTATTGTTGGTGTTGTTGGTGTTTATTTGATGTTGTTGTTGTTGTTGTTTATTTGACGTTGTTGTTGTTGTTTATTTGACGTTGTTGTTGTTGTTGTTTATTTGACGTTGTTGTTGCTGTTGTTGTTAATTTGACGTTGTTGTTGTTGTTGTTGTTTATTTGACGTTGTTGTTGTTGTTGATTATTTGACATTGTTGTTGTTGTTGTTGTTGACGTTGTTGTTGTTGTTGTTTATTTGACGTTGTTGTTGTTGTTGTTGTTTATTTGATGTTGTTTTAGTTGTTGTTGTTTATTTGAGGTTGTTGTTGTTTTTTATTTGACGTTATTATTATTGACATTGTTGTTGTTGTTGTTGTTGTTGGTTATTTGACGTTGTTGTTGTTTATTTGACGTTATTGTTGTTGTTGTTTATTTGACGTTGTTGTTGTTATTTATTTGACGTTGTTGTTGTTATTGTTTATTTGACGTTGTTATTGTTGTTTATTTGACGTTGATAATGTTGTTATTGTTTATTTAACGTTGTTGTTATTGTTGTTTATTTGACGTTGTTGTTTTTTATTTGACGTTGTTGTTGTTGTTTATTTGACGTAGTTGTTGTTATTGACGTTGTTGTTGTTGTTGTTTATTTGACGTTTTTGTTGTTGTTGATGTTGTTGTTGTTGTTTTTTATTTGACGTTGTTGTTGTTGTTGTTTATTTGACGTTGTTGTTGTTGTTATTGTTGTTGTTGTTGTTGTTTATTTGACGTTGTTGTTGTTGTTGCTGTTTATTTTACGTCGTTGTTGTTGTTGTTTATTTGACGTTGTTGTTGTTATTTATTTGACGTTGTTGTTATTGTTATTGTTTATTTGACGTTGTTATTGTTGTTTATTTGACGTTGATAATGTTGTTGATGTTGTTGTTGTTGTTTTTGTTATTTATTTGACGTTGTTGTTGTTGTTGTTTTTGTTGTTGTTATTGTTGGTGTTGTTGTTTTTTATTTGACGTTGTTGTTGTTGTTGTTTATTTGACGTTGTTGTTGTTGTTGTTTATTTGACGTTGTTAATGTTGTTGACGTTGTTGTTGCTGTTGTTTATTTCACGTTGTTGTTGTTGTTGTTATTGTTCTTGTTGTTGTTGTTTATTTGACGTTATTGTTGTTGTTGTTGTTTATTTGACGTTGTTATTGTTGTTGTTGTTGTTGTTGTTTATATGACGTTGTTGTTGTTGACGTTGTTGTTGTTGTTATTGTTTATTTAATGTTGTTGTTGTTGTTGTTTATTTGACGTTGTTAATGTTGTTGACGTTGTTGTTGTTGTTTTTGTTGTTTATTTGACATTGTTGTTGCTGTTTTTGTTGTTGTTTTTGTTATTGATGTTGTTGTTGTTGTTTATTTGACGTTGTTGTTGTGGTTGTTTATTTGACGTTGTTGTTGTTTATTTGATGTTGTTTTAGTTGTTGTTGTTTATTTGACGTTGTTGTTGTTTTTTATTTGACGTTGTTGTTGACATTGTTGTTGTTGTTGTTTATTTGACGTTGTTGTTGTTGTTGTTTATTTGACGTTGTTATTGTTATTGTTGTTGATGTTTATTTGGCGTTGTTGTTGTTGTTTATTTGACGTTGTTAATGTTGTTGACGTTGTTGTTGTTGTTTTTGTTATTTATTTGACGTTGTTGTTGTTGTTGTTTTTGTTGTTGTTATTGTTGGTGTTGTTGGTGTTTATTTGATGTTGTTGTTGTTGTTGTTGTTTATTTGACGTTGTTGTTGTTGTTTATTTGACGTTGTTGTTGTTGTTGTTTATTTGACGTTGTTGTTGCTGTTGTTGTTAATTTGACGTTGTTGTTGTTGTTGTTGTTTATTTGACGTTGTTGATGTTGTTGATTATTTGACATTGTTGTTGTTGTTGTTGTTGTTGACGTTGTTGTTGTTTTTTGTTTATTTGACGTTGTTGTTGTTGTTGTTGTTTATTTGATGTTGTTTTAGTTGTTGTTGTTTATTTGAGGTTGTTGTTGTTTTTTATTTGACGTTATTATTATTGACATTGTTGTTGTTGTTGTTGGTTATTTGACGTTGTTGTTGTTGTTTATTTAACGTAGTTGTTGTTATTGACGTTGTTGTTGTTATTGACATTGTTGTTGTTGTTGTTTATTTGACGTTGTTGTTGTTGTTGTTGTTTATTTGACGTTGTTGTTGTTGTTTATTTGACGTTGTTGTTGTTGTTTATTTGACATTGTTGTTGTTGTTGTTGTTGTTGACGTTGTTATTGTTGTTGTTGTTTATTTGACGTTGTTGTTGTTGTTGTTTATATGACGTTGTTGTTGTTGACGTTGTTGTTGTTATTGACATTGTTGTTGTTGTTGTTGTTGTTTATTTGACGTTGTTGTTTTTTATTTGACGTTGTTGTTGTTGTTTATTTGACGTAGTTGTTGTTATTGACATTGTTTATTTGACGTTTTTGTTGTTGTTGATGTTGTTGTTGTTGTTTTTTATTTGACGTTGTTGTTGTTGTTGTTATTGTTGTTGTTGTTGTTTATTTGACGTTGTTGTTGTTGTTGTTTATTTGACGTTGTTGTTGTTGTTGTTGTTTATTTTACGTTGTTGTTGTTGTTGTTTATTTGACGTTGTTGTTGTTATTTATTTGACGTTGTTGTTGTTGTTATTGTTTATTTGACAATGTTATTGTTGTTTATTTGACGTTGATAATGTTGTTGATGTTGTTGTTGTTGTTTTTGTTATTTATTTGACGTTGTTGTTGTTGTTGTTGTTGTTTATTTGATGTTGTTTTAGTTGTTGTTGTTTATTTGACGTTGTTGTTGTTTTTTATTTGACGTTGTTGTTGTTGACATTGTTGTTGTTGTTGTTTATTTGTCGTTGTTGTTGTTGTTTATTTGACGTAGTTGTTGTTATTGACGTTGTTGTTGTTGTTGTTGTTTATTTGACGTTTTTGTAATTGTTGTTGTTGTTGTTGTTTTTTATTTGACGTTGTTGTTGTTGTTGTTTATTTGACATTGTTGTTATTATTGTTGTTGTTGTTGTTTATTTGACGTTGTTGTTGTTGTTGTTTATTTGATGTTGTTGTTGTTGTTTATTTGACATTGTTGTTGTTGTTGTTTATTTGACGTTGTTGTTGTTGTTATTGTTTATTTGACGTTGTTGTTGTTGTTGTTGTTTATTTGACGTTGTTAATGTTGTTGTTGTTGTTTTTGTTATTTATTTGACGTTGTTGTTGTTGTTGTTGTTTTTGTTGTTGTTATTGTTGGTGTTGTTGGTGTTTATTTGATGTTGTTGTTGTTGTTGTTGTTTATTTGACGTTGTTGTTGTTGTTTATTTGACGTTGTTGTTGTTGTTGTAAATTTGACGTTGTTGTTGTTGTTTATTTGACGTTGTTGTTGTTGTTGATTATTTGACATTGTTGTTGTTGTTGTTGTTGACGTTGTTGTTGTTGTTGTTTATTTGACGTTGTTGTTGTTGTTGTTGTTTATTTGATGTTGTTTTAGTTGTTGTTGTTTATTTGAGGTTGTTGTTGTTTTTTATTTGACGTTATTATTATTGACATTGTTGTTGTTGTTGTTGGTTATTTGACGTTGTTGTTGTTGTTTATTTAACGTAGTTGTTGTTATTGACGTTGTTGTTGTTATTGACATTGTTGTTGTTGTTGTTGTTTATTTGACGTTGTTGTTGTTGTTGTTTATTTGACGTTGTTGTTGTTGTTGTTTATTTGATGTTGTTGTTGTTGTTTATTTGACATTGTTGTTGTTGTTGTTGTTGTTGTTGACGTTGTTGTTGTTGTTGTTTATTTGACGTTGTTGTTGTTGTTGTTGTTTATATGACGTTGTTGTTGTTGACGTTGTTGTTGTTATTGTTTATTTAACGTTGTTGTTATTGTTGTTTATTTGACGTTGTTGTTTTTTATTTGACGTTGTTGTTGTTGTTTATTTGACGTAGTTGTTGTTATTGACGTTGTTGTTGTTGTTGTTTATTTGACGTTTTTGTTGTTGTTGATGTTGTTGTTGTTGTTTTTTATTCGACGTTGTTGTTGTTTATTTGACTTTGTTGTTGTTGTTATTGTTGTTGTTGTTGTTGTTTATTTGACGTTGTTGTTGTTGTTGTTTATTTGACGTTGTTGTTGTTGTTGTTTATTTTACGTTGTTGTTGTTGTTGTTTATTTGACGTTGTTGTTGTTATTTATTTGACGTTGTTGTTGTTATTGTTTATTTGACGTTGTTATTGTTGTTTATTTTGACGTTGATAATGTTGTTGATGTTGTTGTTGTTGTTTTTGTTATTTATTTGACGTTGTTGTTGTTGTTGTTGTTTTTGTTGTTGTTATTGTTGGTGTTGTTGTTGTTTATTTGACGTTGTTGTTGTTGTTGTTGTTGTTGTTTATTTGACGTTGTTGTTGTTGTTTATTTGACGTTGTTAATGTTGTTGACGTTGTTGTTGCTGTTGTTTATTTCACGTTGTTGTTGTTGTTGTTATTGTTCTTGTTGTTGTTTATTTGACGTTATTGTTGTTGTTGTTGTTTATTTGACGTTGTTATTGTTGTTGTTGTTGTTGTTGTTTATATGACGTTGTTGTTGTTGACGTTGTTGTTGTTGTTATTGTTTATTTAATGTTGTTGTAGTTGTTGTTTGTTTGACGTTGTTAATGTTGTTGACGTTGTTGTTGTTGTTTTTGTTGTTTATTTGACATTGTTGTTGTTGTTGTTTATGTTGTTGTTGTTGTTTTTGTTGTTGTTATTGTTGTTGTTGTTGTTGTTTATTTGACGTTGTTGTTGTTGTTGTTTATTTGACGTTGTTGTTGTTGTTGTTGTTGTTTATTTGATGTTGTTTTAGTTGTTGTTGTTTATTTGACGTTGTTGTTGTTTTTTATTTGACGTTGTTGTTGTTGACATTGTTGTTGTTGTTGTTTATTTGTCGTTGTTGTTGTTGTTTATTTGACGTAGTTGTTGTTATTGACGTTGTTGTTGTTGTTGTTTATTTGATGTTTTTGTAATTGTTGATGTTGTTGTTGTTGTTTTTTATTTGACGTTGTTGTTGTTGTTATTTATTTGACGTTGTTGTTGTTATTGTTGTTGTTGTTGTTGTTTATTTGACGTTGTTGTTGTTGTTGTTTATTTGATGTTGTTGTTGTTGTTTATTTGACATTGTTGTTGTTGTTGTTTATTTGACGTTGTTGTTGTTATTTATTTGACGTTGTTGTTGTTGTTATTGTTTATTTGACGTTGTTGTTGTTGTTGTTGTTTATTTGACGTTGTTAATGTTGTTGACGTTGTTGTTGTTGTTTTTGTTATTTATTTGACGTTGTTGTTGTTGTTGTTGTTTTTGTTGTTGTTATTGTTGGTGTTGTTGGTGTTTATTTGATGTTGTTGTTGTTGTTGTTGTTTATTTGACGTTGTTGTTGTTGTTTATTTGACGTTGTTGTAGTTGTTGTTTATTTGACGTTGTTGTTGTTGTTGTTGTTAATTTGACGTTGTTGTTGTTGTTGTTGTTGTTTATTTGACGTTGTTGTTGTTGTTGATTATTTGACGTTGTTGTTGTTGTTGTTGTTGACGTTGTTGTTGTTGTTGTTTATTTGACGTTGTTGTTGTTGTTGTTTATATGACGTTGTTGTTGTTGACGTTGTTGTTGTTGTTATTGTTTATTTAACGTTGTTGTTATTGTTGTTTATTTGACGTTGTTGTTTTTTATTTGACGTTGTTGTTGTTGTTTATTTGACGTAGTTGTTGTTATTGACGTTGTTGTTGTTGTTGTTTATTTGACGTTTTTGTTGTTGTTGATGTTGTTGTTGTTGTTTTTTATTTGACGTTGTTGTTGTTTATTTGACTTTGTTGTTGTTGTTATTGTTGTTGTAGTTGTTGTTTATTTGACGTTGTTGTTGTTGTTGTTTATTTGACGTTGTTGTTGTTGTTGTTTATTTTACGTTGTTGTTGTTGTTGTTTATTTAACGTTGTTGTTGTTATTTATTTGACGTTGTTGTTGTTATTGTTTATTTGACGTTGTTATTGTTGTTTATTTGACGTTGATAATGTTGTTGATGTTGTTGTTGTTGTTTTTGTTATTTATTT
Organism: Vicia faba; assembly: GCA_948472305.1. Lineage (NCBI taxonomy): Eukaryota > Viridiplantae > Streptophyta > Magnoliopsida > Fabales > Fabaceae > Vicia > Vicia faba. Next base: position 457,097,686 of record OX451740.1, read on the forward strand.
GACGTTGTTGTTGTTGTTGTTGTTGTTGTTGTTTTTGTTGTTGTTATTGTTGGTGTTGTTGTTGTTTATTTGACGTTGTTGTTGTTGTTGTTGTTTATTTGACGTTGTTGTTGTTGTTTATTTGACGTTGTTAATGTTGTTGACGTTGTTGTTGCTGTTGTTTATTTCACGTTGTTGTTGTTGTTGTTATTGTTCTTGTTGTTGTTGTTTATTTGACGTTATTGTTGTTGTTGTTGTTTATTTGACGTTGTTATTGTTGTTGTTGTTGTTGTTGTTGTTTATATGACGTTGTTGTTGTTGACGTTGTTGTTGTTGTTATTGTTTATTTAATGTTGTTGTAGTTGTTGTTTGTTTGACGTTGTTAATGTTGTTGACGTTGTTGTTGTTGTTTTTGTTGTTTATTTGACATTGTTGTTGTTGTTGTTTATGTTGTTGTTGTTGTTTTTGTTGTTGTTATTGTTGTTGTTGTTGTTGTTTATTTGACGTTGTTGTTGTTGTTGTTTATTTGACGTTGTTGTTGTTGTTGTTGTTGTTTATTTGATGTTGTTTTAGTTGTTGTTGTTTATTTGACGTTGTTGTTGTTTTTTATTTGACGTTGTTGTTGTTGACATTGTTGTTATTGTTGTTTATTTGTCGTTGTTGTTGTTGTTTATTTGACGTAGTTGTTGTTATTGACGTTGTTGTTGTTGTTGTTTATTTGACGTTTTTGTTATTGTTGATGTTGTTGTTGTTGTTTTTTATTTGACGTTGTTGTTGTTGTTGTTTATTTGACGTTGTTGTTGTTATTGTTGTTGTTGTTGTTTATTTGACGTTGTTGTTGTTGTTGTTGTTTATTTGATGTTGTTGTTGTTGTTTATTTGACATTGTTGTTGTTGTTGTTTATTTGACGTTGTTGTTGTTATTTATTTGACGTTGTTGTTGTTGTTATTGTTTATTTGACGTTGTTGTTGTTGTTGTTTATTTGACGTTGTTAATGTTGTTGACGTTGTTGTTGTTGTTTTTGTTATTTATTTGACGTTGTTGTTGTTGTTGTTGTTTTTGTTGTTGTTATTGTTGGTGTTGTTGGTGTTTATTTGATGTTGTTGTTGTTGTTGTTTATTTGACGTTGTTGTTGTTGTTGTTTATTTGACGTTGTTGTTGTTGTTTATTTGACATTGTTGTTGCTGTTGTTGTTAATTTGACGTTGTTGTTGTTGTTGTTGTTTATTTGACGTTGTTGTTGTTGTTGATTATTTGACATTGTTGTTGTTGTTGTTGTTGACGTTGTTGTTGTTGTTGTTTATTTGACGTTGTTGTTGTTGTTTATTTGATGTTGTTTTAGTTGTTGTTGTTTATTTGAGGTTGTTGTTGTTTTTTATTTGACGTTATTATTATTGACATTGTTGTTGTTGTTGTTGGTTATTTGACGTTGTTGTTGTTGTTTATTTAACGTAGTTGTTGTTATTGACGTTGTTGTTGTTATTGACATTGTTGTTGTTGTTGTTGTTTATTTGACGTTGTTGTTGTTGTTGTTTATTTGACGTTGTTGTTGTTGTTGTTTATTTGATGTTGTTGTTGTTGTTTATTTGACATTGTTGTTGTTGTTGTTGTTGTTGTTGACGTTGTTGTTGTTGTTGTTTATTTGACGTTGTTGTTGTTGTTGTTGTTTATATGACGTTGTTGTTGTTGACGTTGTTGTTGTTATTGTTTATTTAACGTTGTTGTTATTGTTGTTTATTTGACGTTGTTGTTTTTTATTTGACGTTGTTGTTGTTGTTTATTTGACGTAGTTGTTGTTATTGACGTTGTTGTTGTTGTTGTTTATTTGACGTTTTTGTTGTTGTTGATGTTGTTGTTGTTGTTTTTTATTTGACGTTGTTGTTGTTGTTGTTTATTTGACGTTGTTGTTGTTGTTATTGTTGTTGTTGTTTATTTGACGTTGTTGTTGTTGTTGTTTATTTGACGTTGTTGTTGTTGTTGTTTATTTTACGTTGTTGTTGTTGTTGTTTATTTGACGTTGTTGTTGTTATTTATTTGACGTTGTTGTTGTTGTTGTTATTTATTTGACGTTATTGTTGTTTATTTGACGTTGATAATGTTGTTGATGTTGTTGTTGTTGTTTTTGTTATTTATTTGACGTTGTTGTTGTTGTTGTTGTTTTTGTTGTTGTTATTGTTGGTGTTGTTGTTTTTTATTTGACGTTGTTGTTGTTGTTGTTTATTTGACGTTGTTGTTGTTGTTTATTTGATGTTGTTAATGTTGTTGACGTTGTTGTTGCTGTTGTTTATTTCACGTTGTTGTTGTTGTTATTGTTCTTGTTGTTGTTGTTTATTTGACGTTATTGTTGTTGTTGTTGTTTATTTGACGTTGTTATTGTTGTTGTTGTTGTTGTTGTTTATATGACGTTGTTGTTGTTGACGTTGTTGTTGTTGTTATTGTTTATTTAATGTTGTTGTTGTTGTTGTTTATTTGACGTTGTTAATGTTGTTGTTGTTTTTGTTGTTTATTTGACATTGTTGTTGTTGTTTTTGTTGTTGTTTTTGTTATTGATGTTGTTGTTGTTGTTTATTTGACGTTGTTGTTGTGGTTGTTTATTTGACGTTGTTGTTGTTTATTTGATGTTGTTTTAGTTGTTGTTGTTTATTTGACGTTGTTGTTGTTTTTTATTTGACGTTGTTGTTGACATTGTTGTTGTTGTTGTTGTTTATTTGACGTTGTTGTTGTTGTTTTTATTTGACGTAGTTGTTGTTATTGACGTTGTTGTTGTTGTTGTTTATTTGACGTTTTTGTTATTGTTGATGTTGTTTTTGTTATTTATTTGACGTTGTTGTTGTTGTTATTGTTTATTTGACGTTGTTGTTGTTGTTGTTGTTTATTTGACGTTGTTAATGTTGTTGACGTTGTTGCTATTGTTTTTGTTATTTATTTGACGTTGTTGTTGTTGTTGTTGTTTTTGTTGTTTTTATTGTTGGTGTTGTTGTTGTTTATTTGATGTTGTTGTTGTTGTTGTTTATTTGACGTTGTTGTTGTTGTTGTTTATTTGACGTTGTTGTTGTTGTTGTTGTTTATTTGACGTTGTTGTTGTTGTTTATTTGACGTTGTTGTTGTTGTTGTTCATTTGATGTTGTTGTTGTTGATTATTTGACATTGTTGTTGTTGTTGTTGTTGACGTTGTTGTTGTTGTTGTTTATTTGACGTTGTTGTTGTTGTTGTTGTTGTTTATTTGATGTTTTTTTAGTTGTTGTTGTTTATTTGAGGTTGTTGTTGTTTTTTATTTGATGTTATTATTGTTGACATTGTTGTTGTTGTTGTTTTTTATTTGACGTTGTTGTTGTTGTTTATTTGACGTAGTTGTTGTTATTGACGTTGTTGTTTATTTGACGTTTTTGTTGTTGTTGATGTTGTTGTTGTTGTTGTTGTTGTTTATTTGACGTTGTTGTTGTTATTTGACGTTGTTGTTGTTGTTGTTGTATTTGTTGTTGTTGTTTATTTGACGTTGTTGTTGTTGTTGTTTATTTGATGTTGTTTTAGTTGTTGTTGTTTATTTGACGTTGTTGTTGTTTTTTATTTGACGTTGTTGTTGTTGACATTGTTGTTGATGTAGTTTATTTGACGTTGTTGTTGTTGTTTATTTGACGTAGTTGTTGTTGTTGTTTATTTGACGTTTTTATTGTTGTTGATGTTGTTGTTGTTGTTTTTTATTTGACGTTGTTGTTGTTGTTGTTTATTTGACATTGTTGTTGTTGTTATTGTTGTTGTTGTTGTTGTTGTTTATTTGACGTTGTTGTTGTTGTTTATTTGACGTTGTTGTTGTTATTTATTTGACGTTGTTGTTGTTGTTGTTATTGTTTATTTGACATTGTTGTTGTTGTTGTTTATTTGACGTTGTTAATGTTTTTGACGTTGTTGTTGTTGTTTTTGTTATTTATTTGACGTTGTTGTTGTTGTTGTTGTTTTTGTTGTTGTTATTGTTAGTGTTGTTGTTGTTTATTTGACGTTGTTGTTGTTGTTGTTTATTTGACGTTGTTGTTTTTGTTTATTTGACGTTGTTGTTGTTTATTTGATGTTATTGTTGTTGTTTATTTGACGTTGTTATTGTTGTTTATTTGACATTGTTGTTGTTATTGTTGACGTTGTTGTTGTTGTTTATTTGACGTTGTTGTTGTTGTTTATTTGATGTTGTTTTAGTTGTTGTTGTTTATTTGACGTTGTTGTTGTTGTTGTTTATTTGATGTTGTTTTAATTGTTGTTGTTTATTTGACGTTGTTGTTGTTTTTTATTTGACATTGTTGTTGTTGACATTGTTGTTGTTGTTGTTTATTTGACGTAGTTGTTGTTATTGACGTTGGTGTTGTTGTTGTTGTTTATTTGACATTTTTATTGTTGTTGATGTTGTTGTTGTTGTTTTTTATTTGACGTTGTTGTTGTTGTTGTTGTTTATTTGACTTTGTTGTTGTTGTTATTGTTGTTGTTGTTTATTTGACGTTATTGTTGTTGTTGTTTATTTGACATTGTTGTTGTTGTTTATTTGACGTTGTTGTTGTTGTTGTTTATTTGACATTGTTGTTGTTATTTATTTGACATTGTTGTTGTTGTTATTGTTTATTTGGTGTTGTTGTTGTTGTTTATTTGACGTTGTTAATGTTGTTGACGTTGTTGTTGTTGTTTTTGTTATTTATTTGACGTTGTTGTTGTTGTTTTTGTTGTTGTTATTGTTGGTGTTGTTGTTTTTTATTTGACGTTGTTGTTATAGTTGTTGTTGTTTATTTGACGTTGTTGTTGTTGTTTAATTGACGTTGTTAATGTTGTTGACATTGTTGTTGTTGTTGTTTATTTCACGTTGTTGTTGTTGTTGTAGTTGTTGTTGTTGTTGTTGTTGTTTATTTGACGTTATTTTTGTTGTTGTTGTTGTTTATTTGACGTTGTTATTGTTGTTGTTGTTGTTTTTATGATGTTGTTGTTGTTGTTGATGTTGTTGTTGTTATTGTTTATTTAACGTTGTTGTTGTTGGTGTTTATTTGACGTTGTTAATGTTGTAGACGTTGTTGTTGTTGTTTTTGTTGTTTATTTGACGTTGTTGTTGTTGTTGTTGTTATTGTTATTGTTGTTGTTGTTGTTGTTTATTTGACGTTGTTGTTGTTGTTGTTGTTTATTTGACGTTGTTGTTGTTGTTGTTTATTTGACGTTGTTGTTGTTGTTGTTGTTTATTTGACGTTGTTGTTGTTGTTGTTTATTTGACGTTGTTGTTGTTGTTTATTTGACGTAGTTGTTGTTATTGACGTTGTTGTTGTTTATTTGACGTTGTTGTTGTTGTTTATTTGACGTAGTTGTTGTTATTGACGTTGTTGTTGTTTATTTGACGTTGTTGTTGTTGTTATTATTGTTGTTGTTGTTTATTTGACGTTGTTGTTGTTGTTGTTGTTTATTTGACGTTGTTGTTGTTGTTTATTTGACGTTGTTATTGTTGTTTATTTGACGTTGTTGTTGTTATTTATTTGACGTTGTTGTTGTTTTCGTTGTTATTCTTTATTTGACGTTGTTGTTGTTTTTGTTGTTGTTGTTTATTTGACGTTGTTAATGTTGTTGACGTTGTTGTTGTTGTTTTTGTTATTTATTTGACGTGTGTGTTGTTTTTGTTGTTGTTATTGTTGGTGTTGTTGTTGTTTATTTGACGTTGTTGTTGTTGTTATTTATTTGACGTTGTTGTTGTTGGTGTTGTTTATTTGACGTTGTTGTTGTTGTTGTTTATTTGACGTTGTTGTTGTTGTTGTTTATTTGACATTGTTGTTGTTGTTGTTGACGTTGTTGTTGTTGTTTTTTATTTGACGTTGTTGTTGTTGTTGTTTATTTGATGTTGTTTTAGTTGTTGTTGTTTATTTGACGTTGTTGTTGTTTTTTATTTGACGTTGTTGATGTTGACATTGTTGTTGTTGTTGTTGTTTATTTGACGTTGTTGTTGTTGTTATTTATTTGAGTTGTTTATTTGACGTAGTTGTTGTTATTGACGTTGTTGTTGTTGTTTATTTGACGTTTTTGTTGTTGTTGTTGATGTTGTTGTTGTTGTTTTTTATTTGACGTTGTTATTGTTGTTGTTGTTTATTTGACGTTGTTGTTGTTATTGTTGTTGATGTTTATTTGACGTTGTTGTTGTTGTTGTTTATTTGACGTTGTTGTTGTTGTTTTTGTTATTTATTTGACGTTGTTGTTGTTTTTGTTGTTGTTTTTGTTGTTGTTATTGTTGGTGTTGTTGGTGTTTATTTGATGTTGTTGTTTATTTGACGTTGTTGTTGTTGTTTATTTGACGTTGTTGTTGTTGTTGTTTATTTGACGTTGTTGTTGCTGTTGTTGTTAATTTGACGTTGTTGTTGTTGTTGTTTATTTGACGTTGTTGTTGCTGTTGTTGTTAATTTGACGTTGTTGTTGTTGTTGTTTATTTGACGTTGTTGTTGTTGATTATTTGACATTGTTGTTGTTGTTGTTGTTGTTGTTGACGTTGTTGTTGTTGTTGTTGTTTATTTGACGTTGTTGTTGTTGTTGTTGTTTATTTGATGTTGTTTTAGTTGTTGTTGTTTATTTGAGGTTGTTGTTGTTTTTTGTTTGACGTTATTATTATTGACATTGTTGTTGTTGTTGTTGGTTATTTGACGTTGTTGTTGTTGTTTATTTAACGTAGTTGTTGTTATTGACGTTGTTGTTGTTATTGCCATTGTTGTTGTTGTTGTTTATTTGACGTTGTTGTTGTTGTTGTTGTTTATTTGACGTTGTTGTTGTTGTTTATTTGACGTTGTTGTTGTTGTTGTTTATTTGACATTGTTGTTGTTGTTGTTGTTGTTGACGTTGTTATTGTTGTTGTTGTTTATTTGACGTTGTTGTTGTTGTTGTTTATATGACGTTGTTGTTGTTGACGTTGTTGTTGTTGTTATTGTTTATTTAACGTTGTTGTTATTGTTGTTTATTTGACGTTGTTGTTTTTTATTTGACGTTGTTGTTGTTGTTTATTTGACGTAGTTGTTGTTATTGACGTTGTTGTTGTTGTTGTTTATTTGACGTTTTTGTTGTTGTTGATGTTGTTGTTGTTGTTTTTTATTTGACGTTGTTGTTGTTGTTGTTTATTTGACGTTGTTGTAGTTGTTATTGTTGTTGTTGTTGTTTATTTGACGTTGTTGTTGTTGTTGTTTATTTGACGTTGTTGTTGTTGTTGTTGTTTATTTTACGTTGTTGTTGTTGTTGTTTATTTGACGTTGTTGTTGTTATTTATTTGACGTTGTTGTTGTTGTTATTGTTGTTGTTGTTGTTTATTTGACGTTGTTGTTGTTGTTGTTTATTTGACGTTGTTGTTGTTGTTGTTGTTGTTTATTTTACGTTGTTGTTGTTGTTGTTTATTTGACGTTGTTGTTGTTATTTATTTGACGTTGTTGTTGTTGTTATTGTTTATTTGACGTTGTTATTGTTGTTGTTTTTGTTGTTGTTATTGTTGGTGTTGTTGTTATTTATTTGACGTTGTTGTTGTTGTTGTTTATTTGACGTTGTTGTTGTTATTTATTTGACGTTGTTAATGTTGTTGACGTTGTTGTTGCTGTTGTTTATTTCACGTTGTTGTTGTTGTTGTTATTGTTCTTGTTGTTGTTGTTTATTTGACGTTATTGTTGTTGTTGTTGTTTATTTGACGTTGTTATTGTTGTTGTTGTTGTTGTTTATATGACGTTGTTGTTGTTGACGTTGTTGTTGACGTTGTTATTGTTGTTGTTTATTTGACGTTGTTAATGTTGTTGACGTTGTTGTTGTTGTTTTTGTTGTTTATTTGACATTGTTGTTGTTGTTGTTGTTTTTGTTATTGATGTTGTTGTTGTTGTTTATTTGACGTTGTTGTTGTGGTTGTTTATTTGACGCTGTTGTTGTTGTTGTTGTTGTTGTTTATTTGATGTTGTTTTAGTTGTTGTTGTTTATTTGACGTTGTTGTTGTTTTTTATTTGACGTTGTTGTTGACATTGTTGTTGTTGTTGTTTATTTGACGTTGTTGTTGTTGTTGTTTATTTGACGTAGTTATTGTTATTGACGTTGTTGTTGTTGTTGTTGTTTATTTGACGTTTTTGTTATTGTTGATGTTGTTTTTGTTATTTATTTGACGTTGTTGTTGTTGTTATTGTTTATTTGACGGTTGTTGTTGTTGTTGTTGTTTATTTGACGTTGTTAATGTTGTTGACGTTGTTGTTATTGTTTTTGTTATTTATTTGACGTTGTTGTCGTTGTTGTTGTTGTTTTTGTTGTTTTTATTGTTGGTGTTGTTGTTGTTTATTTGATGTTGTTGTTGTTGTTGTTTATTTGACGTTGTTGTTGTTGTTGTTGTTGTTTATTTGACGTTGTTGTTGTTGTTGTTGTTTATTTGATGTTGTTGTTGTTGATTATTTGACATTGTTGCTGTTGTTGTTGTTGACGTTGTTGTTGTTGTTGTTTATTTGACGTTGTTGTTGTTGTTGTTTATTTGATGTTTTTTTAGTTGTTGTTGTTTATTTGAGGTTGTTGTTGTTTTTTATTTGATGTTATTATTGTTGACATTGTTGTTGTTGTTGTTTTTTATTTGACGTTGTTGTTGTTGTTTATTTGACGTAGTTGTTGTTATTGACGTTGTTGTTTATTTGACGTTTTTGTTGTTGTTGATGTTGTTGTTGTTGTTGTTTATTTGACGTTGTTGTTGTTATTTGACGTTGTTGTTGTTGTTGTATTTGTTGTTGTTGTTTATTTGACGTTGTTGTTGTTGTTGTTTATTTGATGTTGTTTTAGTTGTTGTTGTTTATTTGACGTTGTTGTTGTTTTTTATTTGACGTTGTTGTTGTTGACATTGTTGTTGTTGTTGTTTATTTGACGTTGTTGTTGTTGTTTATTTGACGTAGTTGTTGTTGTTGTTTATTTGACGTTTTTATTGTTGTTGATGTTGTTGTTGTTGTTTTTTATTTGACGTTGTTGTTGTTGTTGTTTATTTGACATTGTTGTTGTTGTTATTGTTGTTGTTGTTGTTGTTGTTGTTTATTTGACGTTGTTGTTGTTGTTTATTTGACGTTGTTGTTGTTATTTATTTGACGTTGTTGTTGTTGTTGTTATTGTTTATTTGACATTGTTGTTGTTGTTGTTTATTTGACGTTGTTAATGTTTTTGACGTTGTTGTTATTGTTTTTGTTATTTATTTGACGTTGTTGTTGTTGTTGTTGTTTTTGTTGTTGTTATTGTTAGTGTTGTTGTTGTTTATTTGACGTTGTTGTTGTTGTTGTTTATTTGACGTTGTTGTTGTTGTTTATTTGACGTTGTTGTTGTTTATTTGACGTTATTGTTGTTGTTTATTTGACGTTGTTGTTGTTGTTTATTTGACATTGGTGTTGTTATTGTTGACGTTGTTGTTGTTGTTTATTTGACGTTGTTGTTGTTGTTTATTTGATGTTGTTTTAGTTGTTGTTGTTTATTTGACGTTGTTGTTGTTGTTGTTTATTTGATGTTGTTTTAATTGTTGTTGTTTATTTGACGTTGTTGTTGTTTTTTATTTGACGTTGTTGTTGTTGACATTGTTGTTGTTGTTGTTTATTTGACGTAGTTGTTGTTATTGACGTTGGTGTTGTTGTTGTTGTTTATTTGACATTTTTATTGTTGTTGATGTTGTTGTTGTTGTTTTTTATTTGACGTTGTTGTTGTTGTTGTTGTTTATTTGACGTTGTTGTTGTTGTTATTGTTGTTGTTGTTTATTTGACGTTATTGTTGTTGTTGTTTATTTGACATTGTTGTTGTTATTTATTTGACGTTGTTGTTGTTGTTGTTTATTTGACATTGTTGTTGTTATTTATTTGACATTGTTGTTGTTGTTATTGTTTATTTGGTGTTGTTGTTGTTGTTTATTTGACGTTGTTATTGTTGTTATTGTTGTTTTTTATTTGACGTTGTTGTTGTAGTTGTTGTTTAATTGACGTTGTTAATGTTGTTGACATTGTTGTTGTTGTTGTTTATTTCACGTTGTTGTTGTTGTTGTAGTTGTTGTTGTTGTTGTTGTTGTTTATTTGACGTTATTTTTGTTGTTGTTGTTGTTGTTTATTTGACGTTGTTATTGTTGTTGTTGTTGTTTTTATGATGTTGTTGTTGTTGACGTTGTTGTTGTTGTTATTGTTTATTTAACGTTGTTGTTGTTGGTGTTTATTTGACGTTGTTAATGTTGTTGACGTTGTTGTTGTTGTTTTTGTTGTTTATTTGACGTTGTTGTTGTTGTTGTTGTTATTGTTATTGTTGTTGTTGTTGTTGTTTATTTGACGTTGTTGTTGTTGTTGTTGTTTATTTGACGTTGTTGTTGTTGTTGTTTATTTGACGTTGTTGTTGTTGTTTATTTGACGTAGTTGTTGTTATTGACGTTGTTGTTGTTTATTTGACGTTGTTGTTGTTGTTTATTTGACGTAGTTGTTGTTATTGACGTTGTTGTTGTTTATTTGACGTTGTTGTTGTTATTTGACGTTGTTGTTGTTGTTGTATTTGTTGTTGTTGTTTATTTGACGTTGTTGTTGTTGTTGTTTATTTGATGTTGTTTTAGTTGTTGTTGTTTATTTGACGTTGTTGTTGTTTTTTATTTGACGTTGTTGTTGTTGACATTGTTGTTGTTGTTGTTTATTTGACGTTGTTGTTGTTGTTTATTTGACGTAGTTGTTGTTGTTGTTTATTTGACGTTTTTATTGTTGTTGATGTTGTTGTTGTTGTTTTTTATTTGACGTTGTTGTTGTTGTTGTTTATTTGACATTGTTGTTGTTGTTATTGTTGTTGTTGTTGTTGTTGTTGTTTATTTGACGTTGTTGTTGTTGTTTATTTGACGTTGTTGTTGTTATTTATTTGACGTTGTTGTTGTTGTTGTTATTGTTTATTTGACATTGTTGTTGTTGTTGTTTATTTGACGTTGTTAATGTTTTTGACGTTGTTGTTATTGTTTTTGTTATTTATTTGACGTTGTTGTTGTTGTTGTTGTTTTTGTTGTTGTTATTGTTAGTGTTGTTGTTGTTTATTTGACGTTGTTGTTGTTGTTGTTTATTTGACGTTGTTGTTGTTGTTTATTTGACGTTGTTGTTGTTTATTTGACGTTATTGTTGTTGTTTATTTGACGTTGTTGTTGTTGTTTATTTGACATTGGTGTTGTTATTGTTGACGTTGTTGTTGTTGTTTATTTGACGTTGTTGTTGTTGTTTATTTGATGTTGTTTTAGTTGTTGTTGTTTATTTGACGTTGTTGTTGTTGTTGTTTATTTGATGTTGTTTTAATTGTTGTTGTTTATTTGACGTTGTTGTTGTTTTTTATTTGACGTTGTTGTTGTTGACATTGTTGTTGTTGTTGTTTATTTGACGTAGTTGTTGTTATTGACGTTGGTGTTGTTGTTGTTGTTTATTTGACATTTTTATTGTTGTTGATGTTGTTGTTGTTGTTTTTTATTTGACGTTGTTGTTGTTGTTGTTGTTTATTTGACGTTGTTGTTGTTGTTATTGTTGTTGTTGTTTATTTGACGTTATTGTTGTTGTTGTTTATTTGACATTGTTGTTGTTATTTATTTGACGTTGTTGTTGTTGTTGTTTATTTGACATTGTTGTTGTTATTTATTTGACATTGTTGTTGTTGTTATTGTTTATTTGGTGTTGTTGTTGTTGTTTATTTGACGTTGTTATTGTTGTTATTGTTGTTTTTTATTTGACGTTGTTGTTGTAGTTGTTGTTTAATTGACGTTGTTAATGTTGTTGACATTGTTGTTGTTGTTGTTTATTTCACGTTGTTGTTGTTGTTGTAGTTGTTGTTGTTGTTGTTGTTGTTTATTTGACGTTATTTTTGTTGTTGTTGTTGTTGTTTATTTGACGTTGTTATTGTTGTTGTTGTTGTTTTTATGATGTTGTTGTTGTTGACGTTGTTGTTGTTGTTATTGTTTATTTAACGTTGTTGTTGTTGGTGTTTATTTGACGTTGTTAATGTTGTTGACGTTGTTGTTGTTGTTTTTGTTGTTTATTTGACGTTGTTGTTGTTGTTGTTATTGTTATTGTTGTTGTTGTTGTTGTTTATTTGACGTTGTTGTTGTTGTTGTTGTTTATTTGACGTTGTTGTTGTTGTTGTTTATTTGACGTTGTTGTTGTTGTTTATTTGACGTAGTTGTTGTTATTGACGTTGTTGTTGTTTATTTGACGTTGTTGTTGTTGTTATTATTGTTGTTGTTGTTTATTTGAAAGTTGTTGTTGTTGTTGTTGTTTATTTGACGTTGTTGTTGTTGTTTATTTGACGTTGTTATTGTTGTTTATTTGACGTTGTTGTTGTTATTTATTTGACGTTGTTGTTGTTTTCGTTGTTATTCTTTATTTGACGTTGTTGTTGTTTTTGTTGTTGTTGTTGTTTATTTGACGTTGTTAATGTTGTTGACGTTGTTGTTGTTGTTTTTGTTATTTATTTGACGTTGTTGTTGTTGTTGTTTTTGTTGTTGTTATTGTTGGTGTTGTTGTTGTTTATTTGACGTTGTTGTTGTTGTTATTTATTTGACGTTGTTGTTGTTGGTGTTGTTTATTTGACGTTGTTGTTGTTGTTGTTTATTTGACGTTGTTGTTGTTGTTGTTTATTTGACATTGTTGTTGTTGTTGTTGACGTTGTTGTTGTTGTTTTTTATTTGACGTTGTTTTTGTTGTTGTTGTTTATTTGATGTTGTTTTAGTTGTTGTTGTTTATTTGACGTTGTTGTTGTTTTTTATTTGACGTTGTTGATGTTGACATTGTTGTTGTTGTTGTTGTTTATTTGACGTTGTTGTTGTTGTTATTTATTTGACGTTGTTTATTTGACGTAGTTGTTGTTATTGACGTTGTTGTTGTTGTTGTTTATTTGACGTTTTTGTTGTTGTTGTTGATGTTGTTGTTGTTGTTTTTTATTTGACGTTGTTATTGTTGTTGTTGTTTATTTGACGTTGTTGTTGTTATTGTTGTTGATGTTTATTTGAAGTTGTTGTTGTTGTTGTTTATTTGGCGTTGTTGTTGTTGTTTATTTGACGTTGTTGTTGTTGTTTATTTGACGTCGTTGTTGTTGTTGTTTATTTGACGTTATTAATGTTGTTGACGTTGTTGTTGTTGTTTTTGTTGTTTATTTGACATTGTTGTTGTTGTTGTTGTTTATTTGACGTTGTTGTTGTTGTTGTTGTTTATTTGATGTTGTTGTTGTTGATTATTTGACATTGTTGCTGTTGTTGTTGTTGACGTTGTTGTTGTTGTTGTTGTTTATTTGACGTTGTTGTTGTTGTTGTTTCTTTGATGTTTTTTTAGTTGTTGTTGTTTATTTGAGGTTGTTGTTGTTTTTTATTTGATGTTATTATTGTTGACATTGTTGTTGTTGTTGTTTTTTATTTGACGTTGTTGTTGTTGTTTATTTGACGTAGTTGTTGTTATTGACGTTGTTGTTTATTTGACGTTTTTGTTGTTGTTGATGTTGTTGTTGTTGTTGTTTATTTGACGTTGTTGTTGTTATTTGACGTTGTTGTTGTTGTTGTATTTGTTGTTGTTGTTTATTTGACGTTGTTGTTGTTGTTGTTTATTTGATGTTGTTTTAGTTGTTGTTGTTTATTTGACGTTGTTGTTGTTTTTTATTTGACGTTGTTGTTGTTGACATTGTTGTTGTTGTTGTTTATTTGACGTTGTTGTTGTTGTTTATTTGACGTAGTTGTTGTTGTTGTTTATTTGATGTTTTTATTGTTGTTGATGTTGTTGTTGTTGTTTTTTATTTGACGTTGTTGTTGTTGTTGTTTATTTGACATTGTTGTTGTTGTTATTGTTGTTGTTGTTGTTGTTGTTTATTTGACGTTGTTGTTGTTGTTTATTTGACGTTGTTGTTGTTATTTATTTGACGTTGTTGTTGTTGTTGTTATTGTTTATTTGACATTGTTGTTGTTGTTGTTTATTTGACGTTGTTAATGTTTTTGACGTTGTTGTTGTTGTTTTTGTTATTTATTTGACGTTGTTGTTGTTGTTGTTGTTTTTGTTGTTGTTATTGTTAGTGTTGTTGTTGTTTATTTGACGTTGTTGTTGTTGTTGTTTATTTGACGTTGTTGTTGTTGTTTATTTGACGTTGTTGTTGTTTATTTGACGTTATTGTTGTTGTTTATTTGACGTTGTTGTTGTTGTTTATTTGACATTGGTGTTGTTATTGTTGACGTTGTTGTTGTTGTTTATTTGACGTTGTTGTTGTTGTTTATTTGATGTTGTTTTAGTTGTTGTTGTTTATTTGACGTTGTTGTTGTTGTTGTTGTTTATTTGATGTTGTTTTAATTGTTGTTGTTTATTTGACGTTGTTGTTGTTTTTTATTTGACGTTGTTGTTGTTGACATTGTTGTTGTTGTTGTTTATTTGACGTAGTTGTTGTTATTGACGTTGGTGTTGTTGTTGTTGTTTATTTGACATTTTTATTGTTGTTGATGTTGTTGTTGTTGTTTTTTATTTGACGTTGTTGTTGTTGTTGTTGTTTATTTGACGTTGTTGTTGTTGTTATTGTTGTTGTTGTTTATTTGACGTTATTGTTGTTGTTGTTTATTTGACATTGTTGTTGTTATTTATTTGACGTTGTTGTTGTTGTTGTTTATTTGACATTGTTGTTGTTATTTATTTGACATTGTTGTTGTTGTTATTGTTTATTTGGTGTTGTTGTTGTTGTTTATTTGACGTTGTTATTGTTGGTGTTGTTGTTTTTTATTTGACGTTGTTGTTGTAGTTGTTGTTGTTTATTCGACGTTGTTGTTGTTGTTTAATTGACGTTGTTAATGTTGTTGACATTGTTGTTGTTGTTGTTTATTTCATGTTGTTGTTGTTGTTGTAGTTGTTGTTGTTGTTGTTGTTTATTTGACGTTATTTTTGTTGTTGTTGTTGTTGTTGTTTATTTGACGTTGTTATTGTTGTTGTTGTTGTTTTTATGATGTTGTTGTTGTTGACGTTGTTGTTGTTGTTATTGTTTATTTAACGTTGTTGTTGTTGGTGTTTATTTGACGTTGTTAATGTTGTTGACGTTGTTGTTGTTGTTTTTGTTGTTTATTTGACGTTGTTGTTGTTGTTGTTGTTATTGTTATTGTTGTTGTTGTTGTTGTTTATTTGACGTTGTTGTTGTTGTTGTTGTTTATTTGACGTTGTTGTTGTTGTTGTTGTTGTTTATTTGACGTTGTTGTTGTTGTTGTTTATTTGACGTTGTTGTTGTTGTTTATTTGACGTAGTTGTTGTTATTGACGTTGTTGTTGTTTATTTGACGTTGTTGTTGTTGTTTATTTGACGTAGTTGTTGTTATTGACGTTGTTGTTGTTTATTTGACGTTGTTGTTGTTGTTATTATTGTTGTTGTTGTTTATTTGACGTTGTTGTTGTTGTTGTTGTTTATTTGACGTTGTTGTTGTTGTTTATTTGACGTTGTTATTGTTGTTTATTTGACGTTGTTGTTGTTATTTATTTGACGTTGTTGTTGTTTTCGTTGTTATTCTTTATTTGACGTTGTTGTTGTTTTTGTTGTTGTTGTTTATTTGACGTTGTTAATGTTGTTGACGTTGTTGTTGTTGTTTTTGTTATTTATTTGACGTTGTTGTTGTTGTTGTTTTTGTTGTTGTTATTGTTGGTGTTGTTGTTGTTTATTTGACGTTGTTGTTGTTGTTATTTATTTGACGTTGTTGTTGTTGGTGTTGTTTATTTGACGTTGTTGTTGTTGTTATTGTTGTTGTTGTTTATTTGACGTTATTGTTGTTGTTGTTTATTTGACATTGTTGTTGTTATTTATTTGACGTTGTTGTTGTTGTTGTTTATTTGACATTGTTGTTGTTATTTATTTGACATTGTTGTTGTTGTTATTGTTTATTTGGTGTTGTTGTTGTTGTTTATTTGACGTTGTTATTGTTGGTGTTGTTGTTTTTTATTTGACGTTGTTGTTGTAGTTGTTGTTGTTTATTCGACGTTGTTGTTGTTGTTTAATTGACGTTGTTAATGTTGTTGACATTGTTGTTGTTGTTGTTTATTTCACGTTGTTGTTGTTGTAGTTGTTGTTGTTGTTGTTGTTGTTTATTTGACGTTATTTTTGTTGTTGTTGTTGTTGTTTATTTGACGTTGTTATTGTTGTTGTTGTTGTTTTTATGATGTTGTTGTTGTTGACGTTGTTGTTGTTGTTATTGTTTATTTAACGTTGTTGTTGTTGGTGTTTATTTGACGTTGTTAATGTTGTTGACGTTGTTGTTGTTGTTTTTGTTGTTTATTTGACGTTGTTGTTGTTGTTGTTGTTATTGTTATTGTTGTTGTTGTTGTTGTTTATTTGACGTTGTTGTTGTTGTTGTTGTTTATTTGACGTTGTTGTTGTTGTTGTTGTTGTTTATTTGACGTTGTTGTTGTTGTTGTTTATTTGACGTTGTTGTTGTTGTTTATTTGACGTAGTTGTTGTTATTGACGTTGTTGTTGTTTATTTGACGTTGTTGTTGTTGTTTATTTGACGTAGTTGTTGTTATTGACGTTGTTGTTGTTTATTTGACGTTGTTGTTGTTGTTATTATTGTTGTTGTTGTTTATTTGACGTTGTTGTTGTTGTTGTTGTTTATTTGACGTTGTTGTTGTTGTTTATTTGACGTTGTTATTGTTGTTTATTTGACGTTGTTGTTGTTATTTATTTGACGTTGTTGTTGTTTTCGTTGTTATTCTTTATTTGACGTTGTTGTTGTTTTTGTTGTTGTTGTTTATTTGACGTTGTTAATGTTGTTGACGTTGTTGTTGTTGTTTTTGTTATTTATTTGACGTTGTTGTTGTTGTTGTTTTTGTTGTTGTTATTGTTGGTGTTGTTGTTGTTTATTTGACGTTGTTGTTGTTATTTATTTGACGTTGTTGTTGTTGGTGTTGTTTATTTGACGTTGTTGTTGTTGTTGTTTATTTGACGTTGTTGTTGTTTATTTGACATTGTTGTTGTTGTTGTTGACGTTGTTGTTGTTGTTGTTTTTTATTTGACGTTGTTGTTGTTGTTGTTGTTGTTTATTTGATGTTGTTTTAGTTGTTGTTGTTTATTTGACGTTGTTGTTGTTTTTTATTTGACGTTGTTGATGTTGACATTGTTGTTGTTGTTGTTGTTTATTTGACGTTGTTGTTGTTGTTATTTATTTGACGTTGTTTATTTGACGTAGTTGTTGTTATTGACGTTGTTGTTGTTGTTGTTGTTTATTTGACGTTTTTGTTGTTGTTGTTGATGTTGTTGTTGTTGTTTTTTATTTGACGTTGTTATTGTTGTTGTTGTTTATTTGACGTTGTTGTTGTTATTGTTGTTGATGTTTATTTGAAGTTGTTGTTGTTGTTGTTTATTTGGCGTTGTTGTTGTTGGTTATTTGACGTTGTTGTTGTTGTTTATTTGACGTCGTTGTTGTTGTTGTTTATTTGACGTTATAAATGTTGTTGACGTTGTTGTTGTTGTTTTTGTTGTTTATTTGACATTGTTGTTGTTGTTGTTGTTGTTTTTGTTGTTGTTATTGTTGTTGTTGTTGTTGTTTATTTGACGTTGTTGTTGTTGTTTATTTGACGTTGTTGTTGTTGTTGTTTATTTAATGTTGTGTTAGTTGTTGTTGTTTATTTGACGTTGTTGTTGTTGTTATTGTTGTTTATTTGACGTTGTTGTTGTTGTTTATTTGACATTGTTATTTTTGTTGTTAACGTTATTGTTGTTGTTGTTTATTTGACGTTGTTAATGTTGTTGACGTTGTTGTTGTTGTTTATTTGACGTTGTTGTTGTTGTTGTTGTTGTTTTTGTTGTTGTTATTGTTGTCTTTGTTGTTGTTTATTTGACGTTGTTGTTGTTGTTGTTGTTGTTTATTTGACGTTGTTGTTGTTGTTGTTGTTGTTTATTTGACGTTGTTCTTGTTGTTGTTGTTTATTTGACGTTGTTGTTGTTGTTTATTTGACGTAGTTGTTGTTATTGACGTTTTTTTTGTTGTTGATGCTGTTGTTGTTGTTTTTAATTTGACGTAATTGTTGTTGTTGTTTATTTGACGTTGTTGTTGTTGTTATTATTGTTGTTGTTGTTGTTTATTTGACGTTGTTGTTGTTGTTGTTGTTTATTTGACGTTGTTGTTGTTTATTTGACGTTGTTGTTGTTGTTGTTGTTTATTTGACGTTGTTGTTGTTTATTTGACGTTGTTGTTGTTGTTGTTGTTGTTTATTTGACGTTGTTGTTGTTATTTATTTGACGTTGTTGTTGTTATTTATTTGACGTTGTTGTTGTTGTTGTTATTGTTTATTTGACGTTGTTGTTGTTGTTGTTGTTTATTTGACGTTGTTAATGTTGTTGACGTTGTTGTTTTTGTTTTTGTTATTTATTTAACGTTGTTGTTGTTGTTATTTTTGTTGTTGTTATTCTTGGTGTTGTTGTTGTTTATTTGACATTGTTGTTGTTGTTGTTGTTTATTTGATGTTGTTATTGTTGGTGTTGTTTATTTGACGTTGTTGTTGTTTATTTGACGTTATTGTTGTTGTTTATTTGACATTGTTGTTGTTGTTGTTGACGTTGTTGTTGTTGTTGTTTATTTGACGTTGTTGTTGTTGTTGTTGTTTATTTTACGTTGTTAATGTTGTTGACGTTGTTGTTGTTGTTTTTGTTGTTTGTTTGACGTTGTTGTTGTTGTTGTTGTTTTTGTTGTTGTTATTGTTATTTATTTGACGTTGTTGTTGTTATTGTTGTTATTGTTGTTTATTTGATGTTGTTGTTGTTGTTTATTTGACGTTGTTGTTGTTGTTTATTTGACGATGTTGTTGTTGTTGTTTATTTGACGTTGTTGTTGTTATTTATTTGACGTTGTTGTTGTTGTTGTTGTTGTTATTGTTTATTTGACGTTGTTGTTGTTGTTGTTGTTGTTTATTTGACGTTGTTAATGTTATTGACATTTTTGTTGTTGTTTTTGTTGTTATTGTTTATTTAACGTTGTTGTTATTGTTGTTTATTTGACGTTGTTGTTTTTTATTTGACGTTGTTGTTGTTGTTTATTTGACGTAGTTGTTGTTATTGACGTTGTTGTTGTTGTTGTTTATTTGACGTTTTTGTTGTTGTTGATGTTGTTGTTGTTGTTTTTTATTTGACGTTGTTGTTGTTGTTGTTTATTTGACGTTGTTGTTGTTGTTATTGTTGTTGTTGTTGTTTATTTGACAATGTTGTTGTTGTTGTTTATTTGACGTTGTTGTTGTTGTTGTTTATTTTACGTTGTTGTTGTTGTTGTTTATTTGACGTTGTTGTTGTTATTTATTTGACGTTGTTGTTGTTGTTATTGTTTATTTGACATTGTTGTTGTTGTTATTGTTTATTTGGTGTTGTTGTTGTTGTTTATTTGACGTTGTTATTGTTGGTGTTGTTGTTTTTTATTTGACGTTGTTGTTGTAGTTGTTGTTGTTTATTCGACGTTGTTGTTGTTGTTTAATTGACGTTGTTAATGTTGTTGACATTGTTGTTGTTGTTGTTTATTTCATGTTGTTGTTGTTGTTGTAGTTGTTGTTGTTGTTGTTGTTTATTTGACGTTATTTTTGTTGTTGTTGTTGTTGTTTATTTGACGTTGTTATTGTTGTTGTTGTTGTTTTTATGATGTTGTTGTTGTTGACGTTGTTGTTGTTGTTATTGTTTATTTAACGTTGTTGTTGTTGGTGTTTATTTGACGTTGTTAATGTTGTTGACGTTGTTGTTGTTGTTTTTGTTGTTTATTTGACGTTGTTGTTGTTGTTGTTGTTATTGTTATTGTTGTTGTTGTTGTTGTTTATTTGACGTTGTTGTTGTTGTTGTTGTTTATTTGACGTTGTTGTTGTTGTTGTTGTTGTTTATTTGACGTTGTTGTTGTTGTTGTTTATTTGACGTTGTTGTTGTTGTTTATTTGACGTAGTTGTTGTTATTGACGTTGTTGTTGTTTATTTGACGTTGTTGTTGTTGTTTATTTGACGTAGTTGTTGTTATTGACGTTGTTGTTGTTTATTTGACGTTGTTGTTGTTGTTATTATTGTTGTTGTTGTTTATTTGACGTTGTTGTTGTTGTTGTTGTTTATTTGACGTTGTTGTTGTTGTTTATTTGACGTTGTTATTGTTGTTTATTTGACGTTGTTGTTGTTATTTATTTGACGTTGTTGTTGTTTTCGTGGTTATTCTTTATTTGACGTTGTTGTTGTTTTTGTTGTTGTTGTTTATTTGACGTTGTTAATGTTGTTGACGTTGTTGTTGTTGTTTTTGTTATTTATTTGACGTTGTTGTTGTTGTTGTTTTTGTTGTTGTTATTGTTGGTGTTGTTGTTGTTTATTTGACGTTGTTGTTGTTGTTATTTATTTGACGTTGTTGTTGTTGGTGTTGTTTATTTGACGTTGTTGTTGTTGTTATTGTTGTTGTTGTTTATTTGACGTTATTGTTGTTGTTGTTTATTTGACATTGTTGTTGTTATTTATTTGACGTTGTTGTTGTTGTTGTTTATTTGACATTGTTGTTGTTATTTATTTGACATTGTTGTTGTTGTTATTGTTTATTTGGTGTTGTTGTTGTTGTTTATTTGACGTTGTTATTGTTGGTGTTGTTGTTTTTTATTTGACGTTGTTGTTGTAGTTGTTGTTGTTTATTCGACGTTGTTGTTGTTGTTTAATTGACGTTGTTAATGTTGTTGACATTGTTGTTGTTGTTGTTTATTTCACGTTGTTGTTGTTGTAGTTGTTGTTGTTGTTGTTGTTGTTTATTTGACGTTATTTTTGTTGTTGTTGTTGTTGTTTATTTGACGTTGTTATTGTTGTTGTTGTTGTTTTTATGATGTTGTTGTTGTTGACGTTGTTGTTGTTGTTATTGTTTATTTAACGTTGTTGTTGTTGGTGTTTATTTGACGTTGTTAATGTTGTTGACGTTGTTGTTGTTGTTTTTGTTGTTTATTTGACGTTGTTGTTGTTGTTGTTGTTATTGTTATTGTTGTTGTTGTTGTTGTTTATTTGACGTTGTTGTTGTTGTTGTTGTTTATTTGACGTTGTTGTTGTTGTTGTTGTTGTTTATTTGACGTTGTTGTTGTTGTTGTTTATTTGACGTTGTTGTTGTTGTTTATTTGACGTAGTTGTTGTTATTGACGTTGTTGTTGTTTATTTGACGTTGTTGTTGTTGTTTATTTGACGTAGTTGTTGTTATTGACGTTGTTGTTGTTTATTTGACGTTGTTGTTGTTGTTATTATTGTTGTTGTTGTTTATTTGACGTTGTTGTTGTTGTTGTTGTTTATTTGACGTTGTTGTTGTTGTTTATTTGACGTTGTTATTGTTGTTTATTTGACGTTGTTGTTGTTATTTATTTGACGTTGTTGTTGTTTTCGTTGTTATTCTTTATTTGACGTTGTTGTTGTTTTTGTTGTTGTTGTTTATTTGACGTTGTTAATGTTGTTGACGTTGTTGTTGTTGTTTTTGTTATTTATTTGACGTTGTTGTTGTTGTTGTTTTTGTTGTTGTTATTGTTGGTGTTGTTGTTGTTTATTTGACGTTGTTGTTGTTGTTATTTATTTGACGTTGTTGTTGTTGGTGTTGTTTATTTGACGTTGTTGTTGTTGTTGTTTATTTGACGTTGTTGTTGTTTATTTGACATTGTTGTTGTTGTTGTTGACGTTGTTGTTGTTGTTTTTTATTTGACGTTGTTGTTGTTGTTGTTGTTGTTTATTTGATGTTGTTTTAGTTGTTGTTGTTTATTTGACGTTGTTGTTTTTTATTTGACGTTGTTGATGTTGACATTGTTGTTGTTGTTGTTGTTTATTTGACGTTGTTGTTGTTGTTATTTATTTGACGTTGTTTATTTGACGTAGTTGTTGTTATTGACGTTGTTGTTGTTGTTGTTGTTTATTTGACGTTTTTGTTGTTGTTGTTGATGTTGTTGTTGTTGTTTTTTATTTGACGTTGTTATTGTTGTTGTTGTTTATTTGACGTTGTTGTTGTTATTGTTGTTGATGTTTATTTGAAGTTGTTGTTGTTGTTGTTTATTTGGCGTTGTTGTTGTTGGTTATTTGACGTTGTTGTTGTTGTTTATTTGACGTCGTTGTTGTTGTTGTTTATTTGACGTTATAAATGTTGTTGACGTTGTTGTTGTTGTTTTTGTTGTTTATTTGACATTGTTGTTGTTGTTGTTGTTGTTTTTGTTGTTGTTATTGTTGTTGTTGTTGTTGTTTATTTGACGTTGTTGTTGTTGTTTATTTGACGTTGTTGTTGTTGTTGTTTATTTGATGTTGTGTTAGTTGTTGTTGTTTATTTGACGTTGTTGTTGTTGTTATTGTTGTTTATTTGACGTTGTTGTTGTTGTTTATTTGACATTGTTATTTTTGTTGTTAACGTTATTGTTGTTGTTGTTTATTTGACGTTGTTAATGTTGTTGACGTTGTTGTTGTTGTTTATTTGACGTTGTTGTTGTTGTTGTTGTTTTTGTTGTTGTTATTGTTGTCTTTGTTGTTGTTTATTTGACGTTGTTGTTGTTGTTGTTGTTGTTTATTTGACGTTGTTGTTGTTGTTGTTGTTGTTTATTTGACGTTGTTCTTGTTGTTGTTGTTTATTTGACGTTGTTGTTGTTGTTTATTTGACGTAGTTGTTGTTATTGACGTTTTTTTTGTTGTTGATGCTGTTGTTGTTGTTTTTAATTTGACGTAATTGTTGTTGTTGTTTATTTGACGTTGTTGTTGTTGTTATTATTGTTGTTGTTGTTGTTTATTTGACGTTGTTGTTGTTGTTGTTGTTTATTTGACGTTGTTGTTGTTTATTTGACGTTGTTGTTGTTGTTGTTGTTTATTTGACGTTGTTGTTGTTTATTTGACGTTGTTGTTGTTGTTGTTGTTGTTTATTTGACGTTGTTGTTGTTATTTATTTGACGTTGTTGTTGTTATTTATTTGACGTTGTTGTTGTTGTTGTTATTGTTTATTTGACGTTGTTGTTGTTGTTGTTGTTTATTTGACGTTGTTAATGTTGTTGACGTTGTTGTTTTTGTTTTTGTTATTTATTTAACGTTGTTGTTGTTGTTATTTTTGTTGTTGTTATTCTTGGTGTTGTTGTTGTTTATTTGACATTGTTGTTGTTGTTGTTGTTTATTTGATGTTGTTATTGTTGGTGTTGTTTATTTGACGTTGTTGTTGTTTATTTGACGTTATTGTTGTTGTTTATTTGACATTGTTGTTGTTGTTGTTGACGTTGTTGTTGTTGTTGTTTATTTGACGTTGTTGTTGTTGTTGTTGTTTATTTTACGTTGTTAATGTTGTTGACGTTGTTGTTGTTGTTTTTGTTGTTTGTTTGACGTTGTTGTTGTTGTTGTTGTTTTTGTTGTTGTTATTGTTATTTATTTGACGTTGTTGTTGTTATTGTTGTTATTGTTGTTTATTTGATGTTGTTGTTGTTGTTTATTTGACGTTGTTGTTGTTGTTTATTTGACGATGTTGTTGTTGTTGTTTATTTGACGTTGTTGTTGTTATTTATTTGACGTTGTTGTTGTTGTTGTTGTTGTTATTGTTTATTTGACGTTGTTGTTGTTGTTGTTGTTGTTTATTTGACGTTGTTAATGTTATTGACATTTTTGTTGTTGTTTTTGTTGTTATTGTTTATTTAACGTTGTTGTTATTGTTGTTTATTTGACGTTGTTGTTTTTTATTTGACGTTGTTGTTGTTGTTTATTTGACGTAGTTGTTGTTATTGACGTTGTTGTTGTTGTTGTTTATTTGACGTTTTTGTTGTTGTTGATGTTGTTGTTGTTGTTTTTTATTTGACGTTGTTGTTGTTGTTGTTTATTTGACGTTGTTGTTGTTGTTATTGTTGTTGTTGTTGTTTATTTGACAATGTTGTTGTTGTTGTTTATTTGACGTTGTTGTTGTTGTTGTTTATTTTACGTTGTTGTTGTTGTTGTTTATTTGACGTTGTTGTTGTTATTTATTTGACGTTGTTGTTGTTGTTATTGTTTATTTGACATTGTTATTGTTGTTTATTTTACGTTGATAATGTTGTTGATGTTGTTGTTGTTGTTTTTGTTATTTATTTGACGTTGTTGTTGTTGTTGTTTTTGTTGTTGTTATTGTTGGTGTTGTTGTTATTTATTTGACGTTGTTGTTGTTGTTGTTTATTTGACGTTGTTGTTGTTGTTTATTTGACGTTGTTAATGTTGTTGACGTTGTTGTTGCTGTTGTTTATTTCACGTTGTTGTTGTTGTTGTTATTGTTCTTGTTGTTGTTGTTTATTTGACGTTATTGTTGTTGTTGTTGTTTATTTGACGTTGTTATTGTTGTTGTTGTTGTTGTTGTTGTTTATATGACGTTGTTGTTGTTGACGTTGTTGTTGTTGTTATTGTTTATTTAATGTTGTTGTTGTTGTTGTTTATTTGACGTTGTTAATGTTGTTGACGTTGTTGTTGTTTTTGTTGTTTATTTGACATTGTTGTTGTTGTTGTTGTTGTTGTTTTTGTTATTGATGTTGTTGTTGTTGTTTATTTGACGTTGTTGTTGTGGTTGTTTATTTGACGTTGTTGTTGTTGTTGTTGTTTATTTGATGTTGTTTTAGTTGTTGTTGTTTATTTGACGTTGTTGTTGTTTTTTATTTGACGTTGTTGTTGACATTGTTGTTGTTGTTGTTTATTTGACGTTGTTGTTGTTGTTGTTTATTTGACGTAGTTGTTGTTATTGACGTTG
The DNA here is from genome assembly GCA_948472305.1 of Vicia faba. Taxonomy (NCBI): domain Eukaryota; kingdom Viridiplantae; phylum Streptophyta; class Magnoliopsida; order Fabales; family Fabaceae; genus Vicia; species Vicia faba. Next base: position 457,122,316 of record OX451740.1, read on the forward strand.
TTGTTGTTGTTGTTTATTTGACGTTTTTGTTATTGTTGATGTTGTTTTTGTTATTTATTTGACTTTGTTGTTGTTGTTATTGTTTATTTGACGTTGTTGTTGTTGTTGTTGTTTATTTGACGTTGTTAATGTTGTTGACGTTGTTGTTATTGTTTTTGTTATTTATTTGACGTTGTTGTTGTTGTTGTTGTTTTTGTTGTTTTTATTATTGGTGTTGTTGTTGTTTATTTGATGTTGTTGTTGTTGTTGTTTATTTGACGTTGTTGTTGTTGTTGTTTATTTGACGTTGTTGTTGTTGTTGTTGTTGTTTATTTCACGTTGTTGTTGTTGTTGTTTATTTGATGTTGTTGTTGTTGATTATTTGACATTGTTGCTGTTGTTGTTGTTAACGTTGTTGTTGTTGTTGTTTATTTGACGTTGTTGTTGTTGTTGTTGTTTATTTGACGTTGTTGTTGTTTATTTGACGTTGTTGTTGTTGTTGTTGTTTATTTGACGTTGTTGTTGTTTATTTGACGTTGTTGTTGTTGTTGTTGTTGTTTATTTGACGTTGTTGTTGTTATTTATTTGACGTTGTTGTTGTTATTTATTTGACGTTGTTGTTGTTGTTGTTATTGTTTATTTGACGTTGTTGTTGTTGTTGTTGTTTATTTGACGTTGTTAATGTTGTTGACGTTGTTGTTTTTGTTTTTGTTATTTATTTAACGTTGTTGTTGTTGTTATTTTTGTTGTTGTTATTCTTGGTGTTGTTGTTGTTTATTTGACATTGTTGTTGTTGTTGTTGTTTATTTGATGTTGTTATTGTTGGTGTTGTTTATTTGACGTTGTTGTTGTTTATTTGACGTTATTGTTGTTGTTTATTTGACATTGTTGTTGTTGTTGTTGACGTTGTTGTTGTTGTTGTTTATTTGACGTTGTTGTTGTTGTTGTTGTTTATTTTACGTTGTTAATGTTGTTGACGTTGTTGTTGTTGTTTTTGTTGTTTGTTTGACGTTGTTGTTGTTGTTGTTGTTTTTGTTGTTGTTATTGTTATTTATTTGACGTTGTTGTTGTTATTGTTGTTATTGTTGTTTATTTGATGTTGTTGTTGTTGTTTATTTGACGTTGTTGTTGTTGTTTATTTGACGATGTTGTTGTTGTTGTTTATTTGACGTTGTTGTTGTTATTTATTTGACGTTGTTGTTGTTGTTGTTGTTGTTATTGTTTATTTGACGTTGTTGTTGTTGTTGTTGTTGTTTATTTGACGTTGTTAATGTTATTGACATTTTTGTTGTTGTTTTTGTTGTTATTGTTTATTTAACGTTGTTGTTATTGTTGTTTATTTGACGTTGTTGTTTTTTATTTGACGTTGTTGTTGTTGTTTATTTGACGTAGTTGTTGTTATTGACGTTGTTGTTGTTGTTGTTTATTTGACGTTTTTGTTGTTGTTGATGTTGTTGTTGTTGTTTTTTATTTGACGTTGTTGTTGTTGTTGTTTATTTGACGTTGTTGTTGTTGTTGTTATTGTTGTTGTTGTTGTTTATTTGACAATGTTGTTGTTGTTGTTTATTTGACGTTGTTGTTGTTGTTGTTTATTTTACGTTGTTGTTGTTGTTGTTTATTTGACGTTGTTGTTGTTATTTATTTGACGTTGTTGTTGTTGTTATTGTTTATTTGACATTGTTATTGTTGTTTATTTTACGTTGATAATGTTGTTGATGTTGTTGTTGTTGTTTTTGTTATTTATTTGACGTTGTTGTTGTTGTTGTTTTTGTTGTTGTTATTGTTGGTGTTGTTGTTATTTATTTGACGTTGTTGTTGTTGTTGTTTATTTGACGTTGTTGTTGTTGTTTATTTGACGTTGTTAATGTTGTTGACGTTGTTGTTGCTGTTGTTTATTTCACGTTGTTGTTGTTGTTGTTATTGTTCTTGTTGTTGTTGTTTATTTGACGTTATTGTTGTTGTTGTTGTTTATTTGACGTTGTTATTGTTGTTGTTGTTGTTGTTGTTGTTTATATGACGTTGTTGTTGTTGACGTTGTTGTTGTTGTTATTGTTTATTTAATGTTGTTGTTGTTGTTGTTTATTTGACGTTGTTAATGTTGTTGACGTTGTTGTTGTTTTTGTTGTTTATTTGACATTGTTGTTGTTGTTGTTGTTGTTGTTTTTGTTATTGATGTTGTTGTTGTTGTTTATTTGACGTTGTTGTTGTGGTTGTTTATTTGACGTTGTTGTTGTTGTTGTTGTTTATTTGATGTTGTTTTAGTTGTTGTTGTTTATTTGACGTTGTTGTTGTTTTTTATTTGACGTTGTTGTTGACATTGTTGTTGTTGTTGTTTATTTGACGTTGTTGTTGTTGTTGTTTATTTGACGTAGTTGTTGTTATTGACGTTGTTGTTGTTGTTGTTTATTTGACGTTTTTGTTATTGTTGATGTTGTTTTTGTTATTTATTTGACTTTGTTGTTGTTGTTATTGTTTATTTGACGTTGTTGTTGTTGTTGTTGTTTATTTGACGTTGTTAATGTTGTTGACGTTGTTGTTATTGTTTTTGTTATTTATTTGACGTTGTTGTTGTTGTTGTTGTTTTTGTTGTTTTTATTATTGGTGTTGTTGTTGTTTATTTGATGTTGTTGTTGTTGTTGTTTATTTGACGTTGTTGTTGTTGTTGTTTATTTGACGTTGTTGTTGTTGTTGTTGTTGTTTATTTCACGTTGTTGTTGTTGTTGTTTATTTGATGTTGTTGTTGTTGATTATTTGACATTGTTGCTGTTGTTGTTGTTAACGTTGTTGTTGTTGTTGTTTATTTGACGTTGTTGTTGTTGTTGTTTATTTGATGTTTTTTTTGGTTGTTGTTGTTTATTTGAGGTTGTTGTTGTTTTTTATTTGATGTTATTATTGTTGACATTGTTGTTGTTGTTGTTTTTTATTTGACGTTGTTGTTGTTGTTTATTTGAGGTTGTTGTTGTTTTTTATTTGATGTTATTATTGTTGACATTGTTGTTGTTGTTGTTTTTTATTTGACGTTGTTGTTGTTGTTTATTTGACGTAGTTGTTGTTATTGACGTTGTTGTTTATTTGACGTTTTTGTTGTTGTTGATGTTGTTGTTGTTGTTGTTGTTTATTTGACGTTGTTGTTGTTATTTGACGTTGTTGTTGTTGTTGTATTTGTTGTTGTTGTTTATTTGACGTTGTTGTTGTTGTTGTTTATTTGATGTTGTTTTAGTTGTTGTTGTTTATTTGACGTTGTTGTTGTTTTTTATTTGACGTTGTTGTTGTTGACATTGTTGTTGTTGTTGTTTATTTGACGTTGTTGTTGTTGTTTATTTGACGTAGTTGTTGTTGTTGTTTATTTGACGTTTTTATTGTTGTTGATGTTGTTGTTGTTGTTTTTTATTTGACGTTGTTGTTGTTGTTGTTTATTTGACATTGTTGTTGTTGTTATTGTTGTTGTTGTTGTTGTTGTTTATTTGACGGTGTTGTTGTTGTTTATTTGACGTTGTTGTTGTTATTTATTTGACGTTGTTGTTGTTGTTGTTATTGTTTATTTGACATTGTTGTTGTTGTTGTTTATTTGACGTTGTTAATGTTTTTGACGTTGTTGTTGTTGTTTTTGTTATTTATTTGACGTTGTTGTTGTTGTTGTTGTTGTTATTGTTAGTGTTGTTGTTGTTTATTTGACGTTGTTATTGTTGTTGTTTATTTGACGTTGTTGTTGTTGTTTTTTATTTGACGTTGTTGTTGTTTATTTGACGTTATTGTTGTTGTTTATTTGACGTTGTTGTTGTTGTTTATTTGACATTGTTGTTGTTATTGTTGACGTTGTTGTTGTTGTTTATTTGACGTTGTTGTTGTTGTTTATTTGATGTTGTTTTAGTTGTTGTTGTTTATTTGACGTTGTTGTTGTTGTTGTTTATTTGATGTTGTTTTAATTGTTGTTGTTTATTTGACGTTGTTGTTGTTTTTTATTTGACGTTGTTGTTGTTGACATTGTTGTTGTTGTTGTTTATTTGACGTAGTTGTTGTTATTGACGTTGGTGTTGTTGTTGTTGTTTATTTGACATTTTTATTGTTGTTGATGTTGTTGTTGTTGTTTTTTATTTGACGTTGTTGTTGTTGTTGTTTATTTGACGTTGTTGTTGTTATTGTTGTTGTTGTTTATTTGACGTTATTGTTGTTGTTGTTTATTTGACATTGTTGTTGTTGTTTATTTGACGTTGTTGTTGTTGTTGTTTATTTGACATTGTTGTTGTTATTTATTTGACATTGTTGTTGTTGTTATTGTTTATTTGGTGTTGTTGTTGTTGTTTATTTGACGTTGTTAATGTTGTTGACGTTGTTGTTGTTGTTTTTGTTATTTATTTGACGTTGTTGTTGTTGCTGTTGTTTTTGTTGTTGTTATTGTTGGTGTTGTTGTTTTTTATTTGACGTTGTTGTTGTAGTTGTTGTTGTTTATTTGACGTTGTTGTTGTTGTTTAATTGATGTTGTTAATGTTGTTGACATTGTTGTTGTTGTTGTTTATTTCACGTTGTTGTTGTTGTTGTTATAGTTGTTGTTGTTGTTGTTGTTGTTGTTTATTTGACGTTATTTTTGTTGTTGTTGTTGTTTATTTGACGTTGTTATTGTTGTTGTTGTTGTTTTTATGATGTTGTTGTTGTTGACGTTGTTGTTGTTGTTATTGTTTATTTAACGTTGTTGTTGTTGGTGTTTATTTGACGTTGTTAATGTTGTTGACGTTGTTGTTGTTGTTTTTGTTGTTTATTTGACGTTGTTGTTGTTGTTGTTATTGTTATTGTTGTTGTTGTTGTTGTTTATTTGACGTTGTTGTTGTTGTTGTTGTTTATTTGACGTTGTTGTTGTTGTTGTTGTTTATTTGACGTTGTTGTTGTTGTTGTTTATTTGACGTTGTTGTTGTTGTTTATTTGACGTAGTTGTTGTTATTGACGTTGTTGTTGTTTATTTGACGTTGTTGTTGTTGTTTATTTGACGTAGTTGTTGTTATTGACGTTGTTGTTGTTTATTTGACATTGTTGTTGTTGTTATTATTGTTGTTGTTGTTTATTTGACGATGTTGTTGTTGTTGTTGTTTATTTGACGTTGTTGTTGTTGTTTATTTGACGTTGTTATTGTTGTTTATTTGACGTTGTTGTTGTTATTTATTTGACGTTGTTGTTGTTTTCGTTGTTATTCTTTATTTGACGTTGTTGTTGTTTTTGTTGTTGTTGTTTATTTGACGTTGTTAATGTTGTTGACGTTGTTGTTGTTGTTTTTGTTATTTATTTGACGTTGTTGTTGTTGTTGTTTTTGTTGTTGTTATTGTTGGTGTTGTTGTTGTTTATTTGACGTTGTTGTTGTTGTTATTTATTTGACGTTGTTGTTGTTGGTGTTGTTTATTTGACGTTGTTGTTGTTGTTGTTGTTTATTTGACGTTGTTGTTGTTGTTGTTTATTTGACATTGTTGTTGTTGTTGTTGACGTTGTTGTTGTTGTTTTTTATTTGACGTTGTTGTTGTTGTTGTTGTTGTTTATTTGATGTTGTTTTAGTTGTTGTTGTTTATTTGAGGTTGTTGTTGTTTTTTATTTGACATTGTTGATGTTGACATTGTTGTTGTTGTTGTTGTTTATTTGACGTTGTTGTTGTTGTTATTTATTTGACGTTGTTTATTTGACGTAGTTGTTGTTATTGACGTTGTTGTTGTTGTTGTTGTTTATTTGACGTTTTTGTTGTTGTTGTTGATGTTGTTGTTGTTGTTTTTTATTTGACGTTGTTATTGTTGTTGTTGTTTATTTGACGTTGTTGTTGTTATTGTTGTTGATGTTTATTTGAAGTTGTTGTTGTTGTTGTTTATTTGGCGTTGTTGTTGTTGTTTATTTGACGTTGTTGTTGTTGTTTATTTGACGTCGTTGTTGTTTATTTGACGTTATTAATGTTGTTGACGTTGTTGTTGTTGTTGTTTTTGTTGTTTATTTGACATTGTTGTTGTTGTTGTTGTTTTTGTTGTTGTTATTGTTGTTGTTGTTGTTGTTTATTTGACGTTGATAATGTTGTTGATGTTGTTGTTGTTGTTTTTGTTTATTTGATGTTGTTTTAGTTGTTGTTGTTTATTTGACGTTGTAGTTGTTGTTATTGTTGTTTATTTGACGTTGTTGTTGTTGTTGTTTATTTGACATTGTTATTTTTGTTGTTGACGTTGTTGTTGTTGTTGTTTATTTGACGTTGTTATTGTTGTTGTTGTTTATAAGATGTTGTTGTTGTTATTGTTTATTTAACGTTATTGTTGTTGTTGTTTATTTGACGTTGTTAATGTTGTTGACGTTGTTGTTGTTGTTTATTTGACGTTGTTGTTGTTGTTGTTGTTGTTGTTTTTGTTGTTGTTATTGTTGTCTTTGTTGTTGTTTATTTGACATTGTTGTTGTTGTTGTTGTTTATTTGACGTTGTTGTTGTTGTTGTTGTTGTTGTTTATTTGACGTTGTTCTTGTTGTTGTTGTTTATTTGACGTTGTTGTTGTTGTTTATTTGACGTAGTTGTTGTTATTGACGTTTTTTTTGTTGTTGATGCTGTTGTTGTTGTTTTTAATTTGACGTAATTGTTGTTGTTGTTTATTTGACGTTGTTGTCGTTGTTATTGTTGTTGTTGTTGTTGTTTATTTGACGTTGTTGTTGTTGTTGTTTATTTGACGTTGTTGTTGTTTATTTGACGTTGTTGTTGTTGTTGTTGTTTATTTGACGTTGTTGTTGTTATTTATTTGACGTTGTTGTTGTTGTTTATTTGACGTTGTTGTTGTTGTTGTTATTGTTTATTTGACGTTGTTGTTGTTGTTGTTGTTTATTTGACGTTGTTAATGTTGTTGACGTTGTTGTCTTTGTTTTTGTTATTTATTTAACGTTGTTGTTGTTGTTATTTTTGTTGTTGTTATTCTTGGTGTTGTTGTTGTTTATTTGACATTGTTGTTGTTGTTGTTTATTTGATGTTGTTATTGTTGGTGTTGTTTATTTGACGTTGTTGTTGTTTATTTGACGTTATTGTTGTTGTTTATTTGACATTGTTGTTGTTGTTGTTGACGTTGTTGTTGTTGTTGTTTATTTGACGTTGTTGTTGTTGTTGTTTATTTTACGTTGTTAATGTTGTTGACGTTGTTGTTGTTGTTTTTGTTGTTTATTTGACGTTGTTGTTGTTGTTGTTGTTTTTGTTGTTGTTATTGTTATTTATTTGACATTGTTGTTGTTATTGTTGTTATTGTTGTTTATTTGATGTTGTTGTTGTTGTTGTTTATTTGACGTTGTTGTTGTTGTTTATTTGACGATGTTGTTGTTGTTGTTTATTTGACGTTGTTGTTGTTATTTATTTGACGTTGTTGTTGTTGTTGTTATTGTTTATTTGACGTTGTTGTTGTTGTTGTTGTTGTTGTTTTTGTTATTTATTTGACGTTGTTGTTGTTGTTGTTGTTGTTCTTTTGCTTGTTGTTATTGTTGGTGTTGTTGTTGTTTATTTGACGTTGTTGTTGTTGTTGTTGTTTATTTGACGTTGTTAATGTTATTGACATTTTTGTTGTTGTTTTTGTTATTTATTTGACGTTGTTGTTGTTGTTGTTGTTGTTCTTTTGCTTGTTGTTATTGTTGGTGTTGTTGTTGTTTATTTGACGTTGTTGTTGTTGTTGTTGTTTATTTGACGTTGTTGTTGTTGTTGTTTATTTGACGTTGTTGTTGTTGTTGTTGTTTATTTGACGTTGTTGTTGTTGTTGTTTATTTGATGTTGTTGTTGTTTATTTGACATTGTTGTTGTTGTGGTTGACGTTGTTGTTGTTGTTGTTGTTGTTGTTTATTTGACGTTGTTGTTGTTGTTGTTTATATGACGTTGTTGTTGTTGACGTTGTTGTTGTTATTGTTTATTTAACGTTGTTGTTTATTTGACGTTGTTGTTGTTTTTTATTTGACGTTGTTGTTGTTGTTTATTTGACGTAGTTGTTGTTATTGACGTTGTTGTTGTGGTTGTTTATTTGACGTTTTTGTTGTTGTTGATGTTGTTATTGTTGTTTTTTATTTGACGTTGTTGTTGTTGTTGTTTATTTGACGTTGTTGTTGTTGTTATTGTTGTTGTTGTTTATTGACGTTGTTGTTGTTGTTGTTTATTTGACGTTGTTGTTGTTGTTTATTTGACGTTGTTGTTGTTATTGTTTATTTGATGTTGTTGTTGTAATTTATTTGACGTTGTTGTTGTTGTTGTTATTGTTTATTTGACGTTGTTGTTGTTGTTTATTTGACGTTGATAATGTTGTTGATGTTGTTGTTGTTTTTGTTATTTATTTGACGTTGTTGTTGTTGTTGTTGTTGTTGTTGTTGTTGTTTTTGTTGTTGTTATTGTTGGTGTTGTTGTTGTTTATTTGACGTTGTTGTTGTTGTTTATTTGACGTTGTTGTTGTTGTTGTTTATTTGACGTTGTTAATGTTGTTGACGTTGTTGTTGCTGTTGTTTATTTCACGTTGTTGTTGTTGTTCTTGTTGTTGTTGTTTATTTGACGTTATTGTTGTTGTTGTTGTTGTTTATTTGACGTTGTTATTGTTGTTGTTGTTGTTGTTGTTTATATGACGTTGTTGTTGTTGACGTTGTTGTTGTTATTGTTTATTTAATGTTGTTGTTGTTGTTGTTTATTTGACGTTGTTCATGTTGTTGACGTTGTTGTTGTTGTTTTTGTTGTTTATTTGACGTTGTTGTTGTTGTTTTTGTTGTTGTTGTTGTTGTTATTGTTGTTGTTGTTGTTGTTTATTTGACGTTGTTGTTGTTGTTGTTGTTGTTTATTTGACGTTGTT